>CM075733.1:90051596-90159096 GCA_037974335.1 Prionace glauca | reverse complement strand
GCCCTAATCTTGCCCTAACCAACCTTCTGTTCTTGACATACCTGTAAAACGCCTTAGGGTTCTCCTTAATCCTATCAGCCAAAGTCATCTCATGTCCTCTTTTAGCCCTTCTTAACTCCCTCTTCAACTCCCTCCTAGCCAATCTAAAACTTTCTAATGCACTACCTGAGCCCTCAAGCCTCATCCGAACATAAGCCTCCTTTTTCTTCCTAACCAACGAATCAACCTCCTTCTCTACTCCGACTAAAGCATTTGTACCCCGGGACCTGCAACATCCATTCCTGACCCTGCTCTATCCAAGTCTCTGAAATGGCCACAACATCAAAGTCCCAGGTACTGGTCCACGCTGCAAGTTCATCCACCTTATTGCGAATACTCCTCGCATTAAAGTATATGCATTTCAAACCCTGCTCCGCCCCACCCCCACAAAGTCAAAAGAAACTTAAAACATCAAATTAAAATGTGATTGTCAGTGTCTATAATACATCCCAGCCCCTGTGGTGCCCAGTGGCACGGAAGGCGTCAACTGCACCCGTGGACACTGCATACTTCCTTTCTAGGGACACCTGGCCAGTTGCTGTGATGTAGGGGTTCTGTGATTTACCTGACCCGTTCTCGGAATTCTTCCAGCCCCGTCTGGGGTTGTGGGGGGGAATCAAAATGGCTGTGGTTCTCTCTGAAGCACGGGCATGCTGATGTTGTGTGCAAAGAAGGATCCCACAGGGCAGGGAAGGTGGCCAATCCTTTGCTGTCAATCTTTTATAGACTGTCGAACTCCAGCAATTGGGGATTTAATCAGAAAATCGTACTCAGTGAGGCAAGCTCACTGAATCCTGAACTTTTGTTTGTCTTTATTTGACAGGATGTACAAGACGAGATTATGAAGGAGGTGAGTGTGTCCAGAATCCACTCGTTTCTCTGCTTTGCAATTGTCCGCTCGAGCCCTTCCTTTGGATTTCTGTGGTGTTTGGAACGTGGAAATTGCCACCCTTTAGTGCCACAGTTTCCAGAAGCAACAATGTTCCTGCGGGGCCTGTCACTGCAGTGGATTAACCTCTACCTCCACCTCCAAGAATGTAGTGTGGTTGCTGTGATCAGGCCAGAATTCAATTCCTGGTCCAGGCACCTTGTTGCCATTCCCCGCAAAGGGGGGGAGGGTTGGTTTCGTGACATGAGGCGAAGCTGGAGGGGGGAGCGGTTTGTGGCATGGGGCAAAACTGGACGATGGTCACTTCTCCTTGGAGTGAAATGGGGCAGGGGGGAGGTGTTGGGTGTGGAATGGGACTGACTGTATTGCTCTGCAGGAGTGCCAGTAACGTTTGATGGTCCGAATGGCCTCCCTGAGTTCTCCAGTGGATCTCTGTGGTGCTGACCCGTCCGCGTTGTATTCAGTGTTGCGGTGTGAACCACAGGTCTTTAACCTTGTGATTCCCACAGGCCGAGGAGTTGGCCCGGCGCTCGGCTCTCTATCAAAGTCACCTCCCCCCGCCGCTTGTGAACGCCACCTGCCTCTCTGAGTCTGCGGAAGAAGAGCTACTGGAGGAGTGTAACGAGGCCTGGAGAGAGCTGGGAGAGGTGAGGCAATGGCAGTCTCTTCTCTTCCCCATCCCTCCCGCCACCTCTGCGTTCTTGCTTGCATTTCTAATGACTGTTGCCCTGCTATTCTTTCCACCATCTCCATTCTGCAGCGAGTAACTCTTTCTTCCTGCACAGTGGCCTGGATGAGTGTGGCTCCGACAACACTTGAGAAGCTCGACACCAACCGGGACAAACCAGTCCCCCACTCAATCGATACACTAACCACCCACCTTCAACATTTGCTTCCTCCACCACCCACGCACAGTGGCAGCATTGTGTACCGCCTACAAGATACACTGCAGCTACTCACCAAAGCTCCTTTGACAGTGCTGCCCAAACCATAGAACCATAGAAAATTACAGCTCAGAAACAGGCCTTTTGGCCCTTCTTGTCAGTGCCAAACCATTTTTTGCCTAGTCCCACTGATCTTCACTTGGACTATATCCCTTTGCACCCCTCTCATCCATGTACCCGTCCAAGTTTTTCTTAAATGTTAAAAGTGACCCCGCATTTACCGCTTTATCCGGCAGCTCATTCCACACTCCCACCATTCTGCGTGAAGAAGCCCCCCCTAATATTTTCTTTAAACTTTTCTCCTTTCACCCTTAACTCCCCTAGCCTCAGTGGAAAAAGCCTGCTTGCATTCACTCTATCTCTACCCATCAAAATCTTATACACCTCTATCAAATCTCCCCTCATTCTTCTATGCTCCAGGGAATAAAGTCCTAACCTATTCAGTCTATGTCCATAATTCGGCTTCTCAAGTCCTGGCAACATCCTCGTGAACCTTCTCTGCACTCTTTCAATCTTATTTACATTCTTCCTGTAACTAGGTGACCAAAACTACACGATACACTAAATTCGGCCTCACCAATGCCTTATACAACCTTACCATAACACTCCAACTTTTATACTCGATACTCCGATTTATAAAGGCCAATGCACCAAAAGCACTCTTTGTGACCCTGTCCACCTGTGACGTCAGTCTTAGGGAATTCTGTACCTGTATTCCCAGATCCCTTTGTTCAACTGCACTCTTCAGAGTCCTACCATTTACCCTGTACGTTCTACTTTGGCTTGTCCTTCCAAAGTGCATTATCTCACACTTGTCTGCGTTAAATTCCATTTGCCAATTTTCAGCCCAATGGCAAATGGCCAGAGGTCCAAATCCCTCTACAAGCTTTGAAAACCTTCCTCACTGTCCACTCTACCTCCAATCTTTGTATCATCAGCAAATTTGCTGATCCAATTTACCACATTATCATCCAGATCATTGATATAGATGACAGCAATGGACCTAACACCGATCCCTGCGGCACACCCCTCGTCACAGGCCTCCACTCAGAGAAGCAATCCTCCACAACAACTCTCTGGCTTCTTCCATTGAGCCAGTGTTGAATCCAATTTACTACCTCCCCATGTATACCTAGCGACTGAACCTTCCTAACTAACCTCCCATGAGGACCTTATCAAAGGCCTTGCTAAAATCCAGGTAGACAACATCCACCGGCTTCCCTTCATCCATTTTCCTAGTAATCTTCTCGAAAACCTCTAATAGATTGGTCAAACATGACCTACCACACACAAAGCCATGTTGACTCTCCCTAATAAGTTCCTGTCTATCCAAATATTTGTAGATCCTACCCTTATCACACCTTCCAATAACTTGCCCACCACTGATGTCAAACTTACTGGCCTATAATTTCCAGGATTTTCTTTGGAACCTTTTTTAAGCAATGGAACAACATGAGCCACCCTCCAATCACCCGGCACCTCTTCTGTGAATATTGACATTTTAAATATGTCTGCCAGGGCCCCTGCAAGTTCACTACTAGCCTCCTTCAAGGTCCGTGGGAATACCCTGTCCAGTCCTGGGGATTTATCCACTCTGATTTGCCTCAAGACAGCCAGCGCCTCCTCCTCTTTCATCTGTAAAGGTTCTATGACCACTCTACCTGTCTGCCCTATTTCCATAGACCCCATGCCCGTGACTTCAGTAAATACGGATGCAAAAAACCCATTTAGTATCTGCCCCATCTCTTGGTTCCATACGCGGTCTACCACTCTGGTCTTCAAGAGGACCAATTTTATCCGTCACTTTCCTTTTGCTCCTAACATACCTCTGGAAGCTCTTTGGATTTTCCTTAACTCTGCCTGCCAAAGCAACCTCATGTCTTCTTTTAGCCCTCCTGGTTTCCCTCTTAAGTAGCTTCTTGCATTTTTTATACTCCTCGAGCATCTGAGTTCCTTGCTTCCTGTACCTTCCATACAACTCTCTCTTCCTCTTAATCAACATTACAATCTCCTTCGAGAACCAAGGTTCCTTATTCCTATTTACCTTGCCTTTAATCCTGACAGGAACACACAAACTCTGCGCTCTCAAAATTTCTCCTTTGAAAGTCTCTCACTTTCCATTCACATCCTTACCAGAGAACAGCCTGTGCCAACCCACACTTCCCAGATCCCTTCTCATTTCATCAAATTTGGCCTTTTTCCAGTTTAGAACTTCAACCCGAGGACCAGATCTATCATTATCCATGATCAGGCTGAAACTAATGGCATTATGATCACTGGATCCAAAGTGTTCCCTCGCTCACATCCATCACCTGCCCTAACTCATTTCCCAATAGCAGATGCAATATCGCATCCTCCCTAGTTGGTACCTCTATATACTGATGTAGAAAATTTTCCTGAACACATTTTACAAACTGCTCCGTCTAAACCTTTAACAGTATGCGAGTCCTAATCTATATGTGGAAAATTAAAATTCCCTAATATCACAACTTTGTGTTTCTTGCAGTTGTCAGCCATCTCTGCTGATTTGCTCCTCCAATTCTCGCAGACTATTAGGTGGACTATAATACAACCCCATTAATGTGGTCATACCTTTCCTGTTTCTCAGCTCCCCCCACAGGGCCTCTGTAGACAAGCCCCTGGATCATCCTGTCTGTAACATTTTCCCTGACCAACCCGTCACCTCTACCACTGGAAGGACAAGGGCAGCAGGTGCCATGGGGAACACCCACTGCCTGCAAGTCTGTACGCTCTCCTGGAACTCTCTCCCTAACAGCGCTGAGGGTGTATCAACGCCACAGGAGACTGCAAGATGGTGGATCATCACAATCTTCTCGAGGGTCAATTAGGAATGGGCAACAAATGCTGGGCCTGGCCAGCCATGCTCCCAGAAAAGAATAAAATAGTTCTTACTGCCCCTCTCCCCACTACCTTTTCTCCCTTGTGCTGGGTACTGTGACGTCATCTTATCCTCAAATAAGATGCAGGGAGAGTATTCGTGAGCCCTCCTAGTGCGGTCTCTCCATATGAAACATATTCATAGTGATATACAGCACGGAAAGAGGCCCTTCAACCCAACTTGTCCATGCTGACCAGGTTTTTTTTAAACAGAACTAGTCCCATTTCCCTGTGTTTGGCCCATATCCCTTGAAATCTTTCCCATCCATGTACCTGCCCAAATGTCTTTTAAGTGTTGCTATTGTACCCGCCTCTATCACCACCTCTGGTAGCTCGTACACACACCAACCTCAATGTGGAAAAAGTTGCCCCTCGTGTTGCTGTTTGCTGTGCAGATACTTGGATTTGGGCCAGTGTCTGTGGGAGTTTGTGCATTCTCCCCGTGCTTGTGTGGGTTTTCTCCGGGTGCTCCGGTTTCTTCCCACACCCCAAAGATGTGCTCTTAGGCAGATTGGTGTAACAAATTGTCCCTAAATTAGTCTCCCCTCAATCTGGTTTCCAATATGGAATGCCATAAGCATAGAGAAGGGTCATGGGTGGAAGAGGGGACTCACAATGTTGAAATGGAAGCACGGGCTAGTTGGGCCAAAGGGCCTGTTTTATGTGTTGTTCTTTGTGCCCCTTTTAAATCTTTCCCCTCATCTTATGCCATCTACTTTTGGACTCCCATTCCCAGGCAAAAAGACCTTGGCTACTCACCTTATTTAAGGACCTCATGATTTTATAAACCTCTATAAGGACACCCCTCATTCTATGCTCCAAGGAAAAAAGTCCCAACCTCTCCTTATAATTAAATCCTTCCAGTCCCAGTAATATCCTTGTAAATCCTTGCTGTTCAGTTTCAGAACAAGTTGACCCTTGCTGATGCGAGAGAGGTGATCCAGGATTCGGACAATCCGGTGAGTCTGTTTTATACTTCCTCGACTTTTCATCCTTTCAGCAGGTTAGACCTGCCTGCAATGGAAAGAAGGGGCGCCGCACTGTGGGGGGGTCGGCGCCGAGGGGACGCCGCGCTGTGGGGGGGTCGGCGCCGTGCTGTGGGGGGGTCAGCGCCGAGGGGGCACCGCGCTGTGGGGGGGTCGGCGCCGAGGGGGCGCTGCGCTGTGGGGGGTCAGCGCCGAGGGGGCGCTGCGCTGTGGGGGGGGGGTCGGCGCCAAGGAGGCGCTGCGCTGTGGGGGGGGGTCGGCGCCAAGGGGGCGCTGCGCTGTGGGGGGGGTCGGCGCCGAGGGGGCGCTGCGCTGTGGGGGGGGTCGGCGCCGAGGGGGCGCCACGCTGTGGGAGGGTCGGCGCCGAGGGGGCGCCACGCTGTGGGGGGGGTCGGCGCCAAGGGGGCGCCGCGCTGTGGGAGGGTCGGCGCCGAGGGGGCGCTGCGCTGTGGGGGGGATCGGCGCCAAGGGGGCGCTGCGCTGTGGGGGGGGTCGGCGCCGAGGGGGCGCCGCGCTGTGGGTTTCTGACTGCTGTGTCCAGAGAGGTGTGATATCCTGTGCTGTCGCTGAGGAACAGTTTCTGATGGTAGTCTGATTGTGATCCCTGGATTACTGACATATTTATTTATTTTATACACTGGACAGCTGGCAGTGTTGTTGGCGCGTGAAAGAGCCCTCCTGGCAGAGCTCAGTGTCCAAAGGAACCGTACCCCAAAACGTAAGTTGAGACTGAGGCTGTAACCCAAACTGTGATGCACTGACAGCAGCTGGGGTCCCACACCTCAGGAAGGAATACACTGACGTCAGGCAGAGGAGTTCAGTACGGATTTACTGGGATGTTTCCTGGGCTCTAAGGGGTTAAATGCTGAGGAGGAGATTATGCAGGAACTCGGGTTTGTATTCCTGGGGATTTAGATGGAAGTTTGACATTCAGACAGGGTGTAGAGACAGAGAAAAACTATTTCTTGCTGGTTGGGGGGAGAGATGAATCTGGGACAAGGTGGGATGGTTGGAACAGAGTCTAAAAAGGACTGAAAGTGTTAATGGGCTGAATGGCCTCCTTGTTTCTGGGTAATGGGCTCAAGAGGGGCTGAATGGTCTCCTGTTCCTATGTAACAGGCTTTAGAGGGGCTGAATGGTCTCCTGTTCCTGTGTAACAGGCTTTAGAGGGGCTGAATGACCTCCTGTTCTGTGTAACAGGCTTTAGAGGGGCTGAATGGCCTCCTGTTCTGTGTAACAGGCTTTAGAGGGGCTGAATGGCCTCCTGTTCTGTGTAACAGGCTTGGGGGTGGGGGTTTGCTAAATGGGCCAATTCTGTTCAATCTATATCCTGTAGTTTTAGGACCACAACAATTCTCATGAGAGAATCTAGAATGGTGGAGTGGGTGGGGGAACAGCGGCAGCATGTGGGGGTCTCCCATTGAAGACAGATGAGGAGGAATTTCTTCTGAGTGTGGCCAGTCTGTGAGTTGGGGAGAAGTGGAGTTGAGGCCACACTCAGATCAGCTGTGATCTTAGAATGGGGGGGTGGGGCTCGAGGGACCGAGTGACCACCTCCTGCTCCTAAATCTGGGGGTCTTGTGTCAGTTATCACATTTTTCTCTTCTGTTTTAAATGCTTGCAGCTTTACTTGCCAACCAGGAGGTGCTGACATGTTTGGGGAAACAAGAGGTAAGATCATTTCAGTGTAGAGGGAGCTTTACTCTGTATCTAACCCCGTGCTGTACCTGTCCTGGGAGTGTTTGATGGGGGACAGTGTAGAGGGAGCTTTACTCTGTATCTAACCCCGTGCTGTACCTGTCCTGGGAGTATTTGGTGGGAGACAGTGTAGATGGAGCTTTACTCTGTTTCTAACCCCATGATGTACCTGTCCTGGGAGTGTTTGATGGGGGACAGTGTAGAGGGAGCTTTACTCTTTAACTATTTGATGAACTTCGTTACTGAGATGAAACCTGAGGCTACTTCTTTGTCCATCAGTTACAGAACACAGACAGACAGCTGGAGATGATCCTCTCATGCGTGAGAGCAAGGAAGAAATCTTTACAGGAGGAGTTGGAGAGGTTCGATGGATAATCCTGCTCGTTACGTTTTCTATTTCCTCGTTACCCTGGGACCTTGTTTGAACAGTCCGCCTGCACGCTGAGCTCTGAGCCAGCCACAGTCTTGGGGCAGCTGTGGATGCTGGATAGGCACTGCTGTGTCTCAGAGGGAATGCAGCCTTCTGACCAGAGAGCGCTGATTCCCCCCGCCCCAGAGTGCTCTCTGGTTACCACCGTTCCTCTGGATGTTCACTGCCCACCATCTAGACTCGAGTGGATAAGGGACAGGACGTTCCGTGTGGGGCAGAACGGCCACTGTCATATCTGTGGTGCGCTTCCATCTTGAATACCTCCTTCCCGTTTCTGCATTTGGAGTAAGGAAGAGTGGGGGAGATGAATACAAAAGTCTTGCTCCTTGTACAGGGAGTTGGTGTTTCTGCAGCTGGTGTACGGCGAACAGTTCTGGTCTCCTTACCCTTACTGAAGGAGGGGTCTACTCGCATCAGAGGCCATTCAGAGAAGGTTCACTGGGCTGATTCTTGGGGTGAAGGTGGTGCAGGTTGGAGGCAGGGGGCTGGAATCTAGAACTGTGGGGGAGGGGACACAGTTTCAGAATGAGGGGGTCTCCCATTGAAGACAGACTTCTGATCAATGGGCGGGGGGTAGGGTGTTGAGGATTATGCGTACGAAGGGGAGGACAGACAGGTGGAGTTGAGGATACAATCAGATCAGACACGTTCTTATGGAATGGGGGTGTAGGCTTCGAAGGGCCAAATGGCTTGTTCCTTATTCCTGGTAATTCCTGTGATTTCCCCGGTATTTTTGCAGGGAACAGAAATGGCTGCAGGAACAGCTGGAGATGGAGAAGGTGCTGCAGGAGAAGCTGGAGGATCAGCAGCAGCAAGATTTTCTCACGCTCTCCAAGAACAGGTAAGCGGTCGGCGTTGGGGGGTGGAGGGTCGGTGCTAGGGATGGGGTGTTGGCGCTGGAGGAGGGTCAACTTAACTGATGTTGGTACTTTTCTCTCTGCTTTCTTTCACTCCACCTTCCCCCACCCCAAGCGTGATCCAGAAAATGAAAATTAACATGGAGAAGGTGACCTTGCAAAAGGAGAAACTCCTGTCAGCTTTGGGAAACTTCTTGGACGTGCATTACCCTCCCCCGGCTGAGACAGAACTTGGCCAAAAGGCAGCGGTAAGCAGAGAGCACCAGACCTGGGGAGACCATTCAGCCCATCCGATCCATTCAATTCCATCTTGGCCTTCAACTCCACACCCAGCCCCCATCCCTACAGTACAGAAGGAGGCCATTCAGCCCATCGAGTCTACTGACTACGTTCCCACCCAGATCCTATTCCCATAACCTTACATTCTTAACCTGCTAATTCCCCTGACACTAAGGGGCAATTTAACATGGCCAATCCAACTAACCTGCATATGTTTGGACTATGGGAGGAAACCAGAGCACCTGGAGGAAACCCACACAGACACAGGGAGAATGTGCAAACTCCAAACACAGTGACCCAAGGCAAGAATTTAATCTGCGTCTGGTGCTGAAAGACAGCAGTGCTAACCACTGGACACTTTTGTATCTCTCCCCACTCACCTTTAACCTATGCACTCTAGTTTTAAACTCCCCTACCTTTGGGAAAAGATATTGACAACCTCGCTGATCTATGCCCCTCGTTATTTTATAGACCTCTGTAAGGTCACCCCTAAGCCTCTTTCACTCCAGAGAAAAAAGTCCCAGTTTATCCAGCCTCTCCTTATAACTCAAAACCATCAAGTCCCAGTAGCTTCCTAGTAAATCTTTTCTGCACTTTTTTTTTTGTTCAATAATATCCTTTCTATAACAGGGTGACCAGACCTGTGCACAGTATTCCACGTGAGGCCTTACCAATGTTTTGTACACCTTCAACAAGTCCCAACTCCTGTATTCAATGTTCTGACTGATGAACACAGTAAGAAGTCTCAAACACCAGGTTAAAGTCCAACAGGTATATTTGATTGTAAACCTACAAGTTTTGGGGTTTGCCCCTTCGTGAGGTGAATGGAGAGTTCTGGTCTCTGACAGGGCATATTTCAGCACACACGGTTTACAGAATACTGATTAGAATGTGAGTCTTTACAGCTAACCTGCTATTCAAGTCTTAAAGATGCAGACAATGTGAGTGGAGAGAACATTAGGTCAAAGAGATGTTGTCTCCAGACAGTACATTAAGTGAGGTTTTGCAAACCCAGGCAAGTTATGGGGGTTACAGATAGTTCGACATGAACCCAAGATCCTGGTTGAGGCCGTCCTCATGTGTGCGGAACTTGGCTATCAGTCTCTGCTCAGCGACTCTGCGCTGTCGTGTCGTGAAGGCCGCCTTGGAGAATGCTTACCCGAAGATCAGAGGGCGAATGCCCATGACCGCTGAAGTGTTCACCAACAGGAAGGGAACAGTTTTGCCTGGTGATTGTCGAGCAGTGTTCGTTCATCTGTTGTAGCATCTGCATGGTCTCCCCAATGTCCCATGCTTCGGGATATCCTTTCTCACAACAGCACAGAGTCACTGAGCAAAAACTGATAGCCAAGTTCCGCACACGAGGACGGTCTCAACCGGGATCTTGGGTTCATGTCGTAGTATCTGTAACCCCCATAACTTGCCTGGGTTTGCAAAACCTCACTTACTCTACTGTCTGGAGACAGTACACACCTCTTTAACCTAATGCTCTCTTTACTCACATTGTCTGCATCTTTAAGACTTGAATAGCAGATTAGCTGTAAAGGCTCACATTCTAATCAGTATTCTGTAAACTGTGCGTGTTGTTATATGGTCTGTCTGAGACCAGAACACTCCACTCACCTAATGAAGGGGCAAACCCTGAAAGCTTGTGGTTTTACTATCAAATAAACCTGTTGGACTTTTACCTGGTGTTGTGAGACTTCTTACTGTGTTTACTCCAGTCCAACGCTGGCATCTCCACATCCTGACCGATGAAACCAAGCATGAGTTGAGTCCGTCCTCATGTGTGCAGAACTTGGCTATCAGTCTCTGCTCAGTGACTCTGCGCTGTCGTGCATCGTGAAGGCTGTTGATGAGAACGCTCACCCGAAGATCAGAGGCTGATTGCCTGTGACCGCTGAAGTGTTCCCCAACAGTATGCCTAGTGATTGTTAAGCATGACATGAGGACGGCCTCAACTGGGATCTTGGGTTCATGCCGTGATATCTGTAACCCCCACAACTTGCCTGGGCTTGCAAAATCTCACTAACTGTCCTGGCTGGAGACAGTGCACATCTCTTTAACCTGTGCTTAACCCTCTCTCCACTCACATTGTCTGTACCTTTTAAGACTTGATTACCTGTAAAGACTTGCATTTCAACCATTATTTTGTAAATTGACTTTGTGTCGTTATATGCTCTGTTTGTGAACAGAGCTCCCACTCACTTGATGAAGGGGCAGCGCCCCGAAAGCTAGTGGCTTGCGCTACAAGATAAACCTGTTGGACTTTAATCTGGTGTTGTGAGACTTCTCACTGTGTTTACCCCAGTCCAACGCCAGCATGTCCACATATGTAGAGTTAAGCCACAGATCAGCCATGACCTCATTGAATGGCAGAACAGGCTCAATGGCCTTCTCCTGGTCCTGTGAATTCCGCTCCTCCCCCACCCCTCCCAGCGTCAGTAGTCTCTCAGTGTCGAAGCCCTTCACAATTCTGTATGTTTCCATGCAGATTGCCTCTCGTTCTTTCAAATTCCAGAGAATATCATCCTGATTTACTCAGCCTCTCCTCGTAGGACTATGTTTCCTCCCCCCTCATCCGGGTCACCCCGTCCAGTAAATCTTTGCTGTCCCGGAACCTGGTGTGAGTGCATCCTTTCTTAACTCTGAAGACCAAAACCTCACGGTTATTCCAGATGCGTTCTCACCCGCACACTTGTAGTAGGACCTCTTTATATTTCTGCACTCCAACCCCCCCCACCTCCGGTTCCCAGTTAGGGATCCCCATGAGCCTGTATCACGTGTTCGCATGTGTACAGAGCTCCGAGCCACACTTCAATCAGGTAAAAACCCTGCAGGTCCCCGGAACGGCACGGTAACACAGTGGTTAGCACTGCAACCTCAATGCCAGAGTCCTGTGTTCAATTCCCAGCTCGGGTCACTGTCTGTGGCATCTGCACGTTCTCCCCATGGCTATGTGGGTTTCCTCCAGATGCTCCAGCTTCCTCCCACAATCCAAAGATAGAACATAGAAAAACCAAAGCAGAAACAGGCCCTTCGACCCACAAGTTGCGCTGAACATCTCTACCTACTAGGCTTACCTATAACCATCAATCCTACTAAATCCCACGTACTCGTCCAGAAGTCTCTTAAAAGACCCTATCGAATCCACCACCACCACTGGCAGCCAATTCCACTCACCACCCTCTGAGTGAAAAACGTACCCCTGATATCTCCTCTGTACCTACTCCCCAGCACCCTAAACCTGTGTCCTCTGTGGCAGCCATTTCAGCCCTGGGAAAAAGCTTCTGAGAATCCACCCGATCAATACCTCTCAACATCTTATACACCTCTATATCAGGTCACCTCTCATCCTTCTTCTCTCCAAGGAGAAAAGACCGAGTTCTCTCATCCTATCCTCAGAAGGCATGCCACTCAATCCAGGCAACACCCTTGTAAATCTCCTCTGCATCCTTTCAAAAGCTTCCACATCCTTCCTGTAATGAGGCGACCAGAACTGAGTACAGTACTCCCAAGTGGTGTCTGACCAGAGTCTTATACAGCTGCAGCATTAGAAGAACATAAGAAATAGGAGCAGGAGTAGGCCAACTAGCCCTTCGAGCTTGCCCCGCCATTCAATAAGATCATGGCTGATCTGTCGTGGCTCAGTTCCACATTCCCGCCCTCTCCCCATAACCCTTAATCCCCTCTCTCATCAAAAACCCATCAACCTGCGTCTTAAAAATATTTAGCAAGGCAGCCTCCACCACTTCAACGGGCAGAGAATTCCAGAGATTCACCACCCTTTGAGTGAAGATGTTCCTCCTCAACTCCGTTCTAAACCGCCCCCCCCCTTTATCTTGAGGCTATGCCCCCTAGTCCTACTATCCTTTCTGAGCGGGAAGAGTCTCTCCACCTCTATCCTATCCATCCCATTCATCATCTTATATGCCTCAATGAGATCTCCCCTCATTCTTCTAAACTCTAACGAGTACAAGCCTAATCTATTCAGCCTCTCCTCATAGCTCAACCCCCTCAACTCCGGCATCAGCCTAGTAAACCTCCTCTGCACTCCCTCCAAGGCTAAAATATCCTTGCGTAAGTACGGCACCTAAAACTGCACCCAATACTCCAGCTGTGGCCTCACCAATGCCCTAAACAGCCGCAGCAAGACCTCCCTACTTTAATATTCAACCCCCCTCGCGATGAAGGCCAGCATCCCATTCGCCTTCCTGACCACCTGCTGCACCTGCAAGCTGGGTTTTTGCGACTCATGCACAAGGACCCCGAGGTTCCTCTGCACCGTCGCCTGCTGCAGTTTTTCTCCATGTAAATAATAATCCTTCCTACCATTATTCCTACCAAAGTGGACCACCTCACACTTGCCAACATTAAATTCCATTTGCCATTTCCTGGCCCATTCGCCCAGCCTATCTAGATCCTTCTGTAGACTCTCCCCACCTTCCGCACAATTTGCCTTTCCACCAATTTTGGTGTCATCAGCAAATTTCGACACCCTACACTCGGTTCCCTCCTCCAGATCATCTATATAAATGGTAAATAGCTGAGGCCCCAGCACCGACCCCTGGGGCACTCCACTCGTCACCAACCGCCAATCCGAATAGCACCCATTGACCCCCACTCTCTGCCTCCTATTTGACAACCAATCCTCTATCCACACCCTACCCCCGACTCCATGCCCCCGACCTTCTGTAATAACCTCTTGTGATGTACCTTGTCAAACGCCTTCTGAAAATCCAGAAAGACCACATCCACCGGCTCTCCTCTATCCACCGCCCTAGACACATCCTCATAGAACTCCAGTAAATTTGTCAGACACGACTTCCCTTCAAGGAAACTGTGCTGCATCTGCTCTATCAAGCAGTTCCCCTCAAGATGCTTTGCTGTTTCCTCCTTGATGACAGATTCTAACATCTGGGCTGCAGAGGAACCTGGAGTGGGAGGGTGAGAATCCGGTTGTAGTTGTTCATGTGGGTGCCGACGACGTAGGCAAAATGCAAACTGAAGATCTGGGGAGGGAGTATGAAAAGCTGGGAATGGAATTAAAAAGTAGGACCGACAAGTTGGTCATCTCTGGGCTACTGCCTGAACCGAGTGCAGACGGGCGTAGGGTTGATAGGATTAAGGAAGTGAATGGGTGGCTCAGGGATTGGTGTGGGAGGAATGGGTTTGAATTTATGGGGCATTGGCACCAGTATTGGGGTAGGTGGGACATGTTCAGGTGGGATGGGGTTGGTCTGAACCGTGCTGGGATCAGAGTGCTGGCTAATCGTGTAAAGAGTACTGTAGACAGGGCTTTAAACTAATTGGGGGGGGAGGGTGTGGTGTTCAGGAAGGATAGGCAGGAGGGAAAAGGGGGTGCGTAGCTCTGCTGATTAAGGATAGCATCAGGGTGGTAGCGAGGGATGATATTGGAGCCAAGGAGCAGAAGGTGGAGTCATTCTGGGTAGAGATTAGGAACAGCAAAGGGAGGAAGACGCTGGTGGGTGTCGTCTATAGGCCCCCAATAATGATCTGGAGGTGGGGTGGGCTGTTAACGCACAAATAAGTGCGGCGTGCAGGAATGGGACTGCCGTGGTTATGGGGGATTTCAATCTGCATATTGATTGGTCGACCCATGTTGGACGCGGTGGGCTCGAGGAGGAGTTCTTGGAATGCTGCCGGGATAGTTTCCTCGAATAGTGTGTGTTGGAGCCGACAAGGGAGCGAGCTATCTTGGATCTGGTGCTATGTAATGAGGCAGGTAGAATTAGGGAACTTGCGGTGAAGGATCCTCTTGGAGAGAGTGATCATTGTATGGTGGAGTTTCTGGTGCAGATGGAGGAGGAGAAAGTGGGTTCCCAGACACGCGTCCTTTGTTTGAACAGAGGGGAGTACGGTAGGATGAGAGAAGAATTGGCGAATGTGGACTGGGGGAGCGCGTTGGAAGGTAGGTCTGCTGAGGAGCAGTGGAGGATCTTTAAGGAGATCTTTCTTGGTGCTCAGCAGAAATTTATTCCGATGGTCAAAAAGGACCGTAGGAGGAGAGGTAATAAGCCGTGGATAACGAAGGAGGTGAAGGAAAGTGTTAAATTAAAAGCGGAGGCGTTCAGAGTAGCTAAGAGTAGTGGGCGAGAAGAGGATTGGGAGAGGTTTAAATGTCAACAAAGATTGACAAAGAAGTTGATAAAGAAGGGTAGGAGAAACTATGAAGCTGGGCTAGCGCTTAATATAAAAAAGGATAGCAAGAGTTTTTATAAATATATAAAAAGGAAGAGGCTGGCTAGGGTGAACGTTGGTCCCTTAGAGGATGAGAAGGGGGACTTAGTGGTAGGGGATGGGGATATGGCGGAGGTCTTGAATAACTTTTTTGTTTCGGTCTTCACGGAGGAGGACGTGAATAATTTGCCGGGTGTTAGAGATGGAACGGTGGTAGGACTGGAGGGTCTCGATGACATTACTGTTACTAGAGAGGTGGTGCTTGACAGACTGGAGGGGCTGATTATGGACAAGTTCCCAGGACCGGATGGAATGCATCCGAGGGTCCTTAAAGAAATGGCGGAGGTGATAGTGGATACCTTGGTGGTTATTTTCCAGACGTTGCTGGATTCCGGGGAAGTGCCAGAAGATTGGAAAACGGCTAATGTTACGCCGTTGTTTAAGAAGGGTGCCAGGCAAAAGGCGGGGAATTATAGGCCTGTTAGTTTAATGTTAGTTTAAAATAATCTCCCGAATCCTAAACGCAATCCCTCGATTTAGTAAAGGCCAGTACACCATAAGCCTTCTTAATCAATCCCCTACCTGCGAAGCCAATTTGAGAGTCCTATGAACACGGACCCCAAGATCCTTCTGATCTTCCACACTGCTAAGAGTCCTACCCTTAATATTATATTCCTTCATCCCATTTGACCTGCCAAAATGAATCACCACACACTTATCTGGGTTGAAGTTCATCTGCCACTTCTCCGCCCAGTCTTGCATCCTGTCTGTCTGAAAGATGTGTGGATTAGGTGAATTGGTTGTGCTAAATTTACCTTAGTGGTCAGGGGGACTAGCAGAGTTAATGCACAGGGATAGGGTCTGATTGGGATTGTGGTCAGTGCAGCCTCAATGGGCTGTAATGGCTCTCTCCTGCACGGTAGGATTCTGCGAACCCCATTCCCTCCACTCGCCAGCTGTCCCGACCCATTAGAAATAGGAACCCCCCCCCCAATCTAGTGCTCCCTTGAGCACTAGTGTGCTCCCTTCTTGGATAAATAGAAACATAGAAACCCCACAGTGCACACGACGGCCGTCACCAACCACAACCCCATCCATCTCCGATCCCTGTAGCCCCACTCATTTACCCTGCTAATCCCCTGACACTAGGGGTAAATTTAGCATGGCCAATCAACTCGCACATCTTTGGATTGTGGGAGGAAACTGGAGCACCTGGAGGAAACTCGCACAGACATGGGGAGAATGTGCAGACTCCACACAGACAGTGACCTGAGCCGGGAATCAAACCCAGGTCCTGGCGCTGTGAGGCGGCGGTGTAATCACTGTGTCAGTATGCAGTTGGTACCCCAGGCCATGGTCTCACCAGCACAATGTATAGTCGTAGTAAGATTTCTGTACATGTAGTGCTGCAGCCTCAAATGGAATATTAGTCTAGAAGGCCAGTTTTTTCCACACAGAGTGATGAGTGTCTGGAACAAGTTGCCAAAGGTGGTAATAGAGAC
The DNA here is from genome assembly GCA_037974335.1 of Prionace glauca. Lineage (NCBI taxonomy): Eukaryota > Metazoa > Chordata > Chondrichthyes > Carcharhiniformes > Carcharhinidae > Prionace > Prionace glauca. Next base: position 90,142,373 of record CM075733.1, on the reverse strand, counting down.
GGGTACAATTTTATCTTTTAAAAAGGTTTTAGACAGTTACATGGGTATGATGGGTTTAGAGGGATATGGGCCAAACAAGAAGAAGAGACTGACTAGAGTGAATGTTGGACCCTTGGAAGATGAGAGGGGGGATTTAGCAGTGGGCGATGAGGAAATGGCTGAGGCTTTAAATAAGTTTTTTTGCCTCGGTCTTCACGGAGGAGGACACGAATTAAAAATAGAAGGATGGCAGGAGATGAGGGCCTTAATGCGATAACTGTCACTAGAGAGGTAGTGCTTGATAGACTAGCGGGACTGAAGGTAGACAAGTCCCCGGGACCGGATGGAATGCATCCCAGGGTGCAGAAAGAAATGGCAGAGGTGATAGCGGATGCCTTAATAATTATTTATCAAAATTCGCTGGACTCTGAGGAAGTGCTGGAAGATAGGAAAACGGCTAATGTTATGCTGCTGTTTAAAAAAGGTAGCAGACAAAAGGCAGGGTATTATAGGCCGGTTAGTTTAACGTCTGTAGTTGAAAAAATGCTAGAATCCGTCATCAAAGAAGAAATAGCGAGGCACCTAGAAAAGAATGGTTTGATCAAGCTGATGCAGCACGGACTTGTTAAGGGGAAGTCACGTTTAACAAATTTATTGGGTTTCTATGAGGATGTGACTAGTGTGGTAGATAGGGGAACCGGTGGATGTGGTGTTTTTAGAATTCCAAAAGGTGTTTGATACGGTACCTCACAAAAGGTTGCTGCAGAAGGTTAGGGTGCATGGAGTTGGGGGTAAGGTGTTAGCATGGATAGAGGATTGGCTGTCTAATAGGAAGCAGAGAGTTGGTATCAATGGGCAGTTGGTGACTAGTGGAGTGCTGCAGGGATCGGTGCTGGGGGCTCAACTGTTTACCATTTACATAGATGATCTGGAGGAGGGGGCTGAGTGTAGGCTGACAAAATTTGCTGATAATACGAAGATGAGTGGAAAAGCAAATTGCGTAGAGGGTGTGGAAAGTCTGCAGAGAGATCTGGATAAGCTGAGCGAGTGGGCGAGGGCCTGGCAGATGGAGTACAATGTTAGCAAGTGTGAGGTTATCCACTTTGGCAGAAATAATAGTAGGAGGGATTATTATTTAAAAGGTGAAAAGCTGCAGCATGCTACGGTGCAGAGGGACCTGGGGGTCCTTGTGCACGAGTCACAAAAACCCAGTCTGCAGGTGCAGCAGGTGATCAAGAAGGTGAATGGGATGCTGGCCTTTATAGCGAGGGAGATAGAATATAAAAGTAGGGAGGTCTTGCTGCAACTGTACAGGGTACTGGTGAGGCCACAGCTGGAGTACTGTGTGCAGTTTTGGTCGCTGCACTTGCGGAAGGATATATTGGCCTTGGAGGGAGTGCAGAGAATGTTCACTAGGCTGATACCGGAGATGAGGGGGTTGGACTATGAAGAGAGACTAAATAGACCTGGTCTGTACTCGTTAGAGTTTAGAAGGCTGAGGGGGATTTTATAGAGATGTATAAGATAATGAAGGGGATGGATAGGGTAGAGGTAGAGAGATTCTTCCCGCTTAGAAAGGATAGCAGGACTAGAAGGCACAGCCTCAAGATAAGGTGGGGGCAGTTTAGATCGGAGTTGAGGAGGAACTTCTTCACTCAAAGGGTGGTGAATGTCTGGAATTCTCTGCCTGTTGAAGTGGTGGAGGCTTCCTCGCTGAATATATTTAAGTCATGGATAGATAGGTTTCTGATAGACAGGAGAATTAAGGGTTATGGGGAGAAAGTGGGAAAGTGGAGCTGATCCACTTCAGATCAGCCATGATCTTATTGAATGGCGGGGCAGGCTCGAAGGGCTAGATGGCCTACTCCTGCTCCTATTTGTTAAGTTCTTATAAACGCTGGCAATTGGGCTTAGCTTAAGGTTGATAAAAAAGGGGAGGCGTGGAGAAGTTGGGCCAAAGAGCCTGTTTCCATGCTGTAAACCTCTGAGACTATTCTGTCTAGGTCTGGGTGCCACTGTAGGAATGACATGAAGGCTTTAGTGAGAGAGTTAGGTTGGAAAAGGATGGCCAGAATGGAAGGTGGCAGGGCAGGCTGAAAGAGCAGTTAAAGCATTGTGTCCTCAGTCTTATTAGTGGGGGCACTGAGTACAGAGGGTGAGCATCTCAGGTTGAACTTATGTAAGAAGCCAGTTAGGCCTCACCTGGGGCACTGCCTCCAGTTCTGGGGGCCACACTTGAGGAAGGATGTGAAGGCACTGGAGAGAGTACAGAGGAGATTCACAAGAATGATTCCAGGGATAAAGAACCGTAGCTCGGAAGACAAATTGGAGAGGCTGGGACTGTTCTCCCTGGAGAGAAGGCAGCCGAGAGGGAACCTGATCAATTCAAGATTCTGAGGGATCTGGATGGGGTAAATAGTCAGAAACAGTTCCCCTTTGAGAGAGAGCATCAAGATGGAGAGAGCACAGATTCTAAACCGTGGACAGAAAGGAGGTGAGGTGATGTGAGGAGAAATGATTCCACCCAGAGGGTGTCTGGAATCGGGAAGAAGCTTCCTGTGAGGGTGGTTGGAGGTAGGTTCGATCGAGGGGTTCAGACAGGAATTGGATCACAGTCTGAATAGAGGGAATATTGTGATTGTGAACAAGTCCCCAGGACCGGATGGAATGCATCCGAGGGTCCTGAAAGAAATGGCGGAGGTGATAGTGGATACCTTGGTGGTTATTTTCCAGACGTCGCTGGATTCCGGGGAAGTGCTGGAAGATTGGAAAATGGCTAATGTTACGCCGTTGTTTAAGAAGGGTGCCAGGCAAAAGGCGGGGAATTATAGGCCTGTTAGTTTAACATCTGTTGTAGGTAAAATGTTAGAATCCGTCATCAAGGAGGAAATAGCAAGGCATCTTGAGGGGAACTTTCGTTAAAGGGAAGTCGTGTCTGACAAATTTACTGGAGTTCTATGAGGATGTGTCTAGGGCGGTGGATAGAGGAAAGCCGGTGGATGTGGTCTTTCTTGATTTTCGGAAGGCGTTTGACAAGGTACCTCAAGAGGTTATTGCAGAAGGTCAGGGGGCATGGAGTTGGGGGTAGGGTGTTACCGTGGATAGAGGACTGGTTGTCAAATAGGAGGCAGAGAGTGGGGGTCAATGGGTGCTATTCGGATTGACGGATGGTGACTAGTGGAGTGCCCCAGGGGTCGGTGCTGGGGCCTCAGCTATTTACCATTTATATAGATGATTTGGAGGGGAGAACCGAGTGTAGGGTGTCGAAATTTGCTGATGACACCAAAATTGGAGAAAAGGCAAATTGTGTGGAGGTTGGGGAGAGTCTACAGAAGGATCTAGATAGGCTAGATGAATGGGCCAGGAAATGGCAAATGGAATTTAATGTTGGCAAGTGTGAGGTGGTCCACTTTGGTAGGAATAATGGTAGGAAGGATTATTACTTACGTGGAGAAAAACTGCAGCAGGCGACGGTGCAGAGGGACCTCGGGGTCCTTGTGCATGAGTCGCAAAAACCCAGCTTGCAGGTGCAGCAGGTGGTCAGGAAGGCGAATGGGATGCTGGCCTTCATAGCGAGGGGGATTGAATATAAAAGTAGGGAGGTCCTGCTGCGGCTGTATAAGGCATTGGTGAGGCCGCAGCTGGAGTACTGTGTGCAGTTTTGGGCGCCGCACCTGCGCAAGGATATTTTGGCCTTGGAGAGAGTGCAGAGGAGGTTTACTAGGCTGATACCAGAGTTGAGGGGATTGAGCTATGAGGAGAGGCTGAATAAATTAGGCTTGTACTCGTTAGAGTTTAGAAGAATGAGGGGAGACCTCATTGAGATGTATAAAATGATGAATGGGATGGATAGGATAGAGGTGGAGAGACTTTTCCCGCTCAGAAAGGACAGTAGGACTAGGGGGCACAGCCTCAAGATAAAGGGGGGGGTGGTTTAGAACGGAGTTGAGGAGGAACTTCTTCACTTAAAGGGTGGTGAATCTCTGGAATTCTCTGCCCGTTGAAGTGGTGGAGGCTGCCTCGCTAAATATTTTTAAGACGCAGGTTGATGAGTTTTTGATAAGCAAGGGGATTAAGGGTTATGGGGAGAGGGCGGGAATGTGGAACTGAGCCATGACAGATCAGCCATGATCTTATTGAATGGCGGGGCAGGCTCGAGGGGCTAGGTGGCCTACTCCTGCTCCTATTTCTTATGTTCTTATAAGCAGGGTCACGGGGATAAGGTGGGGGAGTAGGATCAGGGAGAACTCTTTCAGAGAGCTAGTCCAGACTCAAAGGGGTCAATGGACTCATGCGTTGTAGACATTGATAGTATGAATGATTCCTGGGATGAGGGGACTCCATGGATAGATTGGGAGAAATTGGGAATGTTCTCCTTTGGAGAAGAGAAGGTTAAGAGGAGATTTGATGGAGGGGTTCAAAATCATGAGGTGGGGGGTTTGGGGTTCGGGACACAGTAGAGAGAGAGAAACTGTTCCTATTGGTGGGAGGATGGGGAACCAGAGGGGGACGCAGATTGGAGGTGATTGGAGAAAGAAGCGACGGAGACACGAGGAGAGAGTTTTTCACACAGCGAGTGGTTAGGATCTGGAAGGCGCTGTCTGAGAGTGTGGGGGGAGGCAGGTTCAATCGAGGCTTCCCAAAGGGGAATGTTCAGGGGAGGAGCAGTAGAAGGCAGGATAGGCCAAATGGCCACCTGGTGCATCATGACAATTCCCATGATTCACTCTGGTCAGGGGTGTGTGCGTGTGTGTGTGTGTGTATAACTCCCACCTCTTGTTTGATGGGATGCTCGTTGGCTGATCTGGGGTCCAGCCTGGTACTCATTAATCTCAATACGGTTTTCTGCTTTCAGAGGTTGGCTTCCACCAGAGGCGACAACACAGCCGGCTTCATCACTCTGCATGAGATTCTCGAGGTAAGGACGGGCGTATCTTCATATGGGTGGGGGGAGGACAGGGAATGCTGTCACGTTACTCGAAAATAGCTTGTCTATTGGGGTGTCCCCCCCACCCTGCGAGGTTACACAGATAAGGAGCATTGGCGCGGCTGGAGGAGTTACAGAGGTGGGGAGGGATTCGAAAGCGAGGGTGAGAATTTGATAATGGAGACGTTGCCAGGTGGGGGCCAGTGTGGGTCAGCGAGCATTGGGGTGGGGATGGGGGGGGTGCGGTTTCGTGAGGAGAATATGCAAACTCCACGCAGAGAGCCTCCCTGGAGCTGTGAGGCAGCAGTGCTAACCACTCCTGAGGGGTGATGGGTGAACGCGAGCTGGTGTTGGGGGGGGGCTGCAGAGTTTGAGTTTGAGGTTAGTGAGGGTGGGGGCTGGCCTAGTGGGAGCCCCCCTGCCCTCCTCCAACGCTCCACCACCACACTCTTGTTTGGCGCCTCGCTCGGTGTGCTTCAGGGTTGCCAATTCGGACACAAGTGTCAGTGTCGGTGCACTGGATGCTCATCCCCTCCTCTCTGTCTCTCTCTCTTCCCCACTCTCTGAGCCTGTCTCTGTCTCTCTCAGCACCTCATGACCAAGACGATGAAGACCCCCCATGACCCCTACCTGGAGCTCGATGATTCCTTCTGGCCACCGTTTGTTGAGGCCCTCCTGCGTTACGGGGTGGTTCTGCGCCACCCTGAGGACCCGCACCGCATCCGACTGGAGGAATTTGACCAGTAGAGAGAAAGGGAGGAGCGCCGTCCCGACAGACCATCCTCCCTTCTCCCTCCCAGCGGCCAATGTTGAGACTCCCCCACCCCTCCACCTCCGCAGGTCCGGGTGCCAAGGACAGACGGGCTTCGAGCCCCTTCCAGCCATTCAGCATTTACACAGCAGGAGTACATGCTCAGCGTGAGTCTTAATGGTGGGGGTGGGGAAGGGGGGGAGTGGAAGGATGCTGCGGGGGGGGTGATGCTGGGTATAAACACCTCTCATCTGCTTTTTGTACCTTGGACACTGGCTTTTTCCGACTATGGACTTTATCTGTGAACTCGAGAGTGGGAGATGTTTTTGGCTGTCATGGCAAAGTTTAGGAAAATCGTCCAGGCGGCAATATCAAGGAAGGACAGGAAGAAACTTGCACGTGAGAGAAGGACACACGAGAGCGTGGAGAGAAGTGAGGAGGTGTCGATTGGAGATCCACAACCGAGGTGACCTCCGCCCACTGACCTGTGGCGTGTGTGTGTGTTTCCGAGCATTCCCAGAAATGGATGGGTTTCTCCGTAGTGAGGTTGGTTCACAGACACTCCGGGCTGTCCCCGGAACTGTCAAAAGACACACCCTCGCTACGCATTTCCCCAGCACCATCACAGCTTCCTCGTCACTTCATCGCCTGATGTACTGTGCATTAAATCTTTTCTTTGTCTTCATTTTTTGCCATTTAAAATGTTGGTGGACTTGGCTGAGAGATGCCAACTGGAATTGTGGCACTGAATGTATATCACATTGTGTCTGCATTGAATCCAATAAACACTCCCAGGACAGGTATAGCACGGGGTTAGATACAGAGTAAAGCTCCCTCTACACTGGCCCCATCAAATGCTCCCAGGACAGGTACAGGACATGGTGAGGTGACTAGAACTGCACACAATCCTCCAGCTGTGGTCTAACCAATACTCTGTATAATTCCATATTATCTCCTTGCTTTAATACTCTGTGCCACAAATGATAAAAACAAGTGTCCCATATGCTGCCTTAACTACCCTATTCATCTGCTCTGCTGCCTTCAGGGATCTGTGAATAATTACCCCAAGATCCATTTGTTCCTCTGCCCTGCCATTCACTAAATACTCCCTTGTCTTGTTACGTGTAGTGAACCATTTGGTTCACTTATTGTCCTTTAGGGAAGGAAATCTGTCATCTTTACCCAGTTTGGCCTAGGTGAGACTCCAGACATGTGCTACAGTGTGGTTGACTCTTAGTCCAAAGACAGCTAGGCATGGATAATAAATCTTGGCCCAGCCAGTGACGCCCACTTTCTCTGAAAGAATAAAAAAAAAGTGCTGCTGTTCTGCATGGCGTATGTACTCCCACAGCACTGTTGGGAGTTACAGGATTTTGACCCCAGCTGCAGTGAAGGATCGGCTGATTATATTTCCAGCGTGTGTGTGTCCACGCGCCCCCTGTGGTTCTGCTGCCCTTATCCTTCTAGGGGATAGAGGTGGTGGATTTGGGCAGCACTGTCGAAGGAGCCTTGGCAAGTCGCTGCAGTGCGCCTTGTAGACGGTACACACTGCTGCCGCTGTGCGTCGGTGGTGGAGGGAGTGAATGTCGAAGGTGGGTGGTTAACATGTCGATCGAGGAGGGGGGAGGGCTGCTTTATCTTGGATCCAACATTCCACTGATGTCTACACTTCAGAAAAATATTCGTCCTTCGGAGGTGCTGCAAAATTGCAGTTGGCAAACACGGCAATAATCTGGTGTTGCCTGCAAGATGACCTCGTGGTGTTGTTTCAGGAAAGCCATTGCAGCAGCAGCCTAGCACCAGGCTGCTCTTACAAAGCAGTCCAGCATCAATTAAACATCCCAGGTATGCTGCCCAGGTGTTAAAGGAAATATGCTCTGGCATTGTGGAATTGCTACAGCACTCAGGACATGCTGTCTGCATCTGTTCTCTGAATGCGCAACTTGCCTAATCTCACCTCCCCCTGACCCTGTCCATTCTTTTTCAGATAATGATCCCAATTTCCCTTTGGGAAGCCTTGATTGAACCTGCCTCCGCCACACTGTCAGGCAGCACCTTCCAGATCCTAACCACTCACGATGCAAAAAACTCTCTCCTAGCGTCTGTCACTTCTTTCTCCAGTTGCCTCCACTCTGTGTCCCCCTCTGGTTCCCCATCATCTCACCAATGGGAACAGTTTCTCCCTCTCTACCCTGTCCCAAATCCCAATCCTCCCCTCATGATTTTGAACCCCTCCATCAAATCTCCCTCGACCTTCTCCTTCCAAGGAGAACATTCCCAACTTCTCCCAAACTATCCACGGAGCTGAAGTCCCCTCATCCCTGGAACCATTCTCTTCAATCTTTTCCACTTTCACTTGCTTCCTCTGTCTCTCTGCTCTCGCTTTCTCTGCCCATGGTAAATTACCTCTTAGTACCCCCACCCCCGCCACTGGGTCACATTGGAAAGATTTGCAGGTTTTGGCTGCCTTTCGAAAGCAACTTCGAACCATCAAGTCGACCATCAAGTCCTGGGTCAGAATTCAAACCTGAGGCTTCTGGCTCAGAGGCAGTGTCACTACCACTGCACTGCATGACCTCCCCTCAATTCCAAGAGGGCCGAGAACAATCTAAGACTTGAAAATTCTCTAACAGGAAAAAAAACAGGAGTGTGACTTGAACGGAAAATGAGTTCAGAAAATCAAGGTGGAGAGGGATCTGGGCATTCATGAGTCACACTCGGTTAGCATGCAGATACAGCAAGTAATCAATAAAAATAATGCAGCACTCTATTACGAGAGGAATTGAAGATAAAAGTAAGGAAGTTATACAGAATGTTGGTAAGACCATGTCCCGAATACTGTGAGCAGTTTTGGTCTCCTTATTTAAGGAAGGAAGTAAAAATGTTGGAGTTGCTTCAGAGAAGGTTTACTCGATCGATAACCTGGAATAAGCAGATTGTCTTCTGAGGGAAGGTTGAACAGACTGTGCTTGTTAACACTGGAGTTTCAAAGAGCAGGGTAGGGGGTGGCAGGGGTGGGGAGACTTGATGGAAGTAGATAAAGATCCTGAACAACAAATTGGGCGTGGAAAGGTCCTTTCCTCTTGTGGGAGAGTCTGGAAGTCTCCCAAGATGGCGCCAGAGCGTGGTGGCTTCTTGCAAGCTGTGCTCAGCGTACCCTCTAATTCTATCTTTTACTTTCGTTCTATGCTTTTAAAACTCTAACTCTTTTAAACTGTATCTAATATTATGAGATGGAGATGCTGGTTGTGGACTGGGGTGGGGACAGTAAGAAGTCTCACAACACCAGGTTAAAGTCCAACTGGTTTATTTGGAATCACAAACTTTCGGAGTGCTGCTCCTTCATCAGGTGAGTGAAGTGTTCACAAACATGGCATATACAGACAGAGACAATTGCAAAATAATTACAGATTGAAGTGTAAAGAATGGTTGGAATGCAAGTCTTTACAAGAACAAACTGCGAGTGGAAAGAGGGATAATCACAGGTTAAGACAGAACAGTTAGTGAGATTTTGCAAACCCCGCAAGTCGTGGCGATTACAGATAGTGTGACACGAACCCAAGATCCCGGTGGAGGTCATCCTTGTGCGTGTGGAACTTGGCTATCAGTTTCCGCTCAGCGATTCTGACTTGTGTGGCTTGAAGGCTACTTTGCCTATATATGCTGTGCTTGTGAACCCAACTGTCCACTCAACTGATGAAGGGGTAGGGCTTCGAAAGCTCGTACCACCGCATCAACTTGTTGGACTTTAACCTGGCGTTGTGAGACTACTTACTGGAGCTCACAGCAGGCTGATCTTTCCCTACACGCTAGATATGACTAACATTACATTCTTGCACTCTCCCTCCACTATGAATGGTATTAACATAGAACACTACAGCACAAACAGGCCCTTTGGCCCACGAGTTGCACCAATCATATCCATACCTACCAGGCCATAGAACTATCTGTAACTTCCAATCCCATTAAATCCCATGTACTCATCCAGAAGTCTTTTAAAAGACGCCTGCGAGGGTGTGGAGAGTCTGCAGAAGGATCTAGATAGGCTGGGCAAATGGGCCAGGAACTGGCAAATGGAATTTAATGTTGGCAAATGTGAGGTTGTCCACTTTGGTAGGAATAATGATAGGAAGGACTATTACTTAAGTGGCGAAAAACTGCAGCATGCGACGGTGCAGAGGGACCTCGGGGTCCTTGTGCATGAGTCGCAAAAACCCAGCCTGCAGGTGCAGGTGGTCAGGAAGGCAAATGGGATGCTGGCCTTCATAGCGAGGGGGATTGAATATAAAAGTAGGGAGGTCTTGCTGCAGCTGTACAGGGCACTGGTGAGGCCGCAGCGGGAGTACTGTATGCAATTTTGGTCGCTGCAATTACGCAAGGATATTTTGGCCTTGGAGGGAGTGCAGAGGAGGTTTACGAGGCTGATGCCAGAGTTGAGGGGATTGAACTATGAGGAGAGGCTGAATAAACTAGGCTTGTATTCGTTAGAGTTTAGAAGAATAAGGGGTGATCTCATTGAGACGTATAAGATGTTGAATGGGATGGATAGGATAGAGGTGGAGAGGCTCTTCCCACTCAGGACAGTAGGACTAGAAGGCACAGCCTCAAGATAAAGGGGGTTGCGGTTTAGAACGGAGTTGAGGAGGAACTTCTTCACTCAAAGGGTGGTGAATCTCTGGAATTCTCTGCCCGTTGAAGTGGTGGAGGCTCAATATTTTTAAGACGCGGGTTGACAGGTTTTTGATAGGCAAGGGGATTAAGGGTTGTGGGGAGAGGGTGGGAATGTGGCACTGAGCCGCGACAGATCAGCCATGATCTTATTAAATGGCGGGGCAGGCTCGAGGGGCTAGATGGCCTACTCCTGCTCCTATTATGTTCGCCTCCACCACCACCCATGGCAGCCGATTCCACTCACTCACCACCCTCTGAGTGAAAAACGTACCCCTAACATCTCTGTTCTTGCTTCCCAGCACCTTAAACCTGTGTTCTCTTGTCGCAACCATTTTAGCCCTGGGAAATAGCCTCCGAGAATCCACCCTATCTATTCCTCTCAACGTTTTATAGACCTCTATCAGGTCGCCTCTCAACCTTCGTTTCTCCAGGGAGAACAGACCTAGTTCCCAGCTCCCTCAACCTATCTTCATAAGGCATGCCACCCAATCCAGGCAGGGTCCTTGTAAATCTCCTCTGCACCCTCTCAAAGGCTTCCACATCCTTCCTGTAGTATAGTGCGCTATACAAAGAATACTACTTCCTGTAGTATTTTTTGTATAGCGCGCAAGAAAGAATACTTTTCCCTGTACTAATACGCATGACAATGGGAGGGGAGGGAATATTTTTAAGGCGGGGTGGAGAGATCCTTGTCGGGTGAAGGAATAAGACTATTGTTGGGGGGGGGGGGAGGGGGGGAGAAAGAGAGAAAGAAGGATGTGGAACCCAAAACACAAATGGGTTGCACGTTGGTCTTGTGGAATGGCAGAGCATGGCTGGCGGGGCCAAATGGCCTGGTCCTCACAAAGGATTTTGTGTGTTTGTGTTTGTGTTCAGTGGTGTGTAAAACCAGCAGTAATGTCAAAGCAGCCACTGTGTGAACATGGGCAATTACGGCAGCAAGGAGGAATATTAATCACTTCATTTCCCAAGCGGAGTGATGGATTTAGGAGCAAAGTGTTTGAGTAACTTTACTGACTCAGCCTTATTAAGCAGCAACCAACATCAAATTGGCCTTCGTGAATATTCCATTGAGGTCGCAGGAGTGTGGGTAGGAGTCATTAATTGATCACTTTTCAATCTGGGCTGTTAGTGTCATTGTTTAATAATGTCTGTATGTTTCAGTGATGTTCACCCCTCTGTTCCCCTCCGCCCTCTCCCTCACTTGTACGGCACGATGGCATAGTGGTTAGCACTGCTGTCTCACAGCGCCAGGGACCCAGGTTCGATTCCCAGCTCAGGTCACTGTCTGTGCGAAGTCTGCATGTTCTCCCATTGTCTGTGTGGATTTCCTCTGGGTGCTCTGATTTCCTCCCACAGTATGAAAGACGCACTGGTTAGGTGCATTGGCCATGCTAAATTCTCCCTCCATGTACCTGAACAGGCGCTACAAGCCTACTTGTGACACCAATAAATAAACTAAAACTAAACTAAAAAAAAACTCTCTCTCCCCTCCCCTCTACGCTCGCTCTCTGTCTGTCTCTGCCATTCTCGCTCCCCTCCCTAACACCTTGTCTCCCTGGCGTTGAGTACCGCTGTATGAGTCCGACCTGATTGGATTTCACCCCGGATGGTGTGGGGTCACCTATGTGAGGAAGCACTTTTCCCGTCATTGCAGCTTTGATTAACAAATGACAAGAGGTTGGACTGAGGCCCAGACTTCAAGCTGTGCACACCTCACCGAGCTTTCCATGGTGCCACTCAGCGATTCATCCAGTGCTGTTGAAGTGCTACCTTCTTAGGTTTTAAAAAAATTTGACATCTTCATTTTCACGGGGTTGTGGGTGTCACTGTGTAGCCCCAGCATTTACCTCCCCATCCCATATTGCCCCCTTGAGAAGGTGGTAGGTGAGCTGCCATCTTGAACCCGCTGCAATCCCCTGTGGTGCAGGTACATCCACAGCACTGTTAGGGAAGGAGATCCAGGATTTTGACCCAGCCACGGTGAAGAAACAGCCGATTTCCAAGTTGAGATAGTGTTGGGGCTGGGGTGACGGATGGATGGACTTTGAACTTTGTAATCTGACAGGTGGATGGATGGGAGGCATGTTGCATGCTTTGCACAGAGTAAGAGACCACTCAGCCCTTTGAGCCTATGCCGCCATTCTGGTCCGACCACAGGCTGCCTGAATCTCCAGCACCCTGCTCTACACATACACGTGTGAGAAACCATGAGAATTAGGACAATGAGGAGGCCACTCAGCTCCTTGAACCATGATCTGGGCTCTTCCCACCATGGACACGTCTGTGTCTGTGATTCCCTCACATGGCGATGGGACGGGAGCCTGTGATTGCCCCACATGGTGATGAGACATGGTTTTGTGTATGTGATTCGCCCACATGGTGATGGGACGGGGGTCTGTGATTCCTCCACACGGTGACTGGGCAGGGGTCTGATTCCCCCACACAATGATGGAATGAGAGTATGTGATTCCCTCATTTGGGATGGGGTCTGTGATTCCTCCACAAGGCGATGGGGCGGGGGTCTGTGATTCCCCCACATGGTGATGAGTCGGGGGTCTAATTCTCCCATATAGTGATGGGACGTGGGTCTGTGATTACCCCACACGGTGATGCAATGGCATTCTGTGTCTGTGATTTCCCCCGCACGGTGATGGAATGTACAACACGGGGTTAGATACAGAGTATCCCCCATGCAAGACTTCTTGAGAAGGTGAGAGGGCATGGTATCCAGGGGGCTTTGGCCTTGTGGATCCAGAACTGGCTTGCCTGCAGAAGGCAGAGAGTGATTGTGGATGGGTCTTTTTCTGCATGGATGTCAGTCACCAGTGGAGTGGCCCAGGGATCTGTTCTAGGACCCTTACTGTTTGTCATTTTCATAAATGACCTGGATGAGGAAGTGGAGGAATGGGTTAGTAAGTTCGCAGATGATACGAAGGTTGGTGGTGTTGTGGATGGTCTGGAAGGATGTCAGAAGTTGCAGCTGGACATAGGATGCAAGACTGAGCGGACAAGTGGCAGATGGACTTCAATGCAGATAAATGTGTAGTGGTCCATTTTGGTAGGACCAATGGGATGAAGGAATACAATATCAAGAGTAGGAGTCTTAGCTGTGTTGAAGAGCAGAGGGATCTTGGGGTACGGGTCCATAGGACTCTTAAATCGGCCTTGCAGGTGGAGGATGTGGTCAAGAAGGCGTATGGTGTACTGGCCTTCATTAATCGAGGGATTGCGTTTAGGAGTCGGGAGGTAATGCTGAAACTTTATAAGACCCTTGTCAGGCCCCACTTGGAGTACTGTGTGCAGTTCTGGTCGCCTCACTATAGGAAGGACGTGGAAGCTATTGAAAGGGTGCAGAGGAGATTTACAAGGATGTTGCCTGGATTGGGAGGCATGCCTTAGGTTGAGGGAGCTGGGACTCTTCTCCCTGGAGAGACGAAGGTTGAGACGCGACCTGATAGAGGTTTATAAGATGTTGAGAGGAATAGATAGGGTGGATTCTCAGAGGCTATTTCCCAGGGCTGAAATGGTCACGACGAGAGGACACAGATTTAAGGTGCTGGGGAGCAAGTACAGAGGTGATGTTAGGGGTAAGTTTTTCACTCAGAGGGTGGTGAGTGAATGGAATTGGCTGCCGTCGGTGGTGGTGGAGGCAAACCCACTGGAGTCTTTTAAAAGACTTCTGGATGAGTATATGGGATCTAATGGGATTGGGGGTTATGGATAGGTCTGTGGCTTAATAGGTATAGATGTGATCGGCACAACTAGTGGGCCGAAGGGCCTGTTTGTGCTGTAGTGTTCTATGTTCTAAAGCTCCCTCCACGCTGATCCCATCAAACACTCCCAGGACAGGTAGAGTATGTGGGGTTAGAAATGGACTAAAAACCTAGTGGGGGGGGGGTTGGTTAGATTTGGTCTGGGTGCTTTTCTTTGCCTTGACTCACCTTGATCACCACCTGTAGCCTCTGGATGCTATTCGTTTGTGTGTGTGTGAGAGAGAGAAGAGGACCTGTGTGGGGGTGTTGGGAGTCTGAGTGTTGAGTCAAATAACCACCCAACATAAGCACCACCTCACCTCCATAAGAACATAAGAAATAGGAGCAGGAGTAGGCCATCTGGCCCTTCGAGCCTGCCCCGCCATTCAATAAGATCATGGCTGATCTGTTGTGGCTCAGTTCCACATTCCGGCCCTCTCCCCATAACCCTTAATCCCCTCTCTTATCAAAAACCCATCAACCCGCTTCTTGAAAATATTTAGCGAGGCAGCCTCCACCACTTCAACGGGTAGAGAATTCCAGAGATTCACCACCCTTTGAGTGAAGAAGTTCCTCCTCAACTCCGTTCTAAAACGCCCCCCCTTTATCTTGAGGCTGTGCCCCCTTGTCCTACTGTCTTTTTTGAGCGGGAAGAATCTCTCCACCTCTATCCTATCCATCCCATTCATCATCTTATATGTCTCAAAGAGATCTCCCCTCATTCTTCTAAACTCCAACGAGTACAAGCCTAGTTCATTCAGCCTCTCCTCATAGCTCAACCCCCTCAACTCCGGTATCAGCCTAGTAAACCTCCTCTGCACTCTCTCCAAGGCCAAAATATCCTTGCGCAGGTGCGGCGCCCAAAACTGCACACAGTACTCCAGCTGCGGCCTCACCAATGCCCTATACAGCTGCAGCAAGACCTCCCTACTTTTATATTCAATCCCCTTCGCTATGAAGGCCAGCATCCCATTCGCCTTCCTGACCACCTGCAAGCTGGGTTTTTGCGACTCATGCACAAGGACCCCGAAGTCCCTCTGCACCGTCGCCTGCTGCAGTTTTTCGCCACGCAAGTAATAGTCCTTCCTACCATTCTTCCTTTCAAAGTGGACCACCTCACAGTTGCCAACATTAAATTCCATTTGCCATTTCCTGGGCCATTCGCCCAGCCTATCTAGATCCTTCTGCAGACTCTCCACACCCTCCACACAATTTGCCGTTCCCCCAATCTTGGTGTCATCCGCAAATTTCGACACCCTACACTCGGTTCCCTCCTCCAGATCATCTATATAAATGGTAAAAAGCTGAGGCCCCAGCACCGACCCCTGGGGCACTCGACTAGTCACCATCCGCCAATCCGAATAGCACCCGTTGACCCCCACTCTCTGCCTCCTATTTGACAACCAATCCTCTATCCACGCTAACACCCTACCCCCAACTCCAAGTCCCCTGACCTTCTGCAATAACCTCTTATGAAGTACTTTGTCAAACGCCTTCTGAAAATCCAGAAAGACCCCATCCACCGGCTCACCTCTATCCACCGCCCTAGACACATCCTCATAGAACTCCAGTAAATTTGTCAGACACGACTTCCCTTTAATGAAACTGTGCTGCATCTGCTCAATCAAGCAATTCCCTTCAAGATGCCTCGCAATTTCCTCTTTAATGACGGATTCTAACATTTTACCTACCACAGACGTTAAACTAACTGGCCTATAATTCCCTGCCTTTTGCCTGGCACCCTGCTTAAACAACGGCGTAACATTAGCCGTTTTCCAATCTTCCGGCACTTCCCCGGAATCCAGTGACGTCTGGAAAATAACCACCAATGCATCCACTATAACCTCCGCCATTTCTTTCAGAACCCTCGGATGCATTCCATCCGGTCCTGGGGACTTGTCCACATGGACGGTTGGGGAGGGAGCACTGAAGGAGCTGTCAGCACAGAAAAAGAATCTTCATTCAATCAAGTGCACTGTCACCTTTAGTAATCTGAATGAACAGAGATCGTTTTTAGTAATCTGTATCTGTGGTTATTAGAAACAAGGGATAGCTTTAACTAAGTTAAATTTTGGGTTTCTATGTTAAGGAAGGGTTAAAATCTTCATTAGCTTCATGTTAGAGAAAGGTGCGTGCCTGTCTCTGCATTTTGGTTTCATTTAAAGTTGTAGTTAAAGGGTTTACTATGTGAAAACAATCAAGGTTTAAAGACTGACTTGGCTGTTGTTTAGCATGATATGGAGATGCTGGCATTGGACTGGTGTAAAACAGAAAGAAATCCCACAATTCCAGTTTAAAGTCCAAACAGGTTTATTTGTAGAAAAAGCCGCAAGCTTTTGGGACAGCCTGTCCCTTCGTCAGGTGGCCGGGAGTTCTCTTCTGTTTCTGTTGTTTAGCTACCAGGGGCCCATATTAAAAGGAATAAATACTTGTGTTTCAGTTGGATCTAGGTTCCTGAGAAAGAAAGCAGGTCTCCCAGAAGGCTGACGGTGGAATAAGTTAGAAAGCAAATCCCGGAAGCTAAAGGTAGAAAGTTCTAGAAATCAAGGAATGAAACAAATGCCAGAAAGACTGAAGTCAAAGAGAGAAGGAAACTGGAATCTAAGCAAGGAGCTGCAGTTCAGTGAAGTTAAAGCGGCAGAGAGAAGCTCCCAGTTAAAGACAGGGCTGAAAAAGTGCAGACTGGGTGAAGGCAGCTCATGAGAAGCCAGAGTCTGAAGGAATCCAAAGGTTGGTGACACCTCAGGAACAGCTCTGAATCAGTAACGTTCCTGTCGGCATGGCGGGGGGTGCCCAAGAGATCGCTCAGAAGCTTGAATGTGCCTGGCAAACTCGGGCAAGGGTCCTCAAAGGAGAGATGGAAATCCTGGAAGCAGATCCTTGGCGAATGTGGAGAGTCAGAGATTGGAAGCAACCTGCGTGGAAGCCGGAATTCCAATGAGGTGGTAGGCTTGCAGCATGACAAGGATATGGTGGGGGTGGGATTGATGAGAAATCTACAGATGGGCGGTTTCAGAGTGGGGAATGTCTGACCACTGTTGGCCTGTGGATCTGTGAAATTTACTGCAGTGCAAGACGCATGTTAATTTGTGTCCCCCTGAATGATGTGTGCACATCAGTGAAGGTACAGCTGGGATGGATCGGATTATAGTTAATCTTTAGTAGCATTTATTCTGTTTTTTATTTGTTCAGAGTTACTTGGTGTTCATCTACTCCATCTGCTTTCCTAAAACAAAAATAAAAGTTACCGTTGCTGGCTCCAGGGTTTCAATTTGGGACTGGCACCATCTGGTAGTGATTTGGACCAGGCAATGGATCCCCACTTCTCCGCTGTCCCCTGCCATCCCAAGGGGACCCCGCTTCCCCTGCCTCAGGACTGTTTCTCCTTCCTCCGCCTCAAAGCTCGCCAGAGCTTCCTCAGTGCCAGGAGGGTGAGATTAGCAAGAGAACAGAAGAACAGCACTATGAGGGCCGCCACATCCAGACTGTAGTAGGTATACCAGGGCATGTTGTAGGAGGCTGAGCGGAGGTGGGTGGCACCCCCATGCCGAGTGACGAACTCGATCCAGAAGACAGCGCGCTCCATGGGTGTTTGGGGCTGGTCGCGGTACAGGGCCGAGAGGCGGTCCATGGCAAGCTGGTAAGAGGGCTGGCCCAAAACCTCGGTCAGGCTCTCCAACATGGTGTCTGCGTTCACCTGAGTGGCCTTCAGCACCTTGGCAGCCCCCCGGGCCTCCAGCCGCAGCAGATTGTCGAACTGGTCGAAAATGAAGGGCAGGCCCAGCACTGGCACGCTATGGTAGATGGCCTCATAGAGGCCGTTCGTGCCACCATGTGATATAAAGAGCCGGGTCTTGGGGTGACCCAGGATGTCATTCTGGGGCACCCAGCCGGCCAGCAGGGTATTGTTGCCCAGTCCGGTGGGCGGGTCACCCGTGTAACGCCAGATCACCTTCTGCGGGATGCTGGCAAAGGTCTGGACCAGGCTGGCGATTATATGGGCAGGCAGCGTGCTGATGAAGGTGCCCAGTGACATGAACACAACCCCATGCTCGCCCGAGCTCTCCATGAAGGCCTCCAGCTGGGCGTCCAGGGGGGCTGCCGGCTTGCACTGGAAGCCACCAATGTACACCACGTTGGGCATGGTGGGCCGAGGGAAATCGAAGACAAAGTCTGTCCGCATCATCCACAGGTCGCCCAGCTGCATCAGCCTGTCAATGCTGGTGCCTGGCCCCACGTACTGGTGGCACAGCTCGTTGTACTCCGAGTAGATTATGGCATTGATCACGTTGGTGCTGACAAAGTAGTGCAAGACATTGAAAAGCCGCTGCAGTAGGGTCATCCTGTGGGTGAAGTGGGAGCCCGCCACCGGCACGTAGGAAATGGGCGAAGGGGCGATGAGGGTGTGACTGTCACATGTGGCGATCCAGCGCACGTTATAGACCAGTGGCAGCCCCAGGTGGTGGGCCAGCATCACACCAGCCGGGAAGAAGGGGTCGGTCAGCACCAGCTGGAAGCCAGCGTCCCGGACGTGGGCCATCAGCCTGGCATTCTCAAAGATCAGGCTAATGAGCTGCCGCTGCTCCCTGTGCAGCTCCTGCATAAGTTTGTGCTTAGCCTTTGTGTTTTGCAGGAAGGTCATCAGCGTGTGGCCATCCTGCAAGATTTCCATCGACTTCAGCACGAATGAGGTAATCCGTTCGTGGTCTTCCAGCATACTCCTCATCCCCTCGTTCTCGATGATGAGGGACTGGAACAGCGCAGGGTCTTTCTTGATGTACCATGAGTTGGATGAGTGCAGGACGCTGAGCTTGTGCCCACGCCTTTGCAGCTCCAGCACCAACTCCTTCATGTTGATCCAGTGACTCCCGTCCAAGGGCACCACCAGGATGTTGGCAGAGTGACCAGGTGTCAACCACAGGGCCTGCCACGCCAGCACTGCCACGATCTTCAGCCAGGGTCCACAGGCGGCCATTGTCCAATGAACCATCCTCGCTGCCAGCTAACCCCCGCGGCCACTGTGGGGGGAAAAAACTCCGTTAGAGCTGTCTGACAGAACCCCGTGCTGTACCTATCCTGGGAGTGTTTGATGGGGGACAGTGTAGAGGGAGCTTTACTCTGTATCTAACCCCATGCTGTACCTGTCCTGGGAGTGTTTGATGGGGGACAGTGTAGAGGGAGCTTTACTCTGTATCTAACCCCGTGCTGCACCTGTCCTGGGAGTGTTTGATGGGGGACAGTGTAGAGGGAGCTTTACTCTGTATCCAACCCCGTGCTGTACCTGTCCTGGGAGTGTTTGATGGGGGACAGTGTAGAGGGAGCTTTACTCTGTATCTAACCCCATGCTGTACCTGTCCTGGGAGTGCTTGATGGGGGACAGTGTAGAGGGAGCTTTACTCTGTATCTAACCCCATGCTGTACCTGTCCTGGGAGTGTTTGATGGGGGACAGTGTAGAGGGAGCTTTACTCTGTATCTAACCCCGTGCTGTACCTGTCCTGGGAGTGTTTGATGGGGGACAGTGTAGAGGGAGCTTTACTCTGTATCTAACCCCATGCTGTACCTGTCCTGGGAGTGTTTGATGGGGGACAGTGTAGAGGGAGCTTTACTCTGTATCCAACCCCGTGCTGTACCTGTCCTGGAAGTGTTTGATGGGGGACAGTGTAGAGGGAGCTTTACTCTGTATCTAACCCCGTGCTGTACCTGTCCTGGAAGTGTTTGATGGGGACAGTGTAGACGGAGCTTTACTCTAACCCTGTGCTGTACCTGTCCTGGGAGTGATTGATGGGGGACAGCGTAAAGTGAATTTTATTTTGTATCTAATACTGTACTGTAGTTGGGTGTGTTTGATGGGGACGGTGTAGAGGGAGCTTTACTCTGTATCTAACCCTGTGCTGTATCTATCCTGGCAGTGTTTGATGGGGATAGGCATTTAGAGACAGTCAGCATGGCTTTGTGAGTAGAAAATCATGGCTCATGAGTTTTTTTGAAGGGGTAACCAAGAAGGTAGGTGAGGCAGTGCAGTTGATGTTGTCTACATGGACTTTAGCAAGGCCTATGACATGGTACCGTATGGTAGGTTGTTGCATAAGGTGACATCTCACGGGACCCTGGATGAGGTATCTAAATGTATACAAAATTGGCTTCTTGACAGAAGCCAGAGAGTGGTTGTTGAGGATTGTTTTTCAAATGGCGTCCTGTGACCAGTGGTGTGCCTCAGGGATCAGTGCTGGGTTCACTGTTATTTGTCATTTATCATAATGATTTGGATGAGAATATAGGAGGCATGGTTAGTAAGTTTGCAGATGGGGATGGGTGACCAAGCATGATTGAATTTCTGATGCAGATGGAGGATGAGAAAGTAGGGTCCCGAAGCTGTGTTTGAACAGAGGGGAGTATGATAGGATGAGAGAGGAATTGGCAAATGTAGATTGGGGACGCAGATTGGTTGGTAGGACGGCTGAGGAACAGTGGAGGACTTTTAAGGAGATCTTTGTCGGTACTCAGTAGAAATATATTCCAATGGTAAAGAAGGACTGTAGGAAAAGGGATAACCAGCCGTGGTTATCGAAGGAAATAAAGGAGAGTTTTAAACTAAAAGCTGATGTGTTCAGAGTGTCTAAAAATAGTGGGAGATTAGAGGTTGGGAATGATTTAAAAATCAACAAAGAATGACTAAGAAGTGATAAAGAAAGGAAAGATAGAGTATGAAGCTGAACTAGCTCTAAATATAAAAAATGACAGTAAAAATTTTTACAAATATATAAAGAAGAGGCTGGCTAGAGTGAATGTTGGACCCTTGGAGGATGAGAGGGAGGGATTTAGCAGTGGGCGATGAGGAAATGGCTGAGGCTTTAAATAAGTTTTTTGCCTCGGTCTTCACGGAGGAGGACACGAATAGTTTGCCAGATATTAAAGATAGAAGGATGGTAGGAGCTGAGGGCCTTAATGCGACTACTATTATCAGAGAGGTAGTGCTTGATAGATTAATGGGACTGAAGGTGGACAAGTCCCGGGACCGGATGGAATGCATCCCAGAGTTCTGAAAGAAATGGCAGAGGTGATAGCGGACACCTTAGTAATTATTTATCAAAATTCACTGGATTCCGGGGAAGTGCCGGTAGATTGGAAAACAGCTAATGTTACGCCGCTGTTTAAAAAAGGTAGTAGACAAAAGGCAGGGAATTATAGGCATGTTAGTTTAACATCTGTAGTTGGAAAAATGCTAGAATCCATCGTCACAGAAGAAATAGCGAGGCACCTAGAAAAGAATGGTTTGATTGAGCAGACACAGCACAGATTCATTAAGGGGAAGTCGTGTTTGACAAATTTATTGGATTTCTATGAGGATGTGACTAGTGCGGTAGACAGAGGGGAACCGGTGGATGTGGTGTTTCTAAATTTCCAAAAGGTTTTTGATAAGGTGCCTCACAAAAGGTTGCTACAGAGGGTTAGGGTGCACGGAGTTGGGGGTAAGGTGTTAGCGTGGATAGAGGATTGGCTGTCTAATAGGAAGCAGAGAGTTGGTATCAGTGGGTGCTATTCTGGTTGGCAGTTGGTGACTAGTGGAGTGCCGCAGGGATCGGTGCTGGGGCCTCAACTGTTTCCCATTTATATAGATGATCTGGAGGAGGGGGCTGAGTGTAGGGTGACAAAATTTGCTGATAACATGAAGATGAGTGGAAAAGCAAATTGTGTGGAGGGTGTGGAAAGTCTGCAGAGAGATCTGGATCGGCTGAGCGAGTGGGCGAGGACCTGGCAGATGGAGTATCATGTGTAAGGTTATCCACTTTGGCAGAAATAATAGTAGGAGGGATTATTATTTAAAAGGCGAAAAGCTGCAGCATGCTATGGTGCAGAGGGACCTGAGGGTCCTTGTGCACGAGTCACAAAAACCCAGTCTGCAGGTGCAGCAGGTGATCAAGAAGGTGAATGGGATATTGGCCTTTATAGCGAGGGGAGAGTGGGGGTCAATGGGTGCTATTCGGATTGGCGGATGGTGACCAGTGGAGTGCCCCAGGGGTCGGTGCTGGGGCCTCAGCTATTTACCATTTATATAGATGATCTGGAGGAGGGAACCGAGTGTAGGGTGTCGAAATTTGCTGATGACACCAAAATTGGTGGAACGGCAAATTGTGCGGAGGGTGGGGAGAGTCTACAGAAGGATCTAGATAGACTGGGCAAATGGGCCAGGAAATGGCAAATGGAATTTAATGTTGGCAAGTGCGAGGTGGTCCACTTTGGTAGGAATAATGGTAGGAAGGATTATTACTTACATGGAGAAAAACTGCAGCAGGCGACGATGCAGAGGGACCTCGGGGTCCTTGTGCATGAGTCGCAAAAACCCAGCTTGCAGGTGCAGCAGGTGGTCAGGAAGGCGAATGGGATGCTGGCCTTCATCGTGAGGGGGATTGAATATTAAAGTAGGGAGGTCTTGCTGCGGCTGTATAGGGCATTGGTGAGGCCGTGGCTCGAGTACTGTGTGCAGTTTTGGGTGCTGTACTTATGCAAGGATATTTTAGCCTTGGAGGGAGTGCAGAGGAGGTTTACTAGGCTGATGCCGGAGTTGAGGGGGTTGAGCTATGAGGAGAGGCTGAATAGATTAGGCTTGTACTCGTTAGAGTTTAGAAGAATGAGGAGAGATCTCATTGAGACATATAAGATGATGAATGGGATGGATAGGATAGAGGTGGAGAGACTCTTCCCGCTCAGAAAGGATAGTAGGACTAGGGGGCATAGCCTCAAGATAAAGGGGGGGCGGTTTAGAACATAGTTGAGGAGGAACTTCTTCACTCAAAGGGTGGTGAATCTCTGGAATTCTCTGTCTGTTGAAGTGGTGGAGGCTGCCTCGCTAAATATTTTTAAGACGCGGGTTGATGGGCTTTTGATGAGAGAGGGGATTAAGGGTTATGGAGAGAAAGCGGGAATGTGGAACTGAGCCACGACAGATCAGCCATGATCTTATTGAATGGCAGGGCAGGCTCGAAGGGCTAGTTGGCCTACTCCTGCTCCTATTTCTTATGTTCTAAAAGTAGGGAGGTCTTGCTGCAACCTTACAGGGTACTGGTGAGGCTGCAGCTGGAGTACTGTGTGCAGTTTTGGTCGCCATACTTGTGGAAGGATATATTGGCCTTGGAGGGAGTGCAGAGAAGGTTCACTAGACTGATACCAGAGATGAGGGGGTTAGCCTATGAAGAGAGACTGCTGGTCTGTACTCATTGGAGTTTTGAAGGCTGAGGGGGGATCTTATTAGAGATATATAAGATAATGAAGGGGGTAGATAGGATAGAGGTAGAGAGATTCTTCCCGCTTAGAAAGGATAGCAGGACTAGAGGACACAACCTCAAGATAAGCGGGGTGCAGTTTAGATCGGAGTTGAGAAGGAACTTCTTCACTCAAAGGGTGGTGAATGTCTGGAATTCTCTGCCTGTTGAAGTGGTGGATGCTACCTCACTGAATAGATAGGTTTCTGATAGACAAGGGTTATGAGGAGAAAGCGGGAAAGTGGAACTGATCCACTGATATGACACCAAGATTGTTGGTATAGTGGACAGCAAAGAAAGTTATCTCCAATTGCAACGGGATCTTGATCAATTGGGTCAGAGGGCTGACATATGACAGATGGAGTTTAATTAAGACAAATGTGAGGTGATGCATTTTGGTAGATTGAACCAGGATAGGACTTACTCAGTCAATAGTAGGGCGTTGGGGAGAGTTACAGAACAAAGAGATCGAGGGGTACATGTTCATAGCTTCTTGAATGTGGGGTCACTGATGGACAGAGTGGTGAAGGAGGCATTTGGCATGCTTGGTATGACAAAGTAGGGGGAGCTTTACTCTATCTAACCCCATGCTATACCTGTCACGGAAGTGTTTGATGGGGGACAGTGAAGAGGGAGCTTTACTCTGTTTCTAACCTGTGCTGTACTCCTCTGGGAGTGTTTGATGCGGTCAGTGTATTGGGAATTTTACCTTGTATCTAACCCGTGCTGTAGATCTCCTTGGCGTGTTTGATGGGGACAGTGTAGAGGGAGCTTTACTCTGTACCTAACCCGTGCTGTACATCCCGGGAGTGTTCGTTGGGGACAGTGTGGAGCTTTAGAACCATAGAAAATTACAGCTCAGAAACCGGCCTTTTGACCCTTCCTGTCTGTGCCAAACCATTTTTCTGCCTAGTCCCACTGACCTGCACTTGGACCATATCCCTCCGCACCCCTCTCATCCATGAACCCGTCCAAGTTTTTCTTAAATGTTAAAAGTGACCCCGCATTTACCACTTTTTCCGGCAGCTCATTCCACACTCCCATCACTCCTCTGCGTGAAGAACCCCCCCTAATATTCCTTTTTAAACTTTTCTTCTTTCACCCTTAACCCATGCCCTCTAGTTTTTTTCTCTCCGAGCCTCAGTGGAAAAAGCCTGCTTGCATTCACTCTATCTATTCCCATCAAAATCTTATACACCTCTATCAAATCTCCCCTCATTCTTCTATGTTTTTTTCTCTCCGAGCCTCAGTGGAAAAAGCCTGCTTGCATTCACTCTATCTATTCCCATCAAAATCTTATACACCTCTATCAAATCTCCCCTCATTCTTCTATGCTCCAGGAAATAAAGTCCTAACCTATTTGATCTCTCTGTAACTCAACTTCTCAAGTCCCAGCAACATCCTTGTGAAGCTTCTCTGCACTCTTTCAACCTTATTTACATCCTTCCTGTAACTAAGTGACCAAAACTGTACACAATACTCTAAATTTGGCCTCATCGATGCCTTATACAACCTTACCATAACACTCCAACTTTTATACTTGATACTCCGATTTGTAAGGGAATTAAGGGTTATGAGGAGAAAGCGGGAAGGTGGAACTGATCCACTTCAGATCAGCCATGATCTTACTGAATGGCGGGGCAGGCTTGAAGGGCTAGATGGCCTACTCCTGCTCCTATTTCTTATGTTCTTATAAAGGCCAATGTACCAAAAGCATTCTTTACGAGCCTATCCACCTGTGACGTCACTTTTAGAGAATTCTGTACCTGTATTCCCAGGTCCCTCTGTTCAACTGCACTCTTCAGAGTCCTACAATTTACCCTGTACGTTCTACTTTGGTTTGTCCTTCCAAAGTGCAATACCTCACATTTGTCTGCGTTAAATTCCATTTGCCATTTTCCAGCTCAATGGCAAGTGACCAGAGGTCCAAATCCCTCTGCAAGCTTTGAAACCTTCCTCATTGTCCACTCCAATCTTTGTATCATCAGCAAATTTGCTGATCCACTTTACCACATTATCATGCAGATCATTGATATAGATGATAAACAACACTGGACCCAAAACCGATCCCTGTGGCACACCCCCCGTCACAGGCCTCCACTCAGAGAAGCAATCCTCCACAACCACTCTCTGGCTTCTTCCATTGAACACAAAGAAATCCTGGTTTTACGACCAGAACTCCTAGCCACCTGACGTGGGGACAGGCTGTCCCGAAAGCTTGCGGCATTTGCTACAAATAAACTTGTTTGGACTTTAAACTGGTGTTGTAGGATTTCTTTGTGTTTTACCTCAGTCTAACGCCGGCATCTCCATATCATTCTTCCATTGAGCCAGTGTTTAATCCAATTTACTACCTCCCTATATATACCTAGCGACTGAACCTTCCTAACTAACCTCCCATGAGGGACCTTATCAAAGGCCTTGCTGAAATCCAGGTAGACAACATCCACCGCCTTCCCTTCATCCACTTTCCTGGTAACCTCCTCAAAAAACTCTAATAGATTTCTCAAACATGACCTACCACGCACAAAGCATGTTGACTCTCCCTAATAAGTCCCTGTCTATCCAAATATTTGTAGTTCCTATCCCTTATCACACTTTCCAACAACTTGCCCACCACCGACGTCAAACCTAACAGGCCTATAATTTCCCAGATTTCTTTTGGAACCTTTTATAGACAACGGAACAACATGAACCACCCTTCAATCATCCGGCACCTCCCCTGTGAATACTGACATTTTAAATATGTTTGCCAGGGCCTCTAAGTTCTTTGCTGCCTGTACATTACACACAACTCTCTCTTCCTCTTAATCAGTGTTACAATCTCCCTCGAGAACCAAAGTTCCTTATTCCTATTTACTTTGCCTTTAATCTTGACAAGAACATACAAATTCTGCACTCTCAAAATTTCTCCTTTGAAGGCCTCCCACTTTCCATTTACAACCTTACCAGAGAACAGCCTGTGCCAACCCACACTTCCCAGATCCCTTCTCATTTCATCAAATTTGGCCTTTTTCCAGTTCAGAACTTCAACCCGAGGACCAGATCTATCATTATCCATGATCAGGTTGAAACTAATGGCATTATGATCACTGGATCCAAAGTGTTCCCTCACGTTCACATCCATCACCTGCCCTAACTCATTTCCCAACAGGAGATCCAATATCGCATCCTCTCTAGTTGGCACCTCTATATACTGATGTAGAAAATTCTCCTGAACACATTTTACAAACTTTACCCTGTCTAAACCTTTAACAGTATGCAAGTCCCAATCTATACGTGGAAAATTAAAATCCCCTACTATCACAACTTTGTGTTTCTTGCAGTTGTCAGCTATCTCTCTGCTGATTTGCTCCTCCAATTCTCGCAGACTATTGGGTGGGCTATAACACAACCTCATTAATGTGGTCATACCTTTCCTGTTTCCCAGCTCCACCCATAGGGCCTCTGTAGACACGGTCCCTAATCTATCTTGTCTGAGTACCGCTGTAACATTTTCCCTGACCAACAATGCCACCCCCCCACCTTTTATCCCTCTGTCTCTATCATGCCTGAAACATTGGAACCCTGGAACATTGAGCTGCCAGTCCTGCCCCTCCTGTAGCCAAGTTTCACTAATGGCTATAATGTCATATTTCCACATGTCAATCCATGCCTTCAGCTCATCTGTCTTCCCCACAATTTCAGCTTTGGTTTTGTATCACCATTCTTCCCTGTGTTGTGTTTTCTTGAAGTTACACTTTTATATATTCAGGCTTTGTCCTATATTGTTAATGACTAAAAACCAAAGTCAGACAATACAACTAACCATGAAAGCAGAACCACAGAAGATGTTATTCATTCTCTACTAATCCTGTGTAACAGACATGTTGAATGGCCTCCATCTGTTCCTGTGTAACAGGCTCGAGAGGGGCTGAATGGCCTCCCCTTGTTCCTATGTAACAGGTTCGAGAAGGGTCCTGAATGGCCTCCTTCTGTTCCTGCATAACAGGCTCAAGAGGGGCTGAATGGCCTCCTCCTGTTCCTGTTTTACAGGCTGGAAATGGGGTGCTACATGACCTCCTCCTGTTCTTATTTCTGTATTCCTGAGCCACTCACTCACACACACACACATATGCACACCATGCCAACTTGAAAATTTATTGGTGTTCCTTCACTGTCCCTGGGTCAAAATCCTGGAACTCCCTCCCTAACAGCACTGAGGGTGTACCTACAACATGCGGGACTGCAGTGATTTAAGATGGCGACCCACCACCACCTTCTCGAGGGGCAATTAGGGTTGGGTGATTGACGGTGGAACTCGGCAGTGACAGCTGGATCCCAGGAATTAATAATCTGTTTCTGTTTCAAAATGCTGAGGAGGAATTCGAAAGATGTGCGAGTTCGGGGTATTGGCCATGCTAAATTACCCCTTATTGTCCAAAGATGTGCGGATTAGGTGGATTGTCCATGTGAATGTGTGAGATTACAGAGATAGGGCTGGGTAAGATAATGTATCAGAGAATGGTGCAGACATGATGGGCTGAATGGCCTCTTCTGCATAGTTTGAATTTTGATGGCTTGGACACCAGTGGTGAGGGAATCAGAAGGAATGTTGGCAAGGTGAACTCAGAACTATGCTGATGTGAATGATGGTGCAGGTGATCAGACAATGCAAAGCAGACAGTGCTGATTACAATGATATCATTACACACCATGTCCTGGCTTCTTACCCGGCTTTTTTGTTTATCTGGAAAGGTAGGCAGTGTGTTATGCAGTTCAGTGTGAAATGTGATCACATCTCGGCAGCAGGAATCCAAAACATTTCCATATAGGAGACACTGGAGCACAGGAAATCTCAGCTGTCTGTTTTTATCTTTACTGATGTCATTGTGAGATCATCATATCAGCACCGACCCTCCGACAGTGTGGCGCTGCCTCGGCACCGACCCTCCGACAGTGTGGCGCTGCCTCGGCACCGACCCTCCGACAGTGTGGCGCTGCCTTGGCACCGACCCTCCGACAGTACGGCGCTGCCTTGGCATCGACCCTCTGACAGTGCGGCGCCGCCTCAGCGCTGAGCCTCCCACAGCTCGGCGCCGAGCCTCCCACAGCGCGGCACCCTCCAACACTGCTGTTATCCTCCATTCCCCGCCCTGAGCCCCTTCAACCAAATACTCTCCCCTAAAGTTCTAGCTTCCAAACTGCTGCCTACTGCGGTGGTTTCATCATGTCGATCCACATGCCAGCCCTGGTTGAATATCCGGCTTTGTCTCTCTCCCTCCCCCACCCACGGGGACACCACCGAGGGGGATATCTCTGTTTTTTGTTGAGGTTTCTATGTCATCCCACTGCCTGCCCCGACCCTTGCTGGCACCACCGTGATTGCTGACCAATTATTCGGCAAAGTGGGCTGGCGCACCCCTCTTGGCCTCACAGGGCCACCTGTAAACCAGGTAGGCTTAGATCCTGGACCCGTGGGAGTGGCAGAGGACCAGCGGGGGTCAGGTAGGTGCCAAGCTGAACATTCCGCCGCCACCACCAGCTCCCTGGGTGGGATTTCCTATCCCTGATCCAACCGAAAAATACCCCATTGTGAGGGCTTATCCAGCAGCAGGATGTACGAGCCACACAAAATTAAAACTGGGGAGACATCAGAGTGAGCAGAGAAACTCACCACTGATCAGAGATAAAGGATCCCCCCACCCCACCCCAGCTTTCCCATCTCTCCACCACCTCTCACTCTGGAACGTTCTTTGGTCGTTTTGAAGCGAGTTTACTTTTAGTGTGGGGGTCTGTGGGTGGGTGCTGTGGGGTGGATGCACAATCTTTCTTAAACCACTGAAGCCATGCCGGGAGCTCCAAGGCGTACACCACATCCATGGCTGTCGCCGTAGTGCACTTGCATGTCTGCTTTAGGGCACTGAATCCCCAATGATGGATTTTTTTTTTAAGGATCATGCCACCCCCGCATGGACCTCTCCATTGACCAGGCCAGAGCTGCGCTAGCCTCCTTCCCCTCCGCCGCGAGCCAGACGGCGAATGGCCAGTTTGATGAATGCCCTCGATGTTGTGACAACCCAAGGTGCCCTGTCCCTTCTGTCTGCCATTACCCAGCCCCCTTAACCGCTTTCCCCTCTGCCTGGCACGATCTGCACTGAGAGATCAACAAGGGGTGGGGGTGGGTGGGTGGGAGGGAGGGAGGGCGTGGCACAGTGACACAGTGGTTAGCACTGCCTCCACACGGTGCCAGAGACCCATGGCTCAAATGTGGAATCTGCATGTTCTGCCTGTGTCTGCGTGGGTTTCCTCCAGGTGGCCCGGTTTCCTTCCACAGTCTGAAAGACGTGCAGGTTAGGTGGATTGGCCATGTTCTAAATTGTCCATTAGCGTCAGGGTAAATACGCGGGAATGGAGCCTGGGTGGGATTGTGGTTGGTACAGACTCAATGGGCTGAATGGCCTCTTGTAGAGATTCTATGATTCTGAGGCTGGTGCTCCAGTGAGATGCTGTCACATTGATCCTCCCCACATTGGGCATTGAATCAGCGATATCAACACCCCCCCCCCCCCCCCCCCCTCAAGCACCAGGGCCACACTTAATATCTAGGGTAACCTCGTGGCATTTGTTGATTGGATGATGGACCAGCTGGCACATGACTTGGGATGGAGGTGGGGGTTGGGGGGGCTGTATTGAGGCAGCCTCTCCAAAACCTATGCTGGTTTCTGAATTGAGTTGACTGGGGGTGGGGTAGGAGGGTACGTTTACCCTGTCCCCCTCTGCTGCTCATGCGGAACATTCTGGAACCCTGCCTGGGGTATGCATGTCCGCACCCAAAACTTATTTGTCACACCTCGGCTCTGGGAGATTTGGGTGCTTGCAGCAACATGTTTGGAGTTGGCAGCTTGGTTCCATGGGGTATCTTTTTCATTGGTCATTGCTGTGGGAAACGAGATAGATGATTTATGTCACGGAATCAGGGGTAGATAGAGGTGTACGGGATTAACATACTGAACAGAGACAAGAAACAAGTTGCCCTCTCACAGCAGAACCTTCAATTATAGATACTAATTAAAACCCCCTCGTACTGACCCCATCAAACACTCCCAGGGCAGGTACAGCATGGGGTTAGATACAGAGTAAAACTCCCTCGACACTGTCCCCATCAAACACTCCCAGGACATGTACAGCACGAGGTTAGATACAGAATAAAACTCCCTCGACACTGTCCCCATCAAACACTCCCAGGACAGGTACAGCATGGGGTTAGATACAGAGTAAAACTCCCTCGACACTGTCCCCATCAAACACTCCCAGGACATGTACAGCACGAGGTTAGATACAGAATAAAACTCCCTCGACACTGTCCCCATCAAACACTCCCAGGACAGGTACAACACAGGGTTAAGTTTTGAAACTTTTCCCAGTGATTCCTGTATACCTGAACTAAAACTGTATCTGGTGTTAAATCAGTTGAGAGATTTGTAAATTTGAGAACAGCTCCACCTTGAAAGAGGGATCCTGTAACCACAGGTGTGAAGACTATTTGGCACGTTCTCATTCCAAATGTTGTTCAGCAAGTCCTTCAGTGACAGTGCAACAATTTGGGAGATCAGGGCAATTTGAAGGTCGTTTTATTGCGTGAGGTAAAAGTTATGTTATTTATGTATAATGAGCTTTAATATTGTGCCTTCTTAATGCACTGCTGAGGTCTCCAGTCCTGACCACCTATTTCTGTAACCTTCTCCAGTCCCTTAATCCTTCCTATCTCTGCACTCTCCTCCAGTCCCTACAACCCTCTCTATCTACCTCCTCCAACCCCTACAACCTTCCCCTACAGCATTTTGTACCTCTGTAACCCTCTCCAGTCCCTACACCCCTCCCAATCTCTGTAACCCACTCCAGTACCTATAACCCTCATTATCTCTGTAACCTCCTCCAACCCCTACAACCCTCCCTATATCTGTAATGCCCTCCAGCCCTTAAACTCTCTCTATCTCTGTAACCTTCTCCAACTCCTACAATCGTCCCTCTCTCTGTTACCTTCAGCAGCTCCTATAAGCTTTCCTATTTCTGTATCCTCCAGTCCTACAACCCTCCCTATATCTGTAACCTCCTCTAGCTACTACTACCCTCCCTATCTCTGTAACATTCTCCAGCTACCACTACCATCCCTATCTCTGTAACAACCTCCAGTTCCTACGACCCTCCCTATCTCAACCTCCTCCAGTTCCTATAACACTCCCTATCTCTGTAATCTCTTCCAGTCCCTACAAGCCCCCCTTTCCCTGTAACCTTCTCCGGTCTCTACATCCGTACCTATCTCTGCAACCCCCTCCAGTCTCTACAACCTACCATATCTCTAACATTCTCCAGCCCCTACAACCTCACCGTATCTCTGTAACATCCTCCAGCCCCCTGTGACCCTCCTTATCTCTGTAACCCTGCAACCCTCCCTATCTCTGTGGCCTCCTACAATCCTCCTAGATCTCTGCACTCCAACAATTCCTACCCCTCGAGCAGCCTCCAATTCCCAGCACTCCACCATTGGCGGCCTTGCCTTCAACTCCCTGGGATAGGGGTTGTAAGCTCAGGAATGCCTTCACTAAATCTCTCCACCTCTCTCTCTCTCTCTCTCTCTCTCTTCCTCCTTCCTTAAAACCATCTTTACCGAGCTTTTGTCCCATATATCTCCTGATGGGATGGGGGCTAAATTCTGCTTGGTGTCTGGTCCTGTGTCGCGCATATTTGATTGTGTCACTGGGGCACTGGGATAGATAACTGCCCAGAAGTAGCTGGAGGAGGTTTTGGGAGAGACTACAACATGGGAGTGAGCTAGGACTTGAACAGGAGGGTGTGAGCGTCGGAATTGAGGGGAGCTGAGAGAACCAGTGAGGGTGATGGGTTCACAGTGGATGGGAGGGAGGCTTACGGAGGATGGTGAGTTTCGAGGTCGGTTGACAGGCTGTCAGAATTGACAGCTTTGGAGCACGTAACTGTACACTGGGAAATAGGAGTGAGACAAAAATCTCAGCCCATAGATTCTCTGCATTAATATTGCCAAGATAATGATGGTGCAATTATATATGGCATGTGATGGCCGTCGGTGGGAGAGTGTGTTTAATTGTTGCAGTAAAATTCAGGTAGCATCAATGAAGGTAAGCAGCAGGCAACTTACCTGAGAGGGTGAGAGATTCCAACGGTGTCGGTCAGTGACTCTCCCTCAGTTGGCAGTGTCTCCAGGGATCCTCAGCTGTGGTGGAGCGGTCTCTGCAGCACTGGGTGCTGGCCAACTCTCCAGACACCTGGAAGGGTAGCTGGTCAGATTGGCGATGGTTCTGGAACACCGGCAATCTGCTTTTTGTTGCCTCCGCCCAGGTGAGGGCTGTTGCTGAGCCCAACCCCCCTGCAACCCCGCCCCCTCACCATGCCTGCCCGAAACCCAAAGGCCCATCCCTTGCTCGCCTGCCCCATCCCCCCCCATCTCAATCCCTTCCCAATGGCACCAGGGCACCCCCCAGCCTCACACTCCACCTTGCCTATGGAAGCATCCGAATGGAGGCTTGGGTGGGATTACAGTGAGGCAGTGTCTTGGGAGTGAGGAGGGGAGAGTTTTGAGCAGGGTGACAGAGAGAGGGAGAGTGGGCGGTAGGACGGAGTATTCCAGCTGAGCTCACACCCTCCCATGACGTCTTACATTCCATCACCATTCAGGTTAATCAAGCATCAAAGAAAGATTGCATAGCATGGAATCAGTAATGAGCTGGATTGAGAGAAGTTGGATTTCGCTTGGGTGGCAGGGTGGGGCCAGGTTGGAGGTGGGGAGGAGGAGGGCTGGAGACGACAAGTGAGCTTTGCCAATGAGGCTTGTAACCTGATCAATGAGGGAAGCTGGGGAGTGAGTGGGCAGCGACCGGTGTTGGTGTAGATTACATTCAATTGGTCTGGGGAGAGAGATTTATTTCCCTCCCTCCCTCCCTGAGGAGAGGTGGGATTGGTGCCCTTCCACACCTTCCTGTAGCACCCTGTCCCACTCTGGCGAGGTGGTATACCAGTCTTTGGGAAAGGATACAGAACAGGCCACAGACCACAGACCCTCTACATTCCATTGGGTTTTTAACAGCTGAACTGGCAACACAAATGTTCAAAGTCCAATCTGTATCACAGCACCTCCGACTGTCTGGCGCTCCCTCGGCACTGGCGCTCCCTCGGCACTGGCGCTCCCTCGGCACTGGCGCTCCTTCAGCACTGGTACTCCCTCAGCACTGAAAGTCCGACAGTGCAGTGCTCCCTCAGCACTAGTGCTCCAACGGGCAGTTCTCCGACAGTGTGGCACATCTCAGCGCTGACCCTCCCACAGTGCGGCGCTCCCTCAGCGGTAACCCTCCCACAGTGTGGCACTCCCTCAGCACTGACCCTCCCACAGTGTGGCGCTCCCTCAGCACTGACCCTCCCACAGTGTGGCGCTCCCTCAGCACTGACCCTCCCACAGTGCGGCACTCCCTTAGCACTGATCCTCCCACAGTGCGGCGCTCCCTCAGCACGGACCCTCCCACAGTGTGGCGCTCCCTCAGCACTGACCCTCCCACAGTGCGGCACTCCCTTAGCACTGATCCTCCCACAGCGCGGCGCTCCCTCAGCACTGATCCTCCCACAGTGTGGCGCTCCCTCAGCACTGACCCTCTGACAATGTGGCACTTCTTCAGCACTGATCCTCCCCACAGTGCGGCACTCTCTCAGCACTGATCCTCCCACAGCGCGGCGCTCCCTCAGTACTGACCCTCCCACAGCGCGGCGCTTCCTCAGCACTGACCCTCCCACAGCGTGGCGCTCCCTCAGCACTGACCCTCCCACAGTGCGGCGCTCCCTCAGCACTGACCCTCCCACTGTGCAGCGCTCCCTCAGCACTGACCCTCCCACAGTGCGGCGCTCCCTCAGCACTGACCCTCCCACAGTGCGGCGCTCCCTTAGCACTGATTCTCCCACAGTGCGGCGCTCCCTCAGCACTGACCCTCCCACAGTGCGGCACTCCCTTAGCACTGCTCCTCCCACAGCGTGGCGCTCCCTCAGCACTGACCCTCCCACAGTGCGGCACTACTCCCTTAGCACTGATCCTCCACAGCGCGGCGCTCCCTCAGCACTGATCCTCCCACAGTGTGGCGCTCCCTCAGCACTGACCCTCTGACAATGTGGCACTTCTTCAGCACTGATCCTCCCCACAGTGCGGCACTCTCTCAGCACTGATCCTCCCACAGCGCGGCGCTACCTCAGTACTGACCCTCCCACAGCGCGGCGCTTCCTCAGCACTGACCCTCCCACAGCGTGGCGCTCCCTCAGCACTGACCCTCCCACAGTGCGGCGCTCCCTCAGCACTGACCCTCCCACTGTGCAGCGCTCCCTCAGCACTAGCCCACCCACAGTGCGGCGCTCCCTCAGCACTGACCCTCCCACAGTGCGGCGCTCCCTTAGCACTGATTCTCCCACAGTGCGGCGCTCCCTCAGCACTGACCCTCCCACAGTGCGGCACTCCCTTAGCACTGCTCCTCCCACAGCGCGGCGCTCCCTCAGCACTGACCCTCCCACAGTGCGGCGCTCCCTCAGCACTGACCCTCCCACAGTGCGGCGCTCCCTCAGCATTGACCCTCCCACAGTGCGGCGCTCCCTCAGCACTGACCCTCCCACAGTGCGGCGCTCCCTCAGCACTGACCCTCCCACAGTGCGGCGCTCCCTCAGCACTGACCCTCCCACAGTGCGGCGCTCCCTCAGCACTGACCCTCCCACAGTGCGGCGCTCCCTCAGCACTGACCCCTCCCACAGTGCGGCGCTCCCTCAGCACTGACCCTCCCACAGTGCGGCGCTCCCTCCAGCACTGACCCTCCCACAGTGCGGCGCTCCCTCAGCACTGACCCTCCCACAGTGCGGCGCTCCCTCAGCACTGACCCTCCCACAGTGCGGCGCTCCCTCAGCACTGACCCTCCCCACAGTGCGGCGCTCCCTCAGCACTGACCCTCCCCACAGTGCGGCGTTCCCTCAGCACTGACCCTCCCACAGTGCGGCGCTCCCTCAGCACTGACCCTCCCACAGTGCGGCGCTCCCTCAGCACTGACCCTCCCACAGTGCGGCGCTCCCTCAGCACTGACCCTCCCACAGTGCGGCGCTCCCTCAGCACTGACCCTCCCACAGTGCGGCGCTCCCTCAGCACTGACCCTCCCACAGTGCGGCGCTCCCTCAGCACTGACCCTCCCACTTTGTGGCACCTTCGTATCTGTATAACCTCCTCCCGCCCATATGATGCTCACTCTCTCTGTAATCTCCTCCAGCCCCTACGACCTTCCCTATCTCTGTAACCATCTTCAGCCCCTACAACCTTTCCCATCTCTGCAACCTCCTCTCGCTCCTACAGCCCTCACTATCTCTGTAACCTCCTGCAGCCCACTATCTCTATAACTTCATCCAGCCCTTACAGCCCTCTCTATCTCTACAACCACCTCCAGTCCCTACAACCCTCCATATCCCTATAACCTTCTCCAGCCCCTACAACCTTCCCTATCACTGCAACCTCCTTAGTTCCTACAGCCCTCACTATCTCTGTAACCTCCTCCATCCCCTGCAGCCCACTATCTCTATAACCTCATCCAGCCTTAAAACCCTCTCTATCTGTACAACTGCCTCCAGTCCCCACAACCCTCCCTATCCCTATAACCTCCTGCAGGCCCTACAACCCTCCCTATCTCTGTAAGCGCCCTCCAGCCCGGACAGCCTCCTCTTGTCTGTAACCTGGAGGAGGTTTGTAGGGTTGGAGGAGGTTACTAAGTTAGGTAGGGTTGTCGGGGCTGGAGGAGATTACAGAGAGCTTGAGTGTTGTAGGGGCTGGAGGAGATTACAGAGCTAGGGAGGGTTGTAGGGCTGGGGAGGTTACAGAGACAGGGTTGGAGGAGGTTACAGAGATAGGGAGTGTTGTAGGGGCTAGAGATGGTTACAGAGATAGGTAGGGCTTGGGCGTTGCAGGACGTTACAGAGATGGGGAGATGTGAAGTGGCTGGAGGAGGTTACAGAGACAGGGAGGGCTATAGGGGCTGGAGGAGGTTTCAGAGACAGGGGTGAAGGGTCTGCAGGAGGTTACAGAAATTGAGGGTAGTATGGACTGGAGGAAGTTACAGAAATAGGGAGGGTCATAGGAGCTAGAGAGGTTACAGAAATAGGGAGGACTGCAGGGTTTGGAGAAGGTCACAGAGATAGGGAGGGTTGTAGGGCCGAAGGACAGTGGCACAGTGGTTAGCATTGCTATGCCACTGCACCAGGGACCCAGGTTCAATTCCCAGCTTGGGTCACTGTGTGTATGGAGTTTGCATGTCCTCCCCATGTCTGCATGGATTTCCTCCCAGGTGCTCCAGTTTCCTCCCATAGTCCAAAGATGTGCTGGTTTGGTGCATTAGTTGTGCTAAATTCTCCTTAGTGTACCCAAACAGGCGCCAGAGTGTGGTGACTTAGGGATTTTCACAGCCACTTCATCACAGTGTTTCTGTAAACCTACTTGTAACTAAGAAAAAAACTTAAAAAAGAGGGTTGTAGGGGCTGGAGGAAGTTACAGATATAGGGAGAGTTTTAGGGACTGGAGGTTACAGAGATAAGGACGGCTGTAGAGGCTGAGAGGGTTACAGAGATGGGGAGCACTGAAGGAGGTTACAGAGAAAGGGAGGGTTGTAGAGGCTGCAGGAAGTTAGAGATAGGGAGGTTGTTGGGGGTGGAGGAGGTTACAGAGATAGGGAGATTGTAGGGGCTGGAGGAAATTTCAGAGCGAGTGAGGGTTGCATGGGCTGGAGGAGGTTACAGAGATAGCGAAGGCTGCAGGAGTTTGCAGAGATAGGGAGGGCTTTGCGGCTGCAGGAGATTACAGAGATAGGGAGGGTTATAGGGACTGGAGGGGGTTACAGAGATGGGGAGGGTTGTAGGGACCGGAGGGGGTTACAGAGGTCAAGAGAGTTGTAGAGACTGGAAGTTGTTACAGAGATAGGGCGGGTTGAAGGAGCTGGAGGAGGTTGCAGAGATAGGGAGAGTTGTAGGGGCTACGGGAGGTTGCAGAGATAGAGAGGTTTGATAGGAGCTGGAGGAAGTTACAGAAATAGGGAGGGGTATAGGGATTGGAACAGATTAAAGAGATAGGGAGGGATGCAGGGGCTGGAGGAGGATCCAGGGATAGGGAAGGTTTTAGAGGCTGGAGGAAGTTACAAAAAAATGGAGGGTTGTAGAGGTCTGGAGGAAGTTACAGCGATAGGGAGGGTTTTAGGGGCTGGAGGAGGTTACAGCATTGGGGAGGTTGTAGGAGCTGGAAGAGGTTGCAGAAATAGAGTGGATTGTAGGGACTGGAGGAGGTTACAGAGAAAGGGAAGGTTGTCGGGGCTGGAGGAGTTAGAGGGAGGTTTGTGGGGCTGGAGGAGGTTACAGAGATAGGGAGGGCTGTCGGGGCTGCAGGAGGTTGCAGAGATAGGATTGTAGGAGTTGGAGGAGGTTCCAGAGCTGGGGGTGGTGACAGCGCAGGGTGGCAAAGAGGTGATGAATTGTTACTCGCTTGGAGGGCAGGCTTGACTGTTCTTTGAGGGTCTCAGCTGCTGAGCTACTGAGACACGGGCCTGGGGGAGGGTAGTGGTGGCGAGAATGAGGGCATTACACCTTCACTGACAATTTGGTGGGTACTGTTTATTAGCTGGAGTTTGGGACCAGGATGGTCTTCCTCACCTCATTACCCCGTTCCTCACCCCCAGCTTCCCGTCTGTGTCCCTTCACTGAAATGCTGCAGTGGACAGCAGGTCAACGCGTTGGCCTTCAGTCTGTGCCAACAGCCAGCAAGCCCGTATGACTGAAGGATCAGAATGCCACATTTCCTGTTGGGTGTGCCAATACAAACCAAGAACCCCCTGCCACCATGTGAGCTCAGAGTATGGAATGTTTCAGCAGGGTGGAGCTGATGCTTGCCTGTGTGCATTCCAAAACTGGTTTGCCTTTGGCACCACACAGCAGTGGTCCAGCTAGACAGCTGGGCGTTCTCAGGGAGCGTTCTCAGGGACCTCAACTTTTGCAAAGGCTGGACAGCAACTGTCTATTCAGCCCATCGTGCCTGTGACAGCCCCTGTGAAAGAGCTAGCCAATTAGTCACATTCTCTCCACCCCCTACCCCACCCCATCCCATAACACTGCAATACTTAATCCCTCTCAGTATTTCTCCAATTTCCCCTTTTCCAAGGGTGAATCTGCCCTCACGTACCTTCTGGGATAAGTATGTTAGAGGGATTTGCCATGATAAATATGTGTGGTTACAGGGTCTGGGTGGGATTGTGGTTGGTACAGACTCGATGGGTGGAATGACCTCTTTCTGAATTGTAGGGATTCAACGATTTCCCAATCATAACAACTCCCTGCATTAAAAATAAAAAAGAATTCTTATCCCCCCACCTCCTGACTGTTGTTTTACTGATTCTCTTCAATCTGTGTGCCCCCCTCCAATTCCTGACCCTCCTGCGACCGGGGAAACACTTTTTCCTCGTTCACTCAATCAAAACCCTCTCGATTAAATCTACACCCCGCACCCGCTTAATCTTCTATGCTTGAAAGGAAAACAATCCCAGCCTCTCTCCACATGAACTGTTGTCCCTCTCTGAACACCAAATATTTAATCAGATGTGTAAGTCTCATAGATTTATATCCATTTTGTAAATTGAGATAATTGGTAGATTGTAAAGGGCTGTGTTAGCTCTTTGACCTGTGCCAACATCAGTGTAGGATATTCACGGTTTATTCCCAGGAATGTGGACGTTGCTGGCCGGGCCCCGCATTTATGCCCCATTCCTAACTGTCCCTTGAAAAGGTGGTGAGTCTCGAAACCGCTGCAGTCACATGTGGTGTAAGTACACCCACAGCGCTGTTAGGGAGGGAATTCCAGGATTTTGACCCAGGCACAATGAAGGAACGGTCAATATATTTCCAAGTCGGAAAGGAGTGTGTGTGAGGGGGTGGGGGGTTGTGGTTCGGAGGGGAACTTGCAGGCGGTGGGTGTTCCCCATGGCGTCTGCTTCCCTTGTCCTTCTAGGTCACCAGTAGGCCACATGCGGCCCATTTGGATCCCGGGTGCAGCCCTGCAAGATTTTTGTTGCCTGTTACCCACATGCAGATTTGCCACATGCCTATGATTTTTTGGACGAGTTTGACTGATACACAGAAAGCAGAATTGCATGTGCCATCAACTGCAGGAGCCCGGCACAGAGCGGACTGCGGAAGCCTGGCATGTGGTGCAGAGCGCGGGGAGCCCGGCACGTGGTGCGGAGCCCAGAGCGGAGCGCGGGGAGCCCGGCGCGTGGTGCGGACTGCGTGGAGCCCGGCACGTGGTGCGGAGCCCAGAGCGGAGCGCGGGGAGCCCGGCGCGTGGTGCGGACTGCGTGGAGCCTGGCACGCGGCGTGGACTGCGTGGAGCCCGGCACGCGGCGTGGACTGCGTGGAGCCCGGCACGCGGCGTGGACTGCGTGGAGCCCGGCACGTGGCGCGGAGAGCGGGAGCCCGGCACGCGGCACGGACTGCGCGGAGCCCGGCACGCGGCGCGGACTGCGTGGAGCCCGGCACGTGGCGTGGACCCCGGCACGCGGCGTGGACTGCGTGGAGCCCGGCACGCGGCGCGGACTGCAGGAGCCCCGCATTCCTTCTGTTTCCAAAGCATAAATACTTCGTTTTGACCTTTTGAAGCAGGTAGTTTTTATTCATCTATAAAAGACGAAACTCGTTCTGAAATATTTAGGGGGGAATGAAATATATTTAATCTTATTTTTGGGGTCAAGATTATTGAACAATCCCTGTTCCAATCTTGCTGCCCACTGCAATGAAGGAGTGTCACTCCTGCAACCCACTACCTGGCCCAAGTTGCCCATTACTCCTGTAGGGGGTACAGGTGGGGGATTTGGATGGCACTGTCGAAGGAGCCTTGGCGATTCACTGCGGTACACCTTGTAGATGATACACACTGCTGCCGCTGTGCGTCGGTGGTAGAAGAAGTGAAGATGGGTGGTCAATGTGTCGATCCAGCGGGGGGCTGCTTTGTCCTGAATGGTGTCGAGCTTCTTGAATGTTGTTGGAGCCGTGTTCATCCAGGCAAGTGGGAGAGTATTCTAGCACACTCCTGACTTGTGTCTTGTAGATGGTGGACAGGCTTTGGATGGAGTCAGGAGGTGAGTTACTCTCTGCAGGATTTCCAGCCCCTGACCTGCTCTGGGAACCCAGTATTTATATGGCTGGGTCCAGTTCAGTTTCTGGTCTGGATGTTGAATGCTGTACAGTCCATGTTCGGTAGGTTACATGGTGTTTGAAAGAAGCTCATCTCAGACAGACTGCATGCCAGTCAGGTGACTGCATCTGCTTCTCAATCTCCCATTCTTCTGTGAGTTGCTGTGTATTCTCGTATTCACTGCATCACCCACATCAACAGAATCTTCAGTCCATTCTGCAAGGAAACAGGCTGCTGGTCCCCATGTGTTTGTAAACCCCACTCGCCCCCAGCACCTCCCACTGTGCGGCACTCCCTCAGCACTGACCTTCCCACAGTGCGGCACTCCCTCAGCACTGACCTTCCCACAGTGCGGCGCTCCCTCAGCACTGACCTTCCCACAGTGCGGCACTCCCTCAGCACTGACCTTCCCACAGTGCGGCACTCCCTCAGCACTGACCTTCCCACAGTGCGGCACTCCCTCAGCACTGACCTTCCCACAGTGCGGCACTCCCTCAGCACTGACCTTCCCACAGTGCGGCACTCCCTCAGCACTGACCTTCCCACAGTGCGGCACTCCCTCAGCACTGACCTTCCCACAGTGCGGCACTCCCTCAGCATTGACCCTCCCACAGTGCGGCGCTCCCTCAGCACTGACCTTCCCACAGTGCGGCGCTCCCTCAGCACTGACCCTCCCACAGGTCACTTAGAGTTTGCGAAGAGGTAAATGGAGGGGGTATGGTTTCTTCTGTTCTGCACTCGAAGCCCCATAGATTCATGGCCTTCTGCTCAGCCTTTGTTTTTGTGATTCTACACACATACACAAGGTGGTATCCTTCCCCAGCAACTCAAGCAGGCTTCAAAGCTGGAATGTATGAGAGCACTCAGCAATCTGCCTCGAGCATTTCTACTCCCTGCCTCCGAGCTCCCATACTCCCCCACCTCTCCACACCTCCCCCCCACCCCAACTCCTCCAGCCCCCAATTCTGAGCTCCCATTTTCCCTGCACCCCCCACCCCGCCATTCCCCAATTCCCTGTGCTCTGAACTCTCTTAGCCCATCCCGCCAGCCCCCAACTCCCTGTGCTTTGAACTCATATACCCCCCCACCTCTCCACACCTTCCCCCCCACTCCACCAGTCCCCAACTCATTGTGCTCCGAGCTTCCATTCTCCTTGCAGACCCACTCTGCCAGCCCCCAACTCCCTGCACTCCAAGCTCTCATACCCCCCAACCTCTCCACATCCTCCCCCGACTCTGCCAACCCCCAACTCATTCTGCTCCGAGCTCTCATCCTCCCCACCTCTCCACACTCTCCCCCATTTGCCAACCCACAGTTCCCTGTGTTCCAAGCTCCCGTTCTCCCTTCACCCCCACTCTGCCAGCCCCCAACTCCCTGTGCTCTAAGCTCCCATACTCCCCACCTCTCCACACCTTCCCCCCCGTGAACCCCCAACTCCCTGTGCCCCGAGCTCCCATTCTCCCCACACCCCCCCGCACTCCGCCAGCCACCAATTCCATGCTCTGAGCTCCCACACCCTCCACCATTCCCCACAGCCCTCAACTCCCTGTGCTCTGAACTCCCGTAACCCCTACCTCTCCACACCCTCCTGACTCTGCCAATTCCCTGTGCTCTGAGCTCCCATTTCTCCCAACTCCACCAGTCCTCAGTCTTAGTGTCAGAGACCTCACCATCCCCCCTCTCGGAGGAGAATGAGGATTGGGATCCTTCTCCGACACCAACCACGTCCCCCCCCCCGGCAACCTTCCCTTTCCACCATCTCTGGATACCAGCCAGTATTGTGCGATGGAGGAAAGCCCCTTTTTTATTGATGACATGGCAAGATTCCACTGTCAGATTAATGAACGGAATTTGTGTTCCCTCGTGACGTGCGTCTATGCCTCAGTCACATCTCCATTTACTGTTCTGCTCCGTTCCAAACCGTGACACATCCTGCCTGCTCCTACAGTTTTCCTACCTCCATTGAGACATGTCTTCTTCATGCTTAACCCTTTGGCCCTTGCATTCAAATCCCTCCTCTTTCCCCCTCTCTATCCCTGTAACCCTTCTCCAGTCTCTACGACCCTCCCTATCTCTGAAACCTTCTCCTGCCTCTACAAATCCCTGTTACCTCCTCCACCCCCTATAGCTCTCCCTATTTCTATAACCTCCTCCAGCATCGACAATCCTCCCTATCTCTGTAACCTCCAGCCCCTTCAACTCTCCCTATCTCTGTAACCTCTTCCAGTCTCTACAGTACCCCCTATCTCGATAACTTCCAGTCCCTATCTCTGTAATTTCCAGTCTGTACAACTCTATCTTTGTAACCACCTCCAGTCTCTACAACCTTCCCTATCTCTGCAACCTCTTGCCCTACAACCCTCCCTATCTCTGTAACCCCCTACATCTCCCTATCTCTGTAATCTTCTCCAACCCCTACAACTCTCCCTATCTCGATAATCTCCCATAATTCTCTGGGATCTCTGCGCTCCTTCAATTTCGGCCTCTCAAACATCACAGTGGCACTGCTGCCTCACAACAAAAAGTCTGACAACACCAGGT
Source organism: Prionace glauca (assembly GCA_037974335.1). Lineage (NCBI taxonomy): Eukaryota > Metazoa > Chordata > Chondrichthyes > Carcharhiniformes > Carcharhinidae > Prionace > Prionace glauca. The sequence goes on along the minus strand of CM075733.1, from coordinate 90,099,243 downwards.
TTTAGTCCAACTGACTTATTTGATAGGAAACTCACAAGCTTTCGAGGTTAAGCTCTTCTTCAGGTGAATGGAGAGTTCTGGCCTCAGGCAGAGCATATAAAGCACTGACAGTTTACAGATTACTAATTAGAATTACTATGAGGAGAGACTGAGGGATTTGGGGTTGTTTTCGCTAGAAAGAAGGCGGCTAAGAGGGGATCTTACTGAAACATATAAGATGATTAGAGGTTTAGATAGGGTGGATAGTGATAGCCTTTTTCCTCGGATGCAGAAAGCTAGCACGAGGGGGCATGGCTTTAAATTAAGGGGGGGTAGTTATAGGACGGATGTCAGGGGTAGGTTCTTTACCCAGAGGATGGTGAGGGATTGGAATGCCCTGCCTGCTGCAGTTGTAAATGCGCCTAGTTTGGGGGCGTTTAAGAGATCCGTGGATAGGTTTATGGATGCAAAGGGTTTGGTTTAGGTTAGAGGGTCATTGTTTTTTAACTGGTCGGCGCAACATCGTGGGCCGAAGGGCCTGTTCTGCGCTGTTATGTTCTATGTTCTTTACACCTAACCTGCTGTTCATGTGAGTGTAAGGAGCACTGATCACAGGTTAAAGAGATGTGTATTGTCTTCAGACAGTACAGTAAGTGAGGTTTTGCAAACTCAGGCAAGTTATGGGGGTTACAGATAGTGCGACATGAACCCAAGATCCTCACAGCGCCAGGGACCTGGGTTCAGTTGCGGCCTTGGGTCATTGTCTGTGTGGAGTTTACATGTTCTCCCTGTGTCGATGTGGGTTTTCTCCGGGTGTTCCGGTTTCCTCCCACATTTGAAAGATGTGCACGTTAGGTGGATTGGCTGCGCCGAATTGTCTGTTAGTGTCAGGGGGACTAGCAGGGTAAGTATGTGGGGTTTCCAGGATAGGGCCTGGGTGAATCTGGTCCTTTCAGACTCAAAGGGCCAAATGGCCTCTCTCTGCATTGTGGGATTCTGTGTTCCATGATCCACTGATTCCCATTGCTCCAAGCATCTTCACTCTCTCCAGAAGCCATTCAGGGTCTGGGTTCAAGACATTCTCTCACTCTGTACACCAGCGAGTTCACACTGGGATGAGGCTGTTCAGCTGCTCTGCATGTGGGAAGTGATTCACTCAGTCATCCCACCTGTATTCATCGCAGCGAGGTCACCAGCAACAACAATGGCTGAATATTGTTCATTAAGGTCTGTTTCTGCTGATGTTAATAGACTAAAGGCCACTTACAGTGGCTAATGTCGTAAAAAATCAATAAACTCTTTTTCACATTTCCTCCTTTTCTATCTCTCCCTCTGTCTGTTTCTCTCCCTCCCTCCCGCTGTTTCCCTCCCTCTGTCACTATTTTAACAGTGAGGCGCTCCCTCAGCACTGACCCTCCCACAGTGCGGTGCTCCCTCAGCACTGACCCTCCCACAGTGCGGTGCTCCCTCAGCACTGACCCTCCCACAGTGCGGCGCTCCCTCAGCACTGACCCTCCCACAGTGCGGTGCTCCCTCAGCACTGACCCTCCCACAATGCGGTGCTCCCTCAGCACTGACCCTCCCACAGTGCGGCGCTCCCTCAGCACTGACCCTCCCACAGTGCGGCGCTCCCTCAGCACTGACCCTCTGACAATGTGGCACTTCTTCAGCACTGATCCTCCCCACAGTGCGGCACTCCCTCAGCACTGACCCTCCCACAGCGCGGCGCTCCCTCAGCACTGACCCTCCCACAGAACGGCGCCCCCTCAGCACTGACCCTCCCACAGTGCGGTGCTCCCTCAGCACTGACCCGCCTAAAGTGTGGCGCTCCCTCAGCACTGACCCTCTGACAATGTGGCACTTCTTCAGCAATGACCCTCCCACAGCGCGGCGCTCCCTCAGCACTGACCCTCCCACAGCGCGGCGCTCCCTCAGCACTGACCCTCCCACAGCGCGGCGCTCCCTCAGCACAGACCCTCCCACAGCGCGGCGCTCCCTCAGCACTGACCCTCCTAAAGCGTGGCGCTCCCTCAGCACTGACCCTCTGACAATGTGGCACTTCTTCAGCACTGACCCTCCCACAGCGCGGCGCTCCCTCAGCACTGACCCTCCCACAGCGCGGCGCTCCCTCAGCACTGACCCTCCCACAGTGCGGCGCTCCCTTAGCACTGATCCTCCCACAGCACGGCGCTCCCTCAGTACTGACCCTCCCACAGTGCGGCGCTCCCTCAGCACTGACCCTCCCTCAGCACTGACCCTCAGCGCGGCGCTCCCTCAGCACTGACCCTCCCACAGTCCAGCGCTCCCTCAGCACTGACCCTCCCACAGTCCTGCGCTCCCTCAGCACTGACCCTCCCACAGTGCGGCGCTCCCTCAGCACTGACCCTCCCACAGTGCGGCGCTCCCTCAGCACTGACCCTCCCACAGTGCGGCGCTCCCTCAGCACTGACCCTCCCACAGTGCGGCGCTCCCTCAGCACTGACCCTCCCACAGTGCGGCGCTCCCTCAGCACTGACCCTCCCACAGTGCGGCACCTTCGTATCTGTATAACCTCCTCCAGCCCCTATGATGCTCACCCTCTGTAATCTCCTCCAGCCCCTATGACCTTCCCTATCTCTGTAACGTTCTTCAGCCCCTACAATCTTTCCCATCTCTGCAACCTCCTCTCGCTCCTGCAGCCGTCACTATCTCTGTAACCTCCTCCATCCCCTGCAGCCCACTATCTCTATAACCTCATCCAGCCCTTACAACCCTCTCTATCTGTACAACTGCCTCCAGTCCCCACAACCCTCCCTATCCCTATAACCTCCTGCAGGCCCTACAACCCTCCCTATCTCTGTAGCGCCCTCCAGCTCGGACAGCCTCCTCTTGTCTGTAACCTGGAGGAGGTTTGTAGGGTTGGAGGAGGTTACTAAGTTAGGTAGGGTTGTCGGTGCTGGAGGAGCTTACAGAGAGCTTGAGTATTGTAGGGGCTGGAGGAGATTACTGAGCTAGGGAGGGTTGTAGGGCTGGGGAGGTTACAGAGACAGGGTTGGAGGAGGTTACAGAGATAGGGAGTGTTGTAGGGGCTAGTGATGGTTACAGAGATAGGGAGGGCTTGGGCGTTGCAGGAGGTTACAGAGATGCGGAGATGTGAAGGGGCTGGAGGAGGTTACAGAGATAGGGAGGGCTATAGGGGCTGGAGGAGGTTTCAGAGACAGGGGTGAAGGGTCTGCAGGAGGTTACAGAAATTGAGGGTAGTATGGACTGGAGGAAGTTACAGAAATAGGGAGGGTCATAGGAGCTAGAGAGGTTACAGAAATAGGGAGGACTGCAGGGTTTGGAGAAGGTCACAGAGATAGGGAGGGTTGTAGGGCCGAAGGACAGTGGCACAGTGGTTAGCATTGGAGCCACTGCACCAGGGACCCAGGTTCAATTCCCAGCTTGGGTCACTGTGTGTGTGGAGTTTGCATGTCCTCCCCCTGTCTGCATGGATTTCCTCCCAGGTGCTCCACTTTCCTCCCACAGTCCAAGACATGCTGGTTTGGTGCATTAGTTGTGCTAAATTCTCCCTTAGTGTACCCAAACAGGCGCCGGAGTGTGGTGACTTAGGGATTTTCACAGCCACTTCATCACAGTGTTTCTGTAAACCTACTTGTAACTAAGAAAAAAACTTAAAAAAGAGGGTTGTAGGGGCTGGAGGAAGTTACAGATATAGGGAGAGTTTTAGGGACTGGAGGTTACAGAGATAAGGACGGCTGTAGAGGCTGAGAGGGTTACAGAGATGGGGAGCGCTGAAGGAGGTTACAGAGAAAGGGAGGGTTGTAGAGGCTGCAGGAAGTTAGAGATAGGGAGGTTGTTGGGGGTGGAGGAGGTTACAGAGATAGGGAGGATTGTAGGGGCTGGAGGAAATTTCAGAGCGAGTGAGGGTTGCATGGGCTGGAGGAGGTTACAGAGATAGCGAAGGCTGCAGGAGTTTGCAGAGATAGGGAGGGCTTTGTGGCTGCAGGAGATTACAGAGATAGGGAGGGTTATAGGGACTGGAGGGGGTTACAGAGATAGGGAGGGTTGTAGGGACCGGAGGGGGTTACAGAGGTCAAGAGAGTTGTAGAGACTGGAAGTTGTTACAGAGATAGGGCGGGTTGAAGGAGCTGGAGGAGGTTGCAGAGCTAAGGAGGGTTGTAGGGGCTGGCGAAGGTTACAGAGATAGGGAGAGTTGTAGGGGCTACGGGAGGTTGCAGAGATAGAGAGGGTTGCTAGGAGCTGGAGGAAGTTACAGAAATAGGGAGAGGTATAGGGATTGGAACAGATTACAGAGGGAGGGAGGGATGCAGGGGCTGGAGGAGGATCCAGAGATAGGGAAGGTTTTAGAGGCTGGAGGAAGTTACATAAAAACGGAGGGTTGTAGAGGTCTGGAGGAAGTTACAGCGATAGGGAGGGTTTTAGGGGCTGGAGGAGGTTTCAGCATTGGGGAGGTTGTAGGAGCTGGAAGTGGTTGCAGAAATAGAGAGGATTGTAGGGACTGGAGGAGGTTACAGAGAAAGGGAAGGTTGTCGGGGCTGGAGGAGTTAGAGGGAGGTTGTTGGGGCTGGAGGAGGTTACAGAGATAGGGAGGGCTGTCGGGGCTGCAGGAGGTTGCAGAGATAGGATTGTAGGAGTTGGAGGAGGTTCCAGAGCTGGGGGTGGTGACAGCGCAGGGTGGCAAAGAGGTGATGAATTGTTACTCGCTTGGAGGGCAGGCTTGACTGTTCTTTGAGGGTCTCAGCTGCTGAGCTACTGAGACACGGGCCTGGGGGAGGGTAGTGGTGGCGAGAATGAGGGCATTACACCTTCACTGACAATTTGGTGGGTACTGTTTATTAGCTGGAGTTTGGGACCAGGATGGTCTTCCTCACCTCATTACCCCGTTCCTCACCCCCAGCTTCCCGTCTGTGTCCCTTCACTGAAATGCTGCCAGTGGACAGCAGGTCAACGCGTTGGCCTGCAGACTGTGCCAACAGCCAGCAAGCCCGTCCAAAGGTGGGGAGCTCCCTCAGCACTGACCCTCCCACAGTGCGGCGCTCCCTCAGCACTGACCCTCCCACAGTGCGGCGCTCCCTCAGCACTGACCCTCCCACAGTGCGGCGCTCCCTCAGCACTGACCCTCCCACAGTGCGGCGCTCCCTCAGCACTGACCCTCTGACAATGTGGCACTTCTTCAGCACTGATTCTCCCCACAGTGCGGCACTCCCTCAGCACTGACCCTCCCACAGTGCGGCACTCCCTCAGCACTGACCCTCCCACAGTGTGCCGCTCACTCAGCACTGACCCTCCCAAAGCGTGGCGCTCCCTCAGCACTGACCCTCTGACAATGTGGCACTTCTTCAGCACTGAACCTCCCACAGCGCGGCACTCCCTCAGCACTGACCCTCCTCCAATGGTGCGGCGCTCCCTCAGCACTGATCCTCCCCACAGTGCAGTGCTCCCTCAGCACTGACCCTCCCACAGTGCGGTGCTCCCTCAGCACTGACCCTCCTGCAGCGTGGCAGTCCCTCAGCACTGACCCTCCCACAGAGTGGCGCTCCCTCAGCAGTAACAGAAGGCAGACGTGCTGAAGTAGAGTTCGGGGGTATATTTTCTATGGTTGATAGCGTGACTCGCGATTTTGACAGGGACCCCTTCCATCCCTGCAGCACCCTTAGTTCCAATCCTTTGACGCAGTGCCAGACACCAGTGGAGTGTCGGCAGGGGAGAGAGTACAGTGGGGCAGGGGTGGGGGTGTGCGGGGTGGAGGTGGGGTGGCGGCTTGGGAGGGAAGGCTGCAAAGGTGGCACCTGGATCAGATGATGCAGGGCAGCCAGGATAGCAGGCAGAATGCATTGCAAAGCTGCTTGCTGCGTGGGTGGAATCTAGTCACTGGGATACAGCACAGTAAAGTATATGTGTGTGTTTGTGTGTATATGTGTGTGCATTGGTTCCCTTGGCAACAGCGGAATCTTCTTACAACATCTCACAGTCCCCACCAACACAACTGAGCAATGAGACGATTTGTGTCCCTGGCACATCCCTCCATGGAACGCCGACTCTTGATGAGGGGGTGCTGGGGAAAAGAAATTCCTATCTGCACAGCCTTGACTGAAAGATGGTATCTCCCACAGCACTGAATCTCTCAGCACTGACTCTCCCACAGTGCGGCGCTCTCTCAGCACTGACCCTCCCACAGTGCGGTGCTCCCTCAGCACTGACTCCCACGGTGCGGCACTCCCTCAGCACAGACCCTCCGACAGTGCGGCACTCCCTCAGCACTGACCCTCCCACAGTGTGGTGCTCCCTCAGCACAGACCCTCCGACAGTGTGGCACTCCCTCAGCATTGATCCTCTGACAGTGCGGCACTCCCTCAGCACTGACCCTCCCATGGGGCGGCGCTCCCTCAGCGCTGGCCCTCCACAGTGCGGTGCTCCCTCAGCGCTGACCCTCCTACAGTGCGGCGCTCCCTCAGCACTGACCCTCCCATAGTGCGGCTCTCCCTCAGCACTGACCCTCCCATAGTGCGGCGCTCCCTCAGCACTGGTCCTCCCACAGTGTGGTGCTCCCTCAGCACTGATCCTCCGACAGTGCGGCACTCCCTCAGCATTGATCCTCTGACAGTGCGGCACTTCCTCAGCACTGACCCTCCCACGGTGCGGCGCTCCCTCAGCGCTGATCCTCCACAGTGCGGTGTTCCCTCAGCGCTGACCCTCCTACAGTGCGGCGCTCTCTCAGCACTGACCCTCCCATAGTGCGGCGCTCCCTCAGCACAGACCCTCCGACAGTGTGGCACTGCCTCGAATGCTGAAGCCTCGATTGCAGTCACAGGCAGTGCACGGGTTAATAATTGAGCTGTAAACAGGGCCACTCGAGGAGGCTGCCACTCTCTGGGATATAATTGCACAGTAGTCACTACAGAACAATTGTTTCACTTGTTAATCTAGGGCTGATATGCCTGAAGCCCAGGAAGAATAGTCGCCAAGTTGAGTCTGTCGGATCGAGTGATGCTCTAACAGAGGCCTTGCGTTTTTTCTCGAACCTCCCCCAATACTTTCTCTCAATCTATTCCTTCCTACTGTTGGTGTTTATCCAACTTCCGCCCCCCCCCCCCACCCTTCTTGAATGCAGCCAATATATTCCCTGGCACATTGCCAATTCCTTTCTGCTTGTGTTGAAGTGGGTGTGGATGCTGTTGTTAATTGGCGTGTGTTGTGGGGGTGGGGGTGAATGCGGCTGTGAGGAAACAAATGCTGGAATCCTCAGTCCCATCCCCAAATCCCTCTTGGACCTGTCCAGAATTCCTTTCTCCCTTGCAGAATTCCCTTGTCCAAAAATATCCCCATTTCCCAATATCTCAAAATTTGGGGTTATTGAATGCCTTTGACCTGCATGGAATGGAATCCCAACAGTCCAGAAGGAAGCCATTCGGCCCATCCATTGTGCACTGATCTGTGAAACAGCATCTCACTCAAGCCCACAGCCACCTCCCCTGCCCTATCTCAATAACCCCTTGCATTTACCATGGGCAATCCAGTAAACCTATACATCTTTGGATGCTAAGAAACAATTTAGCATGGCCAATCCACCTAATCTGCACCTCTTTGGACAATAAGGGGCAATTTAGCAGGAACTGTGGGAGGAAACCAGATCACCCAGAGGAAACCCACAAAGACATAAGGAGAATGTGCAAACTCCACACAGACATTCACCCAAGAATGGAATTGAACCCCGGTCACTACAGCAGTGCTAACCACTGTGCCATCACATTTCCAAAATTCTAATTCCCCATTGCAACATTCCCATTCACAAATAGCCCATGTTCCCAGAATCCCCTTGTCCTCATCCCAGACCACTCATTCTTCCCACAATCCCATCCACGTCCGTCCTCTCTGCCTCTCGATTGTCTCCTGTATTGGATCATGGGTCTTCCACAGCCACTGTTCACCTGCCTTCTGCCCCCTTACCCTCCTTCCGCCATTCTCTCTGCCAGGGACTGGCACTGCACTCCACGACCACCCACAGCCCCCACCCCAATGGCAGCTTGGTACAGCTCCTGCTCTGCCCAAAGCCACAAGAAACTACAAAAGGTTGTGAATGTAGCCCAGTCCATCACGCAAACCAGCCTCCCATCCATTGACTCTTCCCACACTTCCCAGTGTCTCAGCAAACATAATCAACGACCTCACACACTCCGGGCATTCTCTCTTCCACCTTCTTTCATCGGGAAAAATACAAAAGTCAGGTACCGACTCAAACAGCTTCTTCCCTGTTGCTGTCAGACCTTTGAATGGGCCTACCTCGTGCTAAGCTGATCTTTCTCTGCATCCTAGCTAGGACTGTAACACTACATTCTGCACCCTCCCCTTTCCTTCTCCCCACTGTGCTCCATGAACCGTATGAGACTTAGTGAGAGACTTGGGGCCACCTCCCTTTACACGAAAGGTTCCCGCTGGGATTCTGCCACTGCAGCAGCCAATGGTAGACATCACCCCAGGTGCCCTTCGCACTCAGAGCCAACACTGGTGGAGTGAGACCTTCGTCTCAGATGAGCGTCTGTCAGAGACAGACGCTCTGAGGTGACTATGATGTTGGTATGTGTAACAATCCCATGCTTGTGACCTTTTTATTAAAATTAACAAACATAAAAATACACAGGCTGGAGAGAGCACAGAATAAATGCCCACCCATCCACCTCCCTATCTCAGTCAGGGCTGGGAGAGATTACAGAGATGGGGAAGGCCGTAGGGGCTGGAGAAGGTTACAGTGATAGTAGGGTTGATAGGGGCTGGAGGAGGTTACAGAGTTAGGGAGAATTGTTGGAACTGGAGGAGGTTACAGAGATAGGAGGTTTGTATGGGCTGGAGGAGGTTACAGAAATAGGGAGGGTTGATAGGGGCTGGAATAGGTTACAGAGATAGGGAGGGTTGTATGGGTTAGAGGAGGTTACAGAAATGGGGAGGGTTGTAGGGGCTGGAGGACGTTGCAAAGTTGGTATTGTAGGAGGCTGGAGGGGATTACGGGGAGGGTTTGAGCGGCTGGAGGAAATAACAGAAATAGGGAGGGTTGTAGGGGCTGGAGGGGGTTATAGAGATAGGGAGGGTTGTAGAGACCTGGAGGAGGTTACAGATATAGGGGGGTTGTAGGAGCTGGAGGAGGTTACAGAGTTGGGGAGAATTGTTGGGGTGGAGTAGGTTACAGTTAGGGAACGAGGACAAAGATTGACTTGCAATGAGAGATGAAAATATTAGGAAATGAGACAGTGCTGTACAGGAGACATTGTATATCAGCGAGCACAATGGAGGCGTTGAAGCAAATTTAAGATGGAATCTGCATCATCACCGCCCCATGACCCTTGGACCTCACTGTGTCTTCCCATCTTCCCGCATGGTGAGGGCATGTGGAACCCTGGCTTCTGGGCACACAGCTCTCTATGAGATGGCCTCAGGAGGACATATATGAATGAGTCTTACCTTGGCAATGGTAGCAAAACACACCTCAGCAAAGCCCAGGCCAAAACTCTTGCCCTGACGACTCCGTGATGCAGGCTTCCAGTGGCCGACCTGATCAGACTGGGCAGCTTCGAGGGAGCTCTGAGGTTCTGCAGCTAGGCTGCGACAGACTTGGGAGAAAGATAATGATTGTCGAGCTTATATAAAATGGGCTGCACCACACTCCCCTTCGCTGAGGGAATTCCACGTTTAGCATACCACCAAGGACAAGATAAGCAGGGAGCAGCTCTTCTGATCTTTTTATTTTGTTTTCCACATGTCCGCTGGCATAGACTCGAGATTCACCCTTTCAGGGCCAACTAAGCCCAGAATTTGTCCTTTCCGGTCCCCGAGTGCAACTGGCTCAGAGGCACCCCTTCCAGCCCCACTTCGCCCCCTTCTCAGATCCCCAGCCCCAACTCCTGGGCCCCTCCCACAATATGAAGCCATTTAGGTTCACACATTCAGACCGCACTACAGGCCAAAGATTTGCCTGTTCAACCAACATGAGGCTTAAAATCGTGGCACAGAGGTTAGCACTGCTGCCTCCCAGCGCCAGGGACGCAGATTCAATTCTGGCCTCGGGTTACTATCTGTATGGAACCTGCATGTTCTCCCCATGTCTGTGTGGGTTTCTTCTGGGTGCCCCAGTTTCCAGCCACAGTCCAAAAACATGGGTTAGTTAGATTGGCCATGCTAAATTAACGCTAGTGTCAGGGAGATTTGCAGGGTAAAAACATGGATTTATGGGAATAGGGTCTGTGTATGATTGTGGTCAGTGCAGACTCGATAGACTGAATGGCCTCTTTCTGCACCTTAGGGATTCTGTGATTCTATCCCAGGAACACACATCCTTTCAGGGTACATCTGCCCCAACCCCACCCTTTCCAGGGACACTGGAAGGCTAGGTGGTGGAGTAGGGGTATTATCACTGGCTGAGTAACTCAGAGACCCAGGGCAAGGTCTGGAGACCCGTGTTCGAATCCTGCCACAGCAGATGGTGAAATTAGAATTCAAGGAAACATCTGGGGTTAAGAATCTGCTGATGACTATGAAACCATTGTCATAAAAGACCATCTGCTTCGCTAATGTCCTTCAGGGAAGGAAATCTGCTGTCCTTACCTGGTCTGGCATACATGTAACTCCAGAGCCACAGCAATGTGGCTGACTCGCAAATGTCCTCTGTAAAGGGAAGGGCAGTTAGGGATGAGCAATAAATGCCCAGCTGGTAATGCCCACATACCATAAAGATTAATTTTTTAAAAAGGCCCAACGTTCACCCATTCAGGGATGACTAGGCCTCGCATTCACCTTATCAGATGCAAATTCATCGCTGCAGTGTCCTTCAGCACCATCCCTCCCACAGAACAGCACTCCCTCAGCACTGACCCTCCCACAGAACAGCACTCCCTCAGCACTGACCCTTCCACAGCGTGGCCCTCCCTCAGCACTGACCCTCCCATAGTGCAGTGTTCCCTCAGCACTGACCCTCCCACAGCACGGCCCTCCCTCATCACTGACCCTCCCACAGTGTGGTGTTCCCTCAGCACTGACCCTCCCACAGCACGACCCTCCCTCAGCACTGACCCTCCCACAGTGCGGCCCTCCCTCAGCACTGACCCTCCCACAGTGTGGCGCTCCCTCAGCACTGACCCTCCCACAGTGTGGTCCTCCCTCTGCATTGCCCCTCCGACAGTGCGGCGCTCCCTCAGTACTGACCCTCCCACAGCACGGCCCTCCCTCAGCATTGACTCTCCCACAGTGCGGCGCTCCCTCAGCACTGACCCTCCCACAGTGCAGCGCTCCTTCAGCACTGACCCTCCCACAGTGTGGCGCTCCCTCAGCATAGACCCTTCCATGTGAGCGTTCCCTCAGCACTGACCCTCCCACAGAGCGGCGCTCCCTCAACACTGACCCTCCAACAATGCGGCGCACCTTCAGCACTGATCCTCTGAAAGTGCAGCACTCCTTCAGCACTGACCCACTGGTAGTGTGATGCTCCCTCAGCCGTGGCAGTAATGATGGGGTTGAGTCAGTGGGACATGGGGCGGGGGCTCATCTCTCCAGAGTAAGGACCTTGAACCCACAATCTTTTAGGTTCATGTTTTTTGCTGCCAGTGAGAATGTGTCTAATTTTATATCTAACAGATATAAAACAGAACAGAGATGGCTGGTGTGCATTTGAGAGTGTGTGTGTGTGAGAGAATGTGTGTGTGAGAGAGAATGTGTGTGTGTGAAAGAGTGTGTGATGGAGTGTGTGTGTGTGAGAGAGTGTGTGAGTGAGTGTGTGACAGAGAGTGTGTGAGAGAGTGTGTGAAAGAGTATGTGAGAGAGTGTGTGTGAGGTAGTGTGTGAGTGAGTGTGAGACAGAGTGTGTGTGTGTGAGTGAGTGTGTGACAGTGTGTGTGTGTGAGAGAGTGTGTGTGTGTGTGAGAGAGAGAGTGTGTGTGTGTGAGAGAGAGAGAGTGTGTGTGTGTGAGGGAGAGAGTGTGTGTGTGAGAGAGAGAGTGTGTGTGTGTGAGAGAGAGAATGTGTGTGTGAGAGAGTGTGTGCGTGTGTGTGAGAGAGAGAGTGCGTGTGAGAGAGAGAGTGTGTGTGTGTGAGAGAGTGTGTGCGTGTGTGAGAGAATGTGTGCGTGTGTGAGAGAGTGTGTGCATGTGTGAGAGAGTGTGTGCGTGTGTGAGAGAGTGTGTGCGTGTGTGAGAGAGTGTGTGCGTGTGTGAGAGAGAGAGTGTGTGTGTGTGAGAATGTGTTATTGTAGAGACAATTGCGAGTCTCCTGCCTGCATCAAGCTCCCTCCAGCAACCCTTACCCTCTCTTCCCACATGCTCCAGTTTTGGTCCTCGTGTCTTGTTGTCAAGGTGAATTAATGGAAGAGAAGTCAGCAGCACAAGGGAAGTGTAGGTGTATCGAGTTGTTTCACATTCCAGAGATGGTGCGAGTGTGTGGGAGGCTCCCCGACTCTTTCTTCTCTGGGCCCTCCTGGATTCTCACAGCAACCTGCATTTCCAGGACCCTGCTGCCCCACTGGGTGAGCTATACCCCAGGATGCCTCCCCTCTGTGCCACGCGCACATGGAGGGGGAGCCCCACTCTACCACTGGCTACTGCCCTAGTGCTCTCATCATCACCCTGTTGAGCCTGAGCACACACTCCAGGACAACATGCTCCTTAATCCAGATCCGTAGGCACTCTCTCTCTTCCGATCCCTCTCTGCCTGCCCCCAACCCTCTGAGTCAGACATATATACAAAGAACAAGAAACAGTCCAGTACAAGAATAGACCCTTCAGCCCTCAACCCTGTGCCAACACGTGACACCTTTCTAAAGACCTTTTGCCTCTTGGCGGTCCATATCCCTCTATTTGATGCCTATTCATGTATCTGTCAAAATGCCTCTTAAATGTTGCTATTACATCTGCTTCCACCACCTCCTCTGGCAGCATAGTCCTGGCACTCAGCACACTCTGTGTAAAAACAACTTGCCTCTCACATTTCTTTTAAACTTTTTCCTTAAACTTATGTTCCCCCAATAATTAACATGTCTACCCTGGGAGAAAAACTCAATCCATTCTATAAGAACATAAGAAATAGGAGCAGGAGTAGGCCATCTAGCCCTTCGAGCCTGCCCCGCCATTCAATAAGATCATGGCTGATCTGTCGTGGCTCAGTTCCACCTTCCCGCCCTCTCCCCATAACCCTTAATCCCCTCTCTTATCAAAAACCCATCAACCCGCTTCTTAAAAATATTTAGCGAGGTAGCCTCCACCACTTCAACAGGCAGAGAATTCCAGAGATTCACCACCCTTTGAGTGAGCAAGTTCCTCCTCAACTCCGTTCTAAACCGCCCCCCCTTTATCTTGAGGCTGTGCCCCCTAGTCCTACTGTCTTTTTTGAGCGGGAAGAGTCTCTCCACCTCTATCCTATCCATCCCATTCATCATCTTATACGTCTCAATGAGATCTCCCCTCATTCTTCTAAACTCCAACGAGTACAAGCCTAGTTTATTCAGCCTCTCCTCATAGCTCAACCCCCTCAACTCCGGTATCAGCCTAGTAAACCTCCTCTGCACTCCCTCCAGGGCCAAAATATCCTTGCGCAGGTGCGGCGCCCAAAACTGCACACAGTACTCCAGCTGCGGCCTCACCAATGCCCTATATAGCTGCAGCAAGACCTCCCTACTTTTATATTCAATCCCCCTCGCTATGAAGGCCAGCATCCCATTCGCCTTCCTGACCACCTGCTGCACCTGCAAGCTGGGTTTTTGCGACTCATGCACAAGGACCCCGAGGTCCCTCTGCACCGTCGCCTGCTGCAGTTTTTCGCCCCGTAAGTAATAGTCCTTCCTACCATTCCTCCTACCAAAGTGGACCACCTCACACTTGCCAACATTAAATTCCATTCGCCCAGCCTATCTAGATCCTTCTGCAGACTCTCCACACCCTCCTCACAATTCGCCCTTCAGCCCTTGACGTTCAAGTGAAAAGAAACAAGTTTGTCCAATTTTTCCTCATAGCTAATACCCTCCAGACCAGGCAACATCCTGGTGAACATTTTCTCTCCTTGCATCCTCATGTACCAACCACTGAAAGTTAAGTGCACAGGTACAGCAGGCAGTAAAGAAGGCAAATGGTCTGTTGGCCTTCATAGCGAGAGGATTTGAGTATAGGAATGGGGATGTTTTGCTGCAATTGTATAGGGCATTGGTGAGGCCACACCTGGAGTATTGTGTGCAGTTTTGGTGTCCTTGTCTGAGGAAGGATGTCCTTGTTATAGAGCGAGTACAACAAAGGTTTACCAGGCTGATTCCTGGAATGGCAGGTCTATTATGTAAGGACAGACTAAGTCAGTTAGGATTATATTCACTGGAGTTTTGAAACATGAGAGGGGATTTCATGGGAACTTATAAAATTCTAACAGGGTTAGGGAGGGTAGATTCAGAAAAAATGTTCCCAATAGTGGGGGAGTCCAGAACTAGGGGTCACAATTTGAGGATAAGGGGTAAACCTTTTAGGACAGAGGTGAAGAGAAATTTCTTCACCCAGAGGGTGGTGAATGTGTGGAATTCACTCCCACAGAAAGTAGTTGAGGCCAATATGTTGTGTGATTTTAAAAAGAAATTAGATATCGCTCTTGGGGCTAAAGGGATCAGCGAATATGGGGGGAAGGGGAGGAATCAGATTATTGGAGCTATGTGCTGTAAACCTCTATGACTCTATCTTTTTCACACAGAGGGTGGTGAGTGTCTGGAACAAGCTGCCAGAGTTAGTAGTATAGGCGGGTACAATTTTATCTTTTAAAAAGTATTTAGATAGTTACATGGGTAAGATAGGTATAGAGGGATACAGGCCAAATGTGGGCAATTGGGATTAGCTTAGGGGTTTTAAAAAAATGGGTGGCATGGACAAGTTGGGCCGAAGGGCCTGTTCCCATGCTGTAAAACTCTATGCTCTATGACTGTATGACTCTAACTCAATGATCAAAGTGAATGGCGGAGCGGGCTTGAAGGGCCGATTGGCCTCCTCCTGTTCCTATTTTCTATGTATGTTTCAATGTACATATTGATAAGGAGTAGGAGGAGGCCCCTTGGCCCCTCAAGCCCGTTCCGTCATTCCATCTGATCACAGCTGATCTGATTGTAACCTCAACCCCACATTCCTGCTGACCCCCCGATAATCTTTCACCCCCACCACATTAATCAACAATCTATTCACCTCTGCCTTAAAAAGATTCCAAGACTCTGCTCCTCCCGCCTTCTGAGGAAGAGAGTTCCAGAGACTCAGCCCCCTCTGAGAGAAACCATTTCCCCTCATCTCCATCTGCTCTGGGCGACTCCCTTATTTTTAAACAGTCACCCCCCCCCCCCCCCCCCCCCCCAACCAAGTTCTAGATTCTGCCACAAGAGTAAGCGGCAACTTGATTGAAACATACACAGTGGAAAATGCTTTTAACATCCCATCAGTATGAAAGAATACAGGGGAGGAATTAAGTTCCATCACTACGGAAATAATTTTAGACAAACTGATGGGGCTAAAGGCAGATATGTCCCCTGGCTCCAATGGCTTGCATTCTCGGTTTCTTAAAGAAGCGACAGAGATTGTGGATGCATTGGTTGTAATTCTGTAAAGTACAGAGGATTGGAAAACTGCCAATGTAATCACCCCTTTTCAAAAAGTGGGGAGGCAAAAAGCAGGTAGCCGATTAGCCTAACCCCAATTGTTGGAAAAATGTTGGAACTAGTTATTAAAGCATTTGGAAAATTATAGTCTAATTAAGGAGAGCCAACATGGCTTCTTGAAAGGAAAATCTTGTCTGACTTACTTATTAATGTTTTTCCATCAAGTCTCAATCAGACTAGATAGAGGGGAACCAGTAGATATGTTGTTTTTGGATTACTGGAAGGTGTTCACCAAGATACCTCACAAAAGGTTATGTCATAAGATCAGAGCCCATATGTTGAAGGTATATAATACATTGTCATGGTACAAAAGCAGGGATGTACTGCTGAGGCTGTATAAGGCTCTGGTCAGACATCATTTGGAATATTGGGAGCAATTTTGGGCCACGTATCTAAGGAAGGTGGGCTGGCTCTGGAGAGGATCCAGAGGTGATTCATGAGAATGATGCTGGGAATGAAAAACTTGATGTATTTGGAGTGTTTGAGGACTCTGGGTCTGTACTTGATGGAGTTTAGAAGGATGAGGGATGATCTAATTGAAACTTGCAGAGTACTGAAAGGCCTGGATAGAGTGGACGTGGAGAAGATGTTCCCAATTGTAGGAGAGACGAGGATCTGAGGGCACAGCCTCAGATAAAAGGGATGAACTTCTAGAACTGAGATGAGGAGAAATTTCTTCAGCCAGGGTGTGGTGAATCTGTGGAACTCATTGCCACAGAAGGCTGTGGAGGCCAGGTCATTAAGTGTCTTTAAGAGATGATAAGTTTCTTCATTGGTAAGGGGATGGAAGTTAAGGGGACAAGATGGGAGAATAGGGTTGAGAAACTTATCAGTCTTGATCGAATGGCTGGGCAGACTCGATGAGCTGAATGGCCTAATTCTCCTATATCTTATGGTCTTTCAGACTTATGGATAGAGAGTTGGCTAATGGGCAGTTAAGAACGAGTAGGGATAAGGGGTTCTTCTTCAGGTTGGCAACTTGTAACCTGTAAGTGGGTTCCAGAGGGATCAGTGTGGGAAGCACAACTCTTTACAGTATACATTAATGATTCAGAGGAAGGAAGTGAATGCTCTGTAGCCAAAATTGTAGATGATGCAAAAGTAGGCAAGTTACAAGAGGGATATCATTTACAGAGTTTTGATAGGTTACACATGTGGACAGAAATCTGGCAAATGGAGTATAATGTGAGAAAATGTGAAGTTGTTCATTTTGAACGGGAGAACAAGAGAACAGAGTTATTTAAATGGAGAAAACTGCAGAAAGCTGCAACATAACAGGATGTAGGGATATTTGTACACAAAACACAGAAAGCTAGCACACGGGTGTGGCAGGTAATCAGGAAGGCTAATAGAATGTTGGCCCTTATTTCAAGGGGATTGGAGTATAAGAATAGGGAATTGTTGTTGCAAATGTACAAGGTACTGGTGAGACCACATCTGGAGTACTGTGAGCAGTTTTTGTCCAATTATTTAGTGTTATATAGTCACAGAGGTTTTACAGCATGGAAACAGGCCCTTCAGCCCAACTTGTCCATGCCATCCCTTTTTTAACCCCTAAGCTAGTTCCAGTTGCCTACATTTGGCCCATATCCCACAATACTCATTTTACCCATATAACTGTCTAAACGCTTTTTAAAAGACAAAATTGTATCTGCCTCTACTACTACCTCTGGTAGCTTGTTCCAGACGCTCACCACCCTCTATGGGAAAAAATTACCCCTCTGGACCCTTTTGTATCTCTTCCCTCTCACCTTAAAACTATGCCCTCTAGTTTTAGACTCCCCTACTTTTGGGAAAAGATATTGACTATCTAGCTGACCTATACTCATTATTTTATAGACTTCTATGAGATCTCCCCTAAGTCTCCTATGTTCTAGAGAAAGAAATCCCAATCTATTCAACCTCTCCTTATAACTCAAACCATCGAGTCCCAAAAGGAAGATATTAAGGAAAGATACTATTTCATTGGAAGCAGTTCAGAGAAGGTTCACCAGAATGTTTCCTGGTATTAAGCGTTTGTCTTATGTGAAAAGGGTAAACGGATTGGAATTTAGAAGAAAGAGAGGTGATCTGATTGAACCATAGAATTCTTAAGGGGCTTGACAGGGTAAATACTGTGAGAATGTTTCCCTTCGTGGTAGGGTCGAGGGCCAGAGGATATAGTCTCAGATTTCCCACATGCTCTAGGGGTTAGGATTCCTGGTTTTCACCCAGGCCAACCTTGTTTGACACCTGGTATGGGAATGGATATCTTTTTTTGGAAGGCGATGGCCTGGTGGTATTATCGCTAGACTATTAATCCCGAAACTCAGCTCATGTTCTGGGGACCTGGGATTGGATGAACATTTTCTAGTTGGAGAACGGCCTTTTGAGTGAAGTCTTGCTCAAATACCCAGAGATTTTCCGAGAAGCACCAGGAACTTTAAAAGAAGCTAAGGCAACCTTACGTCGACCAGTTTGCAGTCCTACAATTTTACAAGGCCCACCCAGTACTGTTTGCGTTGGGGGGAAAAAGTGGAAACAGAAATTAGGCCACTGGAACAAGAAGGTATCATAGGACCTGTCCAATTCGCAGATTGGGCATCACCGGTTGTGCCTATTATGAAGCCAGATGGTTCAGTCTATCTTTGTGGGGACTTTAAACAAATAATAAATCGCTATTCACAAATGGACAAATACTCAATTTCCCGGATCGAGGATTTCTATGCAAAGTTGGCAGGGGGGACTCTTGTTTTCGAAATTAGATTATGAGTCATATACTCATTTGCAGTTGCAGCTGGATGAGGATTTGCAGAAATATTCCACAATCAATACTCTAAACGACCTCTATCAATACACGAGGTTACCTTTCGGGTATCATTGAGTTGTTCAGTCTTCCAGAGGACAACGGAGAACATCATACAAGGTTTACCCCAGCTGACCAATTATTTGGATGACATTCTCATCACAGGAGAAACCAAGGCAGAACACCTACAAAACCCGGAGGAGTTCTTAATCATTTTTAAGTGCACCTAAGAAGGGAAAAATATGTTTTGTTGGTACCTCGAGTGATCTATCTGGGCTACAAAGTGGACAAGTCTGGTCTACATCCTTTGGAGGACCAGGTGCAGGCAAAAGCCTATCCAAGAGTTACAGTCATTTCTAGGGCAGGTGACATACCAAGGAAAATTTTTACCAAACTGGGCCTCTTGTTCTACTGCATCAACTGCTAAAAAAGGGGCAAGCTTGGGAATGGTCCACCCATCGAGATCTGACTTTTAAGAGAATAAAGCAGCAGCTGTCTTTGTCAAATGCCTTACCACATTACAATTAGTGCTAACCTGTGATCTGTCTCTCTATGGCATCGGGGCAGTATTAGCACATAGATGGCCAAATGGAGGGGAACTCCCGTTTGCCTCCTGGACATTGGCCACAGTGGAAAGAAATTATGGCCACATTGAAAAAGAAGGTTTATATATTTATAAGTGGTTATGTTTGGAGTGAAGAAATTCCACCAATACCTTTATGGGCAGAAATTTCTGATTGTCACCGATCTGAAGCCATTGCTGGGACCACTGAAAGAGGACAAAGCAATGCCACTAATAGCATCAGCTTGGATCCAGTGGTGGGCTTTATTATTGGTGGCTTACAACTATTAGTTAGAGCACCCTCCAGGAAATCGAGTAGCAAATGAGATGTTAAGAGACTGGTTGGTATGCGGGATAAATAATGTGACTGTCCAAAAATGGCTGCGAGCAAAGGCTCAACTGGACTACGAAAAAGGGCTACAACTGGCCTTATCATTGGCAAAGGCAGCAAGTGGGACACACAAGTCGCAAGGGGTAAATAGGCTACATTTAGATATACTCTATTGAGGAGATCGTTAAGACAATGAATGTCCTGCACAGTGCGGCCTCCCTCAGCACTGACCCTCCCACAGTGCGGCATTCCCTCAGTACTGACCCTCCCACAGTGCGGCACTCCCTCAGCACTGACCCTCCCACAGTGCGGCATTCCCTCAGCACTGACCCTCCCACAGTGCGGCATTCCCTCAGCACTGACCCTCCTACTGTGTGGCGCTCCCTCAGCACTGACCCTCCTACTGTGCGGCGCTCCCTCAGCACTGACCTTCCTACTGTGCGGCGCTCCCTCAGCACCGACCCTCCTACTGTGCAGCACTCTCTCGGCAGTACTCCGAGTGAATGCATCTGGTCAGGAGAGGAGGGTGCACAACAGAGGGTAAAAAATGCAAGTCACACAAAAAAAACTTAAAAATAGAAGCTCCAATTAGTCGCGTAAAGGAATCTAATCAGCTGCTTATCTTCAATTAGAAGTGGTTTAATACTTCAGTCACACTGCATCATGCCGACCTAAGGATTTCCACAAGTCAATTAGATCATTTTGTTCATCCACGATCTCCTCAGGGACAGGGGTGGTGAACTAGATTCCCAAATTAAGGAAATCTGAAGTGTCACAAGCAGGCCGAGGCATAATCGGGCGTATACTACCCCAACCAAGCCTGAGGCCTGCTCAACTAGATGGGGCAATTCCTCCAAAACTGGCCCTACCTGAGTTGTGACTGGGACATCACAAAGAAGGGAAGAGGACGAAAATGTAACCGTTATAGTCTCCGCACTGTCGGACACTCTATTTTCAGGAAGGCCGCACTGTGGGAGGGTCAATGCTGAGAGAGCACCGCACTGTCGGAGGGTCAGTGCTGAGGGAAGGCCACACTATCGGAGGGTCATTGCAGAGGGAAGGCCTCACTGTGGGAGGGTCAGCGCTGAGGGAGCACTGCACCGTAGGAGGGTCAATGCTGAGAGAGCACCGCAATGTCAGAAGGTCAGTGCAGAGGGAGCGCCACACTGTGGGTCAGTGCTGAGGGAGTGCCGCACTGTGGGAGGGTCAGTGCTGAGGGAGCGCTGCACTGTGGGTCAGTGCTGAGGGAGCGCCGCACTGTGGGAGGGTCAGTGCTGAGGGACCGCCGCACTGTGGGAGGGTCAGTGCTGAGGGAGCGCCGCACTGTGGGAGGGTCAGTGCTGAGGGAGCACCGCACTGTGGGAGGGTCAGTGCTGAGGGAACGCCGCACTGTGAGACGGTCAGTGCTGAGGGAGCGCCGCACTGTGAGAGGGTCAGTGCTGAGGGAGTGTCGCACCGTGGGAGGGTCACTGCTGAGTGAGCGCCGCACTGTGGGAGGGTCAGTGCAGAGGGAGTGCCGCACTGTGGGAGGGTCAGTGCTGTGGGAAGGCCGCACTGTCAGAGGGTCAGTGCTCAGGGAGCGCCGCACTGTGGGTCAGTGCTGAGGGAGCACTGCACTGTGGGAGGGTCAGTGCTGAGGGAGTGCTGCAATGTGGGAGGGTCAGTGCTGAGGGAGTGCTGCAATGTGGGAGGATCAGTGCAGAGGGAGCGCCGCACTGTGGGAGGGTCAGCGCTGTGGGATCGCCGCACTGTGGGAGGGTCAGTGCTGAGGGAGCGCTGCACTGTGGGAGTGTCAGTGCTGAGGGAGTGCCGCACTGTCGAAGGGTCAGTGCTGAGGGAGTGCCGCACTGTGGGAGGATCAGTGCTGTGGGAAGGCCGGACAGTTCGGGGGTCAGTGCTGAGGGAACGCCTCACTGTGGGTCAGTGCTGAGGGAGTCCCGCACTGTCAGATGGTCAGTGCTGAGGGAGCGTTCACTGTTGGAGGGTCAGTGCTGAGGGAGTGCTACACTGTGGGAGGCTCAGTGCTGAGGGAGCGCCGCACTGTGGGTGGGTCAGTGCTGAGAGAGCGCCGCACTGCGGGAGGGTCAGTGCTGAAGGAGCGCCGCACTGTGGGAGGGTCAGTGCTGAGGGAGCGCCGCACTGTGGGTGGGTCAGTGCTGAGGGAGCGCCGCACTGTGGGAGGGTCAGTGCTGAGGGAGCACCGCACTGTGGGAGGGTCAGTGCTGAGGGAGCGCCGCACTGTGGGAGGGTCAGTGCGGAGGGAGCGCCGCACTGTGGGAGGGTCAGTGCTGAGTGAGCGCTGCACTGTGGGCGGGTCAATGCTGAGCGAGTGCCACACTGTGGGAAGATCAGTGCTGAGGGAGTGCCGCACTGTGGGAGGGTCAGTGCTGTGGGAAGGCCGCACTGTCAGATGGTCAGTACTGAGGGAGCGCCGCACTGTGGGTCAGTGCTGAGGGAGTGCCACACTGTTGGAGGGACAATGCTGAGGGAGCGCTGCACTGTGGGTCAGTGCTGAGGGAGCGCCGCACTGTGGGAGGGTCAGTGCTGAGGGAGTGCCGCACTGTGGGAGGGTCAGCGCTGAGGGAGCGCCGCACTGTGGGAGGGTCAGTGCTGAGGGAGCGCCGCACTGTCAAAGGGTTAGTGCTGAGCGAGTGCCGCACTGTGGGAGGATCAGTGCTGAGAGAGCACCGCACTGTGGGAGGGACAGTGGTGTGGGAAGGCCGCACTGTCGGAGGGTCAGTGCTGAGGGAGCGTCTCACTATGGGTCAGTGCTGAGGGCGTGCCGCACTGTCAGATGGTCAGTGCTGAGGGAGCGCTGCACTGTGGGTCAGTGCTGAGGGAGCGCCGCACTGTGGGAGGGTCAGTGCTGAGGGAGCACTGTGGGAGGGTCAGTGCTGAGGGAGCACCGCACTTGGGAGGGTCAGTGCTGAGGGAGCGCTGCACTGTGGGAGGGTCAGTGCTGAGGGAGCGCCGCACTGTGGGAGGGTCAGTGCTGAGGGAGCGCCGCACTGTGGGAGGATCAGTGCTGAGGGAGCGCCGCACTGTGGGAGGGTCAGTGCTGAGGGAGCACCGCAATGTGAGACAGTCAGTGCTGAGGGAGTGCCGCACTATGGGAGGGTCAATGCTGAGGGAGCGCTGCACTGTGGGAGGATCAGTGCTGAGGGAGCGCCACACTGTGGGAGGGTCAGTGCTGAGGGAGCACCGCAATGTGAAAGAGTCAGTGCTGGGGGAGCGCCGCACTATTGGAGGGTCAGTGCTGAGGGAGCGCCGCACTGTGGGAGGTCAGTGCTGAGGGAGCGCCGCACTGTCGGAGAGTTAGTGCTGAGTGAGTGCCACACTGTGGGAGGGTCAATGCTGAGGGAGCGCCGCACTGTGGGAGGATCAGTGCTGAGGGAGCGCCGCACTGTGGGAGGGTCAGTGCTGAGGGAGCACCGCAATGTGAGAGAGTCAGTGCTGAGGGAGCACCGCACTATGGGAGGGTCAGTGCTGAGGGAGCGCCGCACTGTCGGAGGGTTAGTGCTGAGTGAGCGCCGCACTGTGGGAGGGTCAATGCTGAGTGAGCGCCACACTGTGGGAGAGTCAGTGCTGTGGGAAGGCCGCATTGTTGGAGGGTCAGTGCTGAGGTAGCGCCGCACTGTAGGTCAGTGCTGAGTGAGCGCCGCACTGTCGGAGGGTCAGTGCTGAGGGAGCGCCGCACTGAATGAGGGTCAGTGCTGAGAGAGCGCCGCCATGTGGGAGGGTCGGTGCTGAGGGAGTGCTGCACTGTGGGAGGGTCACTGCTGAGGGAGCGCCGCACTGTGGGTCAGTGCTGAGGTAGTGCTGCACTGTGGGAGAGTCAGTGCTGAGGGTGCGCTGCACTGTGGGAGGGTCAGTGCCGAGGGAGCGCCGCACTGTGGGAGGGTCAGTGCTGAGGGAGCGCTGCACTGTGGGAGGATCAGTGCTGAGGGAGCGCCGCACTGTGGGAGGGTCAGTGCTGAGGGAGCGCCGCACTGTGGGAGGATCAGTGCTGAGGGAGCGCCGCACTGTGGGAGGATCAGTGCTGAGGGAGCGCCGCACTGTGGGAGGATCAGTGCTGAGGGAGTGCCGCACTGTGGGAGGATCAGTGCTGAGGGAGCGCCGCACTGTGGGAGGGTCAGTGCTGAGGGAGCGCCGCACTGTGGGAGGGTCAATGCTGAGGGAGCGCTGCACTGTCGGAGGGTCAGTGCTGAGGGAGCGCCGCCCTGTCGGAGGGTCAGTGCTGAGGGATCTTGCTGAGGTACTGTAGGATTATGATGTTAATTCAGGCGGGCATGTAGAGGATTCCCACAGCGTCTCTTTAAGACAGGGGGATGGAGCAGGGAAGTGATGGGTGATTTGGACGGGTTCCTGTGACTTTGAGCGAGAAGAATTAATATGCACCCTTGCAGTTGAATCATTGCGGTTTTATGACTGCGTCGGCAGTAATGATTTCTCAACTCCCCCTGACAGTGAGCTTCTATAGAGCTTGCTCCTCCAAATGCATCATCACTCTGCAGCATCTCAGTAAAAAATTGAAATAAAACCTCCAAAGTGGCACTAGCAGGGAGCGGGGTAAATGTGGATGATCGGGAATCCACACACATTCTGAATATTGAGGCTTCCTCCACCACTCTGTCACATCTGACTCTCTCTGTTTGACTGCGGCATTCCCCTCCTCGCTGCCACTTCATCCAAAGAGGGATTGATACGCAGTCACAGAATCACCACTGCCCATTGTGTCTACACTGGCCCTCCCAATGGGCATCATGAGTTAGTGCTATTCCCCTACCTTTTCCCCATAACTCCCTGCATGTTGTTTCTATTCAAATAATCATCTAACATCCTCTTGGATGCCTCAATCGAATCTGCCTCCACCACACTCCCAGGCAGAACGTTCCAGACCCCAAACCACTCACTGTGTGGAGAAGGTTTTCCTCACATCACATTTGCTGCTTTTGCAAATCGCTTTCAATCTGTGTTCCTCTCGGTTCCGATCCCTTTATGCGGAGGAACAATTTCTCTCTCTCTCTCTCTCTCTCTACTCTGTCCAGCACCCCAGTCATGATTTTGAACATCTCTACCAAATCTCCTCTTAGCCTTCTCCTCTCCCTGAAGAACAGCCCCAACCTCTCCAAATCTATCCTCGTAACTGAAGTTTCTCATCCCCAGAATCATTCTTGTGAACCTCTTCCACACTCTCTCCAATGCGTTCACATCCTTCCTATAGTGTAGCACACAGAACAGTACACAATATTCTAGTTGTGGTCTAGCTTGTGTCTTGTATAAGCTCAGCATAATCTCCTTGCTCTTGTACTCTGTGCCCCTATTAATAAAGCCCAGGATATTATATGCTTTATTAACTGCACTCTCCACCTGCCCTGTCGCCTTCAATGATCTGTGCACAGAAATACCCAGCTCCCACTGCTCCTATACCCTATTTAGAATTGTACCCCTTACTTTATATCATCTGTCCCTGTTCCTCCCACCAAAATGCATCATCTCACTCTTCTCCACACTGAACTTCATCTGCCCACTCCACCAACTTCTACATGTCCTTTTGAAGTTCTCCACTGCTGTCTTCACTGTTTATAATACTTCCAAGGTCCATGTCACCCACAGACTTTGAAATTGTCCCCTGCACACCAAGATTATATCATTGACATATCTCAGGAAAAGGGTCCCAATGCCGAATCCTGTGACACTGTTTTGAAGATGTGGAGTCGCCGGGGTTGGACTGGCGTAAACACAGTAAAATGTCTCACAACACCAGGTTAAAGTCCAACAGGTTTATTTGGTAGCAAAAGCCACCAGCTTTCAGAGCGCTGCTCCTTCATCAGGTAAGTGAGAGTCCTGTTGACAAACAGGGCATATAAAGACACAAACTCAATTTACAAAATAATGGTTCGAATGCGAGTCTTTACAGGTAATCAAGTCTTAAAGATACATGCAATGTGAGTGGAGAGAGGGTTAAGCACAGGTTAAAGAGATGTGTATTGTCTCCAGCCAGGACAGTTAGTGAGATTTTGCAAGCCCAGGCAAGTCAGAGTGTGTCATGAATCCAAGATCCTGGTTGAGGCCATCTTCATGTGTGCAGAACTTGACTATCAGTCTCTGTTCAAGGACTCTGCGTTGTGGTGTGTCGTGAAGGCCACCTTGGAGAACGCTTACCCGAAGATTAGAGGCCGAATATCCATGACCGCTGAAGTATTCCCCAACAGGAAGAGAACACTCCTGCCTGGTGATTGTTGAGCGGTGTTCATTCATTCATTGTCACAAGTCTGCATGGTCTCCCCAATGTACCATGCCTCAGGACATCCTTTCCTGCAGCGTATCAGGTAGACAACGTTGGCTGAGTTGCAAGAGTATGTACTGTGTACCTGGTGGATGGTGTTCTCATGTGAGATGATGGCATCCATGTCGATGATCTGGCACGTCTTACAGAGGTTGCTGTGGCAGGGTTGTGTGGTGTCATGGTCACTGTTCTCCCGAAAGCTGGGTAGTTTGCTGGAGACAATGTCTTTTTGAGATTGTGCGGTTGTCTGAAGGCAAGAAGTGGGAGTGTGGAGATGGCCTTGGCGAGATGTTCGTCTTCATCAATGACATGTTGAAGACTCTGGAGAAGATGTCGTAGCTTTTCCGCTCGATAAAGGGTACTCTGTCCGTTGTGTCCCATGTTTGTCTTCTGAGGAGGTCGGTACGGTTTTTCACTGTGGCACGGTGGAACTGTTGATTGATGATGAGTCGAGCGCCATATCCTGTTCTTATGAGGACATCTTTCAGTATCTGGAGGTGCCAGTTATGATCCTCGTCATCTGAGCAGATCCTGTGTATACTGATGGCATGTCCGTAGGGGATGACTTCTTTAATGTGTTTAGGGTGAAAACTGGAGAAGTGGAGCATTGTGGTTTATCTGTGGTCTTGTGGTACAGTGAAATACTGAGGTGACCATCCTTGATGGAGATGCATGTGTCCAAGTATGCAACTGATTCCACAGAGTAGTCCATGGTGAGGATGGAACTTGTTGATGTCATCATATAGTTGTTTCAGGGATTGTTCAGCATGAGTCCAAAAGAAGAAAATGTCATTGATGTATCTAGTGTATAGCATCGGTTGAAGGTCCTGTGCACTTAAAAGGTCTTGTTCAAACCTGTGCATGAAGATGTTGGCATATTAAGGTGCAAATTTGATGCCCGTGGCTGTTCTGTTGTCTGGATAAAGAACTGGTTATTGAAGGTGAAGACATTGTGGTCCAGGATGAAGCAGATGAGTTATAAAATTGCATCTGGAGACTGGCAGTTGTCAGTGTTGACTACTGAGGCAGTTGCAGCAGTGCCATCATCCTGGGGGATGCTGGTGTAGAGTGCCAAGGCATTCATTATGACGAGGAGTGCTCCTGCTTCAACTGCTCCATGTCTGCTGAGTTTCTGTAGGAAGTCCGTGGTGTCGTGACAAGTTCTTTGTACAGTGGGTTTCAGGGTGCCCTCAACGTAGCCGGAGAGATTCTTACACAGGGTCCCATTGCCTGATATGATGGGACGGCCAGGTGTGTTTGTCTTGTGTATCTTTGGGAGGCAGTGGAGATCTCCAATGCGGGGAGTATGTAGGATGAGAGAACGGAGGGTGTTCTGAAGGTCGAGATCAAAGGTCTTGATCAGAGTGTTGAGTTGACAAGTGTGTTCTTTGGTCGGATCTGCTGGTAACTGTTTGTAGTGTTCCTCGTCGTACACTTCTTTGCAGTAATCTGTTCTGTTCAGTATGAAGATGGCCCCTCCTTTGTCTGCTGCTTTGATGACAATGTTGTGGTTGGTCTCGAGAGCATGGATGGCATTGCGTTGTGTTTGGGTGATGTTCAGGGATGTCTTGTGAGTGCAGCTATGAATCTGGTGTTGAGGCACCTCCTGACAGCTTGGGCTTACATGTCAAGTGAAAGGCAGCGGCCTTCTGGAGGAGTCTGATTCAACTATAGGCATCCCCAATGGACAAACCCTCTGATTACAAGGATCTGCTCAGATGAGGAACAAAGAACAATCCAGCACGGGAAACAGGCCCTTCGGCCCAACGAGCCCGCGCCGCCACATCACCCTACACCTATTCTACCCTGCATATCTATGAATGGAACCCTACTCAGTCAGATTCAGGGAAGAAATAGTGTCAATTTGGTAAAAACCGATTAGCCTGAGAGCACATTTTTGGGGTGTGGGAGGAAACCGGAGCGCCCGGAGGAAACCCACGCAACCACAGGGAGAATGCGCAAACTCCCACAGACACAGGCCCAAATCCATGTGTCTGCACAGCCAGCAGTGCTAGTCCCAGAGCTGTTGCGGCGCCCATCTACCGGTCCAGGATCAAGCACACACACCGACATGAAGTACTAGGCCACTCCTGGAACTTCCAAGAGCAGCCCAGGCACGACCCGCCGTGTGAATGCCCCTCGTTTGACACGAGGTGGACCTCCACCTGTGGAATAAAGTCAAAAATATTAATCTTACAGCCTGCCTTTCCGGTGTCTCCCGAGGTTTAACCCTATTTAATATCCCCTACCATATCCCTCCATTCTCGTTTCACTCATGTGCCTATCTAACTGCATCTTAAACGAGTCCAACGTTCCTGCCTCCACCACCCTACTCGGTAGCGCGTTCCAGACCCCCACAACTCTCTGCGTAAAGGTGTCACAACTGACACCTCCAGACGCTGGAAGATACCTCCATAAGAACAGGATATGGCGTTTGACTCATCATCGATTGACAGCACTAAAGCGAAGAACTGCACCAACCTCCTTAGAAGACAAACACGGAACACGGTGGACAGAGTATCCTTCGTCGTACAGTAGTTCTCCAGAGCAGAGAAGCTACGACATCTTCTCCACAGCCATCAACATTCATTGATGAAGACGAACATCTTGCCAAGGCCATCCCCACACCCCCACTTCTTGCCTTCAAACAACCGCACAACCTCAAACAGACCATTGTTTGCAGCAAACTACCTAGCCTTCAGGAGGACAGTGATCACGACACCACACAACTCTGCCACAGCAACCTCCGCAAGACATGCCGGATTATCGACACGGATACTATCACCGCACGTGAGAATACCATCCATGGAACATACTCTTTCAACTTCGCCAACATTGTCTACCTGATACACTGCAAGAAAGGATGTCCCGAGGCATGGTATATTGCTGAGACCATGCAGACGGTACGACAACGGAGGAATGAACACTACTCGACAATCACCAGGCAAGACTGTTCCCTTCCTGTTGGGGAAGGCTTCAGTGGTCGCGGGCATTCGGCCTCTAATCTTCGGGTAAGCGTTCTCCAGGGTAGTCTTCATGACACGACAATGCAGAGTCGTTGAACAGAGACTGATAGCCAAGTTTTGTACACATGAGGCTAGCCTCAACTGGGATCTTGGGTTCTTGACACACTATCTGTAACCCCCACAACTTGCCTGGGCTTGCAAAATCTCACTAACTGTCCTGGCTGGAGAGAACCCTCTCTCCATTCACATTGTCTACCTTTAAGACTTGATTACCTGTAAAGACTCGCATTCCATTATTTTGTAAATTAAGTTTGTGTCTTTCTATGCCCTGTTTGTGAACAGAACTCCCACTTGCCTGACGAAGAAGCAATGCTCCGAAAGCTAGTGGCTTGTGCTACCAGATAAACCTTTTGTACTTTAACCTGGATTTGTGAGATTTCTACACTGTATTGAATACAGTGTGTTGTGTGACATTGTATCGAATACAGTGTGTTGTCTGACACGGTATGGAATGTGGTGTGCTGTGTGACACTATATCAAATGAAGTGTGTTGTGCAACACCATATCAAGTACAGTGTGCTGTGTAACACTGTATTGAATGCAATGTGTTGTGTGACACTATCGAGTGCAGTGTGTTGTGTGATACTATATGGAATACAGTGTGCTGTGTGACACTGAATCGAATGCAGTGTGCTGTATGATACTATATCGAATGTAGTGTGTTGTGTAACACTATCAAATACAGTGTGCTGTGTGACACTGTATTGAATGCAATGTGTTGTGTGACACTATCGAGTGCAGTGTGTTGTGTGATACTATATGGAATACAGTGTGCTGTGTGACACTATCGAATGCAGTGTGTTGTGTGACACTGTATCGAGTGCAGTGTGTTGTGTGATACTATATGGAATACAGTGTGCTGTGTGACACTATCAAATGCAGCATGCTGTATGATACTATATCGAATGTAGTGTGTTGTGTAACACTATCAAATACAGTGTGCTGTGTGACACTGTATTGAATGCAATGTGTTGTGTGACACTGTATCGAGTGCAGTGTGTTGTGTGATACTATATGGAATACAGTGTGCTGTGTGACACTGTATCGAATGCAGTGTGCTGTGTGACACTATCAAATGCAGCATGCAGTATGATACTATATCGAATGTAGTGTGTTGTGTAACACTATCAAATACAGTGTGCTGTGTGACACTGTATTGAATACAATGTGTTGCGTGACACTGTTTTAAAAACAGTGTGTGTGACACTGTATCGAATACAGTGTGCTGTGTGACACTATTGAATACAGTGTGCTGTGTGACACTATATCAAATACAGTGTGCATGACACTGTATGGAATACAGTGTGCTGTGTGACACCATCAAATACAGTATGCTGTGTGACACTGTATCATAAGAACATAACATAAGAACATAAGAAATAGGAGTAGGAATAGGCCATCTAGCCCTTCGAGCCTGCCCCGCCATTCAATAAGATCATGGTTGATCTGTCGTGGCTCAGTTCCACCTTCCCGCCCTCTCCCCATAACCCTTAATCCCCTCTCTTATCAAAAACCCATCAACCCGTTCTTAAAAATATTTAGCGAGGCAGCCTCCACCACTTCAACGGGTAGAGAATTCCAGAGATTCACCACCCTTTGAGTGAAGAAGTTCCTCCTCAACTCCGTTCTAAAACGCCCCCCCTTTATCTTGAGGCTGTGCCCCCTAGTCCTACTGTCTTTTTTGAGCGGGAAGAGTCTCTCCACCTCTATCCTATCCATCCCATTCATCATCTTATACGTCTCAATGAGATCTCCCCTCATTCTTCTAAACTCCAACGAGTACAAGCCTAGTTCATTCAGCCTCTCCTCATAGCTCAACCCCCTCAACTCCGGTATCAGCCTAGTAAACCTCCTCTGCACTCCCTCCAAAGCGGCGCCCAAAACTGCACACAGTACTCCAGCTGCGGCCTCACCAATGCCCTATACAGCTGCAGCAAGACCTCCCTACTTTTATATTCAATCCCCTTCGCTATGAAGGCCAGCATCCCATTCGCCTTCCTGACCACCTGCTGCACCTGCAAGCTGGGTTTTTGCGACTCATGCACAAGGACCCCGAGGTCCCTCTGCACCGTCGCCTGCTGCAGTTTTTTGCCAAGTAAGTAATAGTCCTTCCTACCATTCTTCCTTCCAAAGTGGACCACCTCACATTTAGCAAGGCAGCCTCCACCACTTCAACGGGCAGAGAATTCCAGAGATTCACCACCCTTTAACTCCGTTCTAAACCGCCCCCCTTTTATCTTGAGGCTGTGCCCTCTAGTCCTACTGTCCTTTCTGAGTGGGAAGAGTCTCTCCACCTCTATCCTATCCATCCCATTCATCATCTTATACGTCTCAGTGAGATCTCCCCTCATTCTTCTAAACTCTAACGAGTACAAGCCCAGTTTATTCAGCCTCTCCTCATAGCTCAACCCCCTGAATTCCGGTATCAGCCTAGTAAACCTCCTCTGCACTCCCTCCAAGACCAAAATATCTTTGCGCAGGTGCGGCGCCCAAAACTGCACACAGTACTCCAGCTGCGGCCTCACCAATGCCCTATACAGCGGCAGCAAGACCTCCCTACTTTTATATTCAATCCCCCTCGCTATGAAATACAGTGTGCTGTGTGACACTACATCGAATACAGTGTGCTGTGTGACACTGCATCGAATAGTATGCTGTGTGACACTATCGAATACAGTGTGCTGTGTGATACTGTATCAAATGCAGTGTGCTGTATGACACTGTATCGAATATAGTGTGCTGTGTGACACTATCGAATACAGTGTGCTGTGTGATACTGTATTGAATACAGTGTGCTGTGTGACACTATCGAATACACTGTGCTATGTGACACTGTATCGAATACAATGTGCTGTGTGACACTATCGAATACAGTGTGCTGTGTGACACAGCATCGAATAGTGTGCTGTGTGACACTATTGAATACAGTGTGCTGTGTGACACTGCATCGAATAGTGTGCTGTGTGACACTATCGAATACAGTGTGCTGTGTGACACTATCGAATACAGTGCGCTGTGTGACACTATCGAATACAGTGTGCTGTGTGATACTGTATTGAATACAGTGTGCTGTGTGACACTATCGAATACAGTGTGCTGTGTGACACTATTGAATACAGTGTGCTGTATGACACTGTATCGAATACAGTGTGCTGTGTGACACTATTGAATACAGTGTGCTGTGTGACACTATATCAAATACAGTGTGCATGACACTGTATGGAATACAGTGTGCTGTGTGACACCATCAAATACAGTATGCTGTGTGACACTGTATCATAAGAACATAACATAAGAACATAAGAAATAGGAGTAGGAATAGGCCATCTAGCCCTTCGAGCCTGCCCCGCCATTCAATAAGATCATGGTTGATCTGTCGTGGCTCAGTTCCACACTCCGGCCCTCTCCCCATAACCCTTAATCCCCTCTCTTATCAAAAACCCATCAACCCGTTCTTAAAAATATTTAGCGAGGCAGCCTCCACCACTTCAACGGGTAGAGAATTCCAGAGATTCACCACCCTTTGAGTGAAGAAGTTCCTCCTCAACTCCGTTCTAAAACGCCCCCCCTTTATCTTGAGGCTGTGCCCCCTAGTCCTACTGTCTTTTTTGAGCGGGAAGAGTCTCTCCACCTCTATCCTATCCATCCCATTCATCATCTTATACGTCTCAATGAGATCTCCCCTCATTCTTCTAAACTCCAACGAGTACAAGCCTAGTTCATTCAGCCTCTCCTCATAGCTCAACCCCCTCAACTCCGGTATCAGCCTAGTAAACCTCCTCTGCACTCCCTCCAAAGCGGCGCCCAAAACTGCACACAGTACTCCAGCTGCGGCCTCACCAATGCCCTATACAGCTGCAGCAAGACCTCCCTACTTTTATATTCAATCCCCTTCGCTATGAAGGCCAGCATCCCATTCGCCTTCCTGACCACCTGCTGCACCTGCAAGCTGGGTTTTTGCGACTCATGCACAAGGACCCCGAGGTCCCTCTGCACTGTCGTCTGCTGCAGTTTTTTGCCACGTAAGTAATAGTCCTTCCTACCATTCTTCCTTCCAAAGTGGACCACCTCACATTTAGCAAGGCAGCCTCCACCACCTCAACGGGCAGAGAATTCCAGAGATTCACCACCCTTTAACTCCGTTCTAAACCGCCCCCCTTTTATCTTGAGGCTGTGCCCTCTGGTCCTACTGTCCTTTCTGAGTGGGAAGAGTCTCTCCACCTCTATCCTATCCATCCCATTCATCATCTTATACGTCTCAGTGAGATCTCCCCTCATTCTTCTAAACTCTAACGAGTACAAGCCCAGTTTATTCAGCCTCTCCTCATAGCTCAACCCCCTGAACTCCGGTATCAGCCTAGTAAACCTCCTCTGCACTCCCTCCAAGACCAAAATATCTTTGCGCAGGTGCGGCGCCCAAAACTGCACACAGTACTCCAGCTGCGGCCTCACCAATGCCCTATACAGCGGCAGCAAGACCTCCCTACTTTTATATTCAATCCCCCTCGCTATGAAATACAGTGTGCTGTGTGACACTACATCGAATACAGTGTGCTGTGTGACACTGCATCGAATAGTGTGCTGTGTGACACTATCGAATACAGTGTGCTGTATGACACTATTGAATGCAGTGTGCTGTGTGACACTGTATCAAATGCAGTGTGCTGTATGACACTGTATCGAATATAGTGTGCTGTGTGACACTATCGAATACAGTGTGCTGTGTGATACTGTATTGAATACAGTGTGCTGTGTGACACTATCGAATACACTGTGCTATGTGACACTGTATCGAATACAATGTGCTGTGTGACACTATCGAATACAGTGTGCTGTGTGACACTGCATCGAATAGTGTGCTGTGTGACACTATCGAATACAGTGTGCTGTGTGACACTATCGAATACAGTGCGCTGTGTGACACTATCGAATACAGTGTGCTGTGTGATACTGTATTGAATACAGTGTGCTGTGTGACACTATCGAATACAGTGTGCTGTGTGACACTATTGAATACAGTGTGCTGTATGACACTGTATCGAATACAGTGTGCTGTGTGACACTATTGAATACAGTGTGCTGTGTGACACTATATCAAATACAGTGTGCATGACACTATGGAATACAGTGTGCTGTGTGACACCATCAAATACAGTATGCTGTGTGACACTGTATCATAAGAACATAACATAAGAACATAAGAAATAGGAGTAGGAATATGCCATCTAGCCCTTCGAGCCTGCCCCGCCATTCAATAAGATCATGGTTGATCTGTCGTGGCTCAGTTCCACACTCCGGCCCTCTCCCCATAACCCTTAATCCCCTCTCTTATCAAAAACCCATCAACCCGTTCTTAAAAATATTTAGCGAGGCAGCCTCCACCACTTCAACGGGTAGAGAATTCCAGAGATTCACCACCCTTTGAGTGAAGAAGTTCCTCCTCAACTCCGTTCTAAAACGCCCCCCCTTTATCTTGAGGCTGTGCCCCCTAGTCCTACTGTCTTTTTTGAGCGGGAAGAGTCTCTCCACCTCTATCCTATCCATCCCATTCATCATCTTATACGTCTCAATGAGATCTCCCCTCATTCTTCTAAACTCCAACGAGTACAAGCCTAGTTCATTCAGCCTCTCCTCATAGCTCAACCCCCTCAACTCCGGTATCAGCCTAGTAAACCTCCTCTGCACTCCCTCCAAAGCGGCGCCCAAAACTGCACACAGTACTCCAGCTGCGGCCTCACCAATGCCCTATACAGCTGCAGCAAGACCTCCCTACCTTTATATTCAATCCCCTTCGCTATGAAGGCCAGCATCCCATTCGCCTTCCTGACCATCTGCTGCACCTGCAAGCTGGGTTTTTGCGACTCATGCACAAGGACCCCGAGGTCCCTCTGCACTGTCGTCTGCTGCAGTTTTTTGCCACGTAAGTAATAGTCCTTCCTACCATTCTTCCTTCCAAAGTGGACCACCTCACATTTAGCAAGGCAGCCTCCACCACTTCAACGGGCAGAGAATTCCAGAGATTCACCACCCTTTAACTCCGTTCTAAACCGCCCCCCTTTTATCTTGAGGCTGTGCCCTCTAGTCCTACTGTCCTTTCTGAGTGGGAAGAGTCTCTCCACCTCTATCCTATCCATCCCATTCATCATCTTATATGTCTCAGTGAGATCTCCCCTCATTCTTCTAAACTCTAACGAGTACAAGCCCAGTTTATTCAGCGTCTCCTCATAGCTCAACCCCCTGAACTCCGGTATCAGCCTAGTAAACCTCCTCTGCACTCCCTCCAAGGCCAAAATATCTTTGCGCAGGTGCGGCGCCCAAAACTGCACACAGTACTCCAGCTGCGGCCTCACCAATGCCCTATACAGCGGCAGCAAGACCTCCCTACTTTTATATTCAATCCCCCTCGCTATGAAATACAGTGTGCTGTGTGACACTACATCGAATACAGTGTGCTGTGTGACACTGCATCGAATAGTGTGCTGTGTGACACTATCGAATACAGTGTGCTGTATGACACTATTGAATGCAGTGTGCTGTGTGACACTGTATCTAATGCAGTGTGCTGTGTGACACTATCGAATACAGTGTGCTGTGTGATACTGTATTGAATACAGTGTGCTGTGTGACACTATCGAATACACTGTGCTATGTGACACTGTATCGAATACAATGTGCTGTGTGACACTATCGAATACAGTGTGCTGTGTGACACAGCATCGAATAGTGTGCTGTGTGACACTATTGAATACAGTGTGCTGTGTGACACTGCATCGAATAGTGTGCTGTGTGACACTATCGAATACAGTGTGCTGTGTGACACTATCGAATACAGTGTGCTGTGTGACACTATCGAATACAGTGCGCTGTGTGACACTATCGAATACAGTGTGCTGTGTGATACTGTATTGAATACAGTGTGCTGTGTGACACTATCGAATACAGTGTGCTGTTTGACACTATCGAATGCAGTGTGCTGTGTGACACTATCGAATGCAGTGTGCTGTGTGACACTGTATCGAATACAGTGTGCTGTATGACACTATCGAATACAGTGTGCTGTATGACACTATCGAATACAGTGTGCTGTATGACACTATCGAATGCAGTGTGCTGTGTGACACTGTATTGAATACAGTGTGCTGCGTGACACTATCAAATGCAGTGTGCTGTATGACACTATCGAATACAGTGTGCTGTATGACACTATCGAATACAGTGTGCTGTATGACACTATCGAATGCAGTGTGCTGTATGACACTGTATCGAATACAGTGTGCTGTGTGACACTATCAAATGCAGTGTGCTGTGTGACACTGTATTGAATACAGTGTGCTGTGTGACACTATCGAATACACTGTGCTGTGTAACACTGTATCGAATGCAGTGTGCTGTGTGACACTATCAAATACAGTGTGCGATGTGACACTATCGAACACAGTGTGCTGTGTGACACTATCGAATACAGTGTGCTGTGTGACACTATCGAATACAGTGTGCTGTGTGACACTGTATCAAATGCAGTGTGCTGTATGACACTGTATCGAATACAGTGTGCTGTGTGACACTATCGAATGCAGTGTGCTGTGTGACACTGTATTGAATACAGTGTGCTGTGTGACACTATCGAATACACTGTGCTGTGTGACACTGTATTGAATGCAGTGTGCTGTGTGACACTATCAAATGCAGTGTGCTGTATGACACTGTATCGAATACAGTGTGCTGTGTGACACTATCGAATGCAGTGTGCTGTGTGACACTGTATTGAATACAGTGTGCTGTGTGACACTGTATTGAATACAGTGTGCTGTATGACACTATCGAATACACTGTGCTGTGTGACACTGTATCAAATACAGTGTGCCGTGTGACACTATCGAACACAGTGTGCCGTGTGACACTATCGAATACAGTGTGCTGTGTGACACTGTATCGAATGCAGTGTGCTGTGTG
Source organism: Prionace glauca (assembly GCA_037974335.1). Taxonomy (NCBI): domain Eukaryota; kingdom Metazoa; phylum Chordata; class Chondrichthyes; order Carcharhiniformes; family Carcharhinidae; genus Prionace; species Prionace glauca. The sequence continues at coordinate 90,062,669 of CM075733.1, read as the reverse complement.
ACACTGTATCGAATACAGTGTGCTGTGTGACACTGCATCGAATACAGTGTGCTGTGTGACACTATCGAATGCAGTGTGCTGTGTGACACTGTATTGAATACAGTGTGCTGTGTGACACTGTATTGAATACAGTGTGCTGTATGACACTATCGAATGCAGTGTGCTGTGTGACACTGTATCGAATACAGTGTGCTGTGTGACACTATCGAATGCAGTGTGCTGTGTGACACTGTATTGAATACAGTGTGCTGTGTGACACTGTATTGAATATAGTGTGCTGTATGACACTATCGAATACAGTGTGCTGTGTGACACTATCGAATGCAGTGTGCTGTGTGACACTGTATTGAATACAGTGTGCTGTATGGCACTATCGAATATACTGTGCTGTGTGACACTGTATCAAATACAGTGTGCCGTGTGACACTATCGAACACAGTGTGCCGTGTGACACTATCGAATGCAGTGTGCTGTGTGACACTGTATCGAATGCAGTGTGCTGTGTGACACTGTATCGAATACAGTGTGCTGTGTGACACTATCGAATGCAGTGTGCTTTGTAACACTGTATCAAATACAGTGTGCTGTGTGACACTGTATTGAATACAGTGTGCTGTGACAATGTATGGAATACAGTGTGCTGTATGACACTATCGAATACAGTGTGCTGTGTGACACTGTATCAAATGCAGTGTGCGGTGTGACACTGTATCGAATACAGTGTGCGGTGTGACACTATCGAATACAGTGTGCTTTGTGACACTATCGAATACAGTGTGCTGTGTGACACTATCAAATACAGTGTGCTGTATGACACTGTATTGAATACAGTGTGCTGTGTGACACTGTATTGAATAAGTGTGCTGTGACAATGTATGGAATACAGTGTGCTGTATGACACTATCGAATACAGTGTGCTGTGTGACACTGTATCAAATGCAGTGTGCTGTGTGACACTATCGAATACAGTGTGCTGTGTGACACTATCGAATACAGTGTGCTTTGTGACACTATCGAATACAGTGTGCTGTATGACACTATCGAATGCAGTGTGCTGTGTGACACTGTATTGAATGCAGTGTGCTGTGTGACACTATCGAATGCAGTGTGCTGTGTGACACTATCGAATGCAGTGTGCTGTGTGACACTATTGAATGCAGTGTGCTGTATGACACTATTGAATGCAGTGTGCTGTGTGACACTATCGAATGCAGTGTGCTGTGTGACACTATTGAATGCAGTGTGCTGTATGACACTATTGAATGCAGTGTGCTGTATGACACTATTGAATGCAGTGTGCTGTATGACACTATTGAATGCAGTGTGCTGTGTGACACTATTGAATGCAGTGTGCTGTATGACACTATTGAATGCAGTGTGCTGTATGACACTATTGAATGCAGTGTGCTGTATGACACTATTGAATGCAGTGTGCTGTGTGACACTATTGAATGCAGTGTGCTGTGTGACACTATCGAATGCAGTGTGCTGTGTGACACTATTGAATGCAGTGTGCTGTATGACACTATTGAATGCAGTGTGCTGTATGACATTATTGAATGCAGTGTGCTGTATGACACTATCGAATGCAGTGTGCTGTGTGACACTATTGAATGCAGTGTGCTGTGTGACACTATTGAATGCAGTGTGCTGTGTGACACTATCGAATGCAGTGTGCTGTGTGACACTATTGAATGCAGTGTGCTGTATGACACTATTGAATGCAGTGTGCTGTATGACACTATTGAATGCAGTGTGCTGTATGACACTATTGAATGCAGTGTGCTGTGTGACACTATTGAATGCAGTGTGCTGTGTGACACTATCGAATGCAGTGTGCTGTGTGACACTATTGAATGCAGTGTGCTGTATGACACTATTGAATGCAGTGTGCTGTGTGACATTGTATCGAATGCAGTGTGCTGTGTGACACTATTGAATGCAGTGTGCTGTGTGACACTATCGAATGCAGTGTGCTGTGTGACACTATTGAATGCAGTGTGCTGTGTGACACTATCGAATGCAGTGTGCTGTGTGACACTATTGAATGCAGTGTGCTGTATGACACTATTGAATGCAGTGTGCTGTGTGACATTGTATCGAATGCAGTGTGCTGTGTGACACCCTTCGGCCCTCCAAGCCTGCACCGACCATACTGCCCGACTGAACTAAAATCCCCTACCCTTCCCGGGACGAAATCCCTCTATTCCCATCCTATTCATGTACTTTTCAAGGTGCCCCTTAAAAGTCACTACCATATCCACTTCCACTACCTCCCCGGCAGCGAGTTCCAGGCACCCACTACTCTTTGTGTAAAAAATCTGCCTCGTACATCTCCTTTAAATCTTGCTTCTCACACCTTAAACCTGTGCCCCCTAGTAATTGACTCTTCCACCCTGGGAAAAAGCTTCTGACTATCCATTCTGTCCATGCCCCTCATAATCTTGCAGACTTCTATCAGGTCTCCCCCTCAGCTTCCATCGCTCCAGTGAGAACAAACCAAGTTTCTCCAACCTCTGCTCATAGCTAATGCCCTCCATACCAGGCAACATCCTGGTAAATCTTTTCTATACCCTCTCCAAAGCCTCCACATCCTTCTAGAAGTATGGCAACCAGAATTGAACACTATATTCCAAGTGTGGCCTAACTAAGGTTCTATAAAGCTGCAACATGACTTACCAATTTTTAAACTCGGTGCCCTGGCACCGAGTTTAAATGAAGACAAGCATGCCATAAGTCTTCTTGACAACATTCTCCACCTGCACTGCCAGTTTCAGTGATCTGTGTACCTGTACACCCAGATCCCTCTGCCTATCAATAGTCTTAAGAGTTCTGCCATTTACAGTATATTTCCTCTCTGTATTCAACCTTCCAAAATGCATTACCTCATATTTGTCATCCAGCATCTTTCCCTAAATACCCCCAACTCCAGTACCTTGCATATTTCCAGTCCCTGACCCCCAAGCTTCTTCCTCCTCACCCCCCTCCCAGAGCATCACAATACTTGCCCTCAGAGGGCCACCCCCTGAAACTCTACTGGATTCATGTTATCAGAGTTTACAGAGCTTCTCTGTCCCCAGAGGAGAAGAATACCTGTAACTGCAGGTAGAGGGTAAAGACAGGGGTTGGTGAGCCTGACCTCTGAGTCCTCACCCCTTTTGAGAAGTGGGTGCTGGAGCTTGTGGGGGAGGAGAAGGATATAGACCATTAGTGACAGCACAGTCAGGCTGGAGCATAGGAGTGAACACCTGTCGATACTCCACTCATTGGAGAAATCTCGAGTAAGTTGCATGCAGCCCAGATTCTGCTCCCTCTCTTCCACTGAACCTTGTGTCCTGTGTTGCAGGAAGGGACCCTGATGCACCTGGGCCATCTGGCATCGCGGCCCCCACTGCTGCTCCCACCTATCCTGCCCCGAACAGCTCAGAAGACTCCTTACAGGAAGCCAGTGAAGGGATCTCCAAGGCCGGCATCAGTTTGGTGTCAGCTTCCACCTTGCAACTCACCATCTCAGAGACTCTCACTAATTGGTGGGTCCAATTAGTGGTGAGGCTTCTGGGTCACTCTCTGGTGAGCACGACACATCGAGCGGAGGAGGGAATGTCCAAGGCCTCTGGCAGATGGGGCCTGCCAGAGGTGAGTACTCAGCTGGCCCCTGGCTATATTGCTGGATGTCTGTGATCCCTCCTCCCTCAGCTGCTGGAGATTCAGCAACAGAGCCAGGGAATGCAGGAGGTACTGACGGCCACACTGGACTAACTGCCAGGCTGTTGGAAGCTTTCAGGCAGATTGCCTGTCTTGCGTGCTTCCCAGGCCAACACTGCAGGGGTGGCATCTGCGGTGGTAAGCCTCGGGCAGGGAACTCTCGCCATAAGTGGTAGGCTTAAGCAATGGCCAAGTCACAGCAGGCCACAGCAGAATCCTAGAGGACCGTTACTGAATCACAGAGGACCACAGCTGAGGGCTTCCTCAACAGGCTTCTTGAGATTCTGCAACTCATGGCTGAGAGACTCGAGAGCTTGCAGGAGACCCAGTGGGACAACGCTGAGACACAGTGGGCTACGACAGCAGCCTTTGAGAATGTGGCCCATTGCAGAGAGTTATGGCTGAGGGGTTGCAGACCGTGCCCAGTCTCAGGGCAGTTGCTGCGGCCATATTCAGGTGGCCTCTGACTCAGGTGGCCATCGCAGAGGGCTCGACCATCATGGGTAGGATGCAGGTGGTCCACCAAGACTGGCAGGGTCAGGTGATGCCAGAGCTCCTGGAGCTCACTGCAGATGCACCGCCGTCCCATGGGAACCCTAAGGGAGAAGGAAGGGCTCGAGCCAGGAGACTGTGGCTGTGGTTACACCTTCTGACTCCACTCTTCCTGCCACTGAGGCATCTCAGGGACAGCGGGATAAAAAAAGTATCATGGATATGTCCCAGACACCTGGATGCCAGCCAGGGCCCTCAAAGTGCTGGCCTAGGATGCTGCCATGTTCATCACAGAACACAGGGCGAGATAGACAGCTGTCCCCCTCAACCACTGATGTTCATTCTGGGGAAATACTGAGACGTTGTGGTAGGCCACATAAAGTTAGAAAGTTGTTGCGACATAAAATAGCACAGGTGAAGGGCAGCACTAGGTAGCTGGAACGTGCACTTCAATGTTTCCTGTTCACATGTTTTTATATTATCACTTATCAGTAAGACACTTTTATTGTCACCAATAAATGTTATTTCCCCACCCACCTGTGACTAGTTTGTCTCAGACTTGCCTCTAACAGAAATGTTCTTATTCTTACGGAGGGACCCTTCATGTTGATGTCAGCAGGGGAGGCCCTTCAACGCTGTGTCACTGAGAAAATGAAGGTGTTCAGAGAAATCACTGGCGACAGTGGGTGGTCTGCATTGGCAGCAACTTACAGCATCTGCCATGGCATCCCCAGAGCCCACAAGAAATTCCCTCGCCTCCACCACCTACCCGCCTTGGGGCCCAGTATGGGGGTTTCAGATCCCTTACCCACTATCCAGACATGAGCCTAGGTGCCAGTGTGCATAGAGAGCACAGGTTGGAATCAGACTACTTTGCACCAGGGCATCATCACCCTCCTGCCTGCCACAGAACTCGCTATCACAGCGTACCGTACCCAGGCTAACCACTCTGGTGTTCCAATGTTGCAGGAGATTGCAGGATTCCAAGGAGGATGGGTGGGGGCGGCGGTGGGGCGGTGGGGGTGGGGGGGGGGTGCAGTGTGGCAGAAGAAGGGAACCCAGGGGAGGCAACACAGACTCCTACTGCCCAAAGCGATGTTGATCAGGGTTTCCCTCGCATGCCTGACCTCGGCTGATGCCAGCCCTCCAATACCTGGGTGATGTTACTGTTCTTCCTCCTCCTCCCCCTCCTCCTGCTGCTTAGCCTCCTTCTCAAGAAGGTCTCCTTGGTATTGCGCCAGGTTGTGTACGGCACAGCACATCACCACAATATGGGGCAATATCAGGTGGCTATATTGGAGGGCATTTCCAGGCACCCGAACAACATCTTGCGGAGCCCAATGTACTGCTCCACTATTGAACAAGTGGCAACACGGGCCTCATTATATCATAGAACATAGAACACTACAGCACAAACAGGCCCTTCGGCCCATGAGTTGCGCCGATCACATCAACACCTACCAATCCATAGACCTATCTATAACCCTCAATCCCACTAAATCCCATATACTCATCCAGAAGTCCTTTAAAAGACCCCAGCGAGTTCGCCTCCACCACCACTGACGGTAGCCGATTCCATTCACTCATCATCCTCTGAGTGAAAAACTTACCCCTAACATCACCTCTGTACTTGCCTCCCCGCACCTTAAATCTGTGTCCTCTCGTAGCGACCATTTCAACCCGGGGAAATAGCCTCTGAAAATCCACCCTATCTATTCCTCACAACATTTTGTAAACTTCTATAAGGTCGCCTCTCAACCTTTGTCTCTCCAGGGAGAAGAGTCCCAGCACCCTCAACCTATCTTCATAAGGCATGCCTCCCAGTCCAGGCAACATCCTTGTAAATCTCCTCTGTACCCTTTCAATAGCTTCTACGTCCTTCCTATAGTGATGTGACCAGAACTGCGCACAGTACTCCAAGTGAGGCCTGACAAGGGTCTTATAAAGTTGCAGCATTACCTCCCGACTCCTAAACTCAATCCCTCGATTAATGAAGGCCAGTACACCATACGCCTTCTTGACCACATCCTCCACCTGCGAGGCCGATTTAAGAGTCCTGTGGACCCGGACCCCAAGATCCTTCTGCTCTTCAACACTATGAAGACTCCTGCCCTTGATAGTGTATTCGTTCATCCCGTTGGTCCTGCCAAAATGGACGACTACACATTTATCCATGTTGAAGTCCATCTGCCACTTGTCCGCCCAGTCCTGCATCCTATTTAATATTAGGTCTCTGTATCAGGCCTCTGTTCAGGTGTCATCATTCCAAGTCCATAGCAGGAAACCCATGACCAACACGAGACATCCCTGTACCCTGGGCTCCTCCTCAAAGACCTCCGAAGTATCAGAACGCCTCGATATAAGAACATAAGAAATAGGAGCAGGAGTAGGCCATCTAGCCCTTCGAGCCTGCCCCGCCATTCAATAAGATCATGGCTGATCTGTCGTGGCTCAGCTCCACCTTCCCGCCCTCTCCCCATAACCCTTAATCCCTTCTCTTATCAAAAACCCATCAACCCATTTCTTAAAAATATTTAGCGAGGCAGCCTCCACCACTTCAACGGGCAGAGAATTCCAGAGATTCACCACCCTTTGAGTGAAGAAGTTCCTCCTCAACTCTGTTCTAAACCGCCTCCCCTTTATCTTGAGGCTGTGCCCCCTAGTCCTACTGTCTTTTTTGAGCGGGAAGAGTCTCTCCACCTCTATCCTATCCATCCCATTCATCATCTTATACGTCTCAATGAGATCTCCCCTTATTCTTCTAAACTCTAACGAGTACAAGCCTAGTTTATTCAGCCTCTCCTCATAGCTCAATCCCCTCAACTCCGGTATCAGCCTAGTAAACCTCCTCTGCACTCCCTCCAGGGCCAAATATCCTTGCGCAGGTGCGGCGCCCAAAACTGCACACAGTACTCCAGCTGCGGCCTCACCAATGCCCTATACAGCTGCAGCAAGACCTCCCTACTTTTATATTCAATCCCCCTCGCTATGAAGACCAGCATCCCATTCGCCTTCCTGACCACCTGCTGCACCTGCAAGCTGGGTTTTTGCGACTCATGCACAAGGACCCCGAGGTCCCTCTGCACCGTCGCCTGCTGCAGTTTTTCGCCCCGTAAGTAATAGTCCTTCCTACCATTCCTCCTACCAAAGTGGACCACCTCACACTTGCCAACATTAAATTCCATTTGCCATTTCCTGGCCCATTCGCCCAGCTTATCTCGATCCTTCTGCAGACTCTCCACACCCTCCTCACAATTTGCCTTTCCCCCAATCTTGGTGTCATCAGCAAATTTCGACACCCTGCACTCGGTTCCCTCCTCCAGATCATCTATATAAATGGTAAATAGCTGAGGCCCCAGCACCGACCCCTGGGGCACCCCACTAGTCACCAACCACCAATCCGAATAGCACCCATTGACCCCCACTCTCTGCCTCCTATTTGACAACCAATCCTCTATCCACGCTAACACCCTACCCCCAACTCCATGTCCCCTGACCTTCTGCAATAACCTCTTGTGAGGTACCTTGTCAAATGCCTTCTGAAAATCCAGAAAGACCACATCCACCGGCTCTCCTCTATCCACTGCCCTAGACACATCCTCATAGAACTCCAGTAAATTTGTCAGACACGACTTCCCTTTAATGAAACCATGTTGCGTCCGCCCTATCAAGCAATTCCCCTCAAGATGCCTCGCTATTTCCTCCTTAATGACGGATTCTAACATTTTACCTACCACATGCACACTGGCGCACATATGCATGATGTTCAGTTGAGGTAAGCTGAGAATGGGCATGAAAACAGATCCTATTCTCGCTAGCTATGCTCAGTTTTCTGACATTTTCCAGCCACAAAACAGGAGTAACAAGAGCAGAAAAATTTCACCCAATGAATCTGATTACCTGTTTAGATTACTTCTGATGAATCTCATTCCCAGTGTACTTTATTCCTGATGAATCTCATTCCCAGTGTAGTGTATTCCTGATAAATTCAATTCCCAGTGCAGAATATTCCTGAGGAATCTCATTTCCAGTGTAGTTTATTCCTGGTGAATTTCATTCCCAGTGTAGATTATTCCTGATGAATATCATTCCCAGTGTAGTTTTTTTCCTGATGAATATCATTCCCAGTGTAGTTTATTCCTGATGAAAATCATTCTGAGTGTAGATTATTCCTGGTGAATCTCCTTCCCAATATAGTTCATTCCAGACGAATCCCATTCCCAGTTTAGATTATTTGTGAGGAATCTCATTCCCAGTGCAGTTTCGTCCTGATTAATCTCCTTCCTTGTGCAGATTATTCCTGATGGATCTCATTCCCAGAGTAGATTATTCCTGATGAATCTCATTTCCAGTATAGATTATTCCTGATGAATATCAGTCCCAGTGTAGATTATTCTGGATGAATCTCATTCCAGTGTAGACTGTCCCTAATCAATGTCATTCCCAGAGAAGTTTATTCTTAATGAATTTCATTCCTTGTGTAGATTATTCCTGTGGAATCTCATTCCCAGTGTAGATTATTCTAGTTGAATTTCATTCCCACTGTACTTCATTTCTCATGAAAATCATTCCTAATTTATTTTGTTCCAGTTCAATCTCATTCCCAGTGGAGATCATTCCTGATGAATTTCACTCCCCATGTAGTTTATTCCTGATCAAAGTTATTTCCATTCTACTTTATTCCTAAAGAATCTCAATCCCAGTGCATATAATTCCTGATGGATCTCATTCCCAGTGTAGTTCATTTCTGATTAATCTCATTCTTAATTTTGTTTATTCCAGGTGAATCTCATTCCCAGTGTAGATTGTTCCTGATGGATCTCATTCCCAGTGTAGATTATTCCTGGTGGACCTCATTCTCAGAATGGAATATTCCCGGTGAATCTCATTCCCAATATGGTTTATTCCTGATGAATCTCATGCCCAGTGTAGATTATTCCTGATAAACCTCATTCCCAGTGTAGATTTTTCCGAATGAATCTTATTCCCAGTAAAGTTTATTCCTGATGAATCTCATTCCCAGTGCAGATCATTCCTAATGAATCTCATTCCCAGTGTCGATTATCCCTGATGAATCTTATTCCCTGTGTCGATAATTCCTGTGAATCCCATTCCCAGTGCAGTTTATGCCTGATGAATCTCATTCCCAGTGTAGCCTATTCCGGAGGAATCCAATTTCCACTGTAGATTATTCCTGTGGAATCTCATTCCCAGTGCAGATAATTCCAGATGAATATTATTCCCAGTATCGTTCATTTTTGATGAATCTCATTCCCAATTTAGTTCATTCCTGATGGATCTAATTCCAAGTGTAGATAATTGCTGATGAATCTCACTCCCAGTGTAGATTATTCCTGATAAATCCCATTCCCATGCAATTTATTCATAATGAATCTCATTCCCAGTGCAGTTCTTTCCTGATGAACTCCATTCCCAGTGTAAATTATTCCTGATGGATCTCATTTCCAGTGTAGATAATTCCTGATGGATGTCAATCCCAGAGTATATTATTCCTGATGAATTTCATTTGTGGTGTAGATTATTCCTGTAGAATCTCACTCACAGCGTAGATTATTTCTGAGAAATTGCATTCCCACTGTAGTTGATTCCTCATGAATCTCATTCCCAGTGTGCTTTATTCCTGAGGAATCTCATTCCCAGTTTAGTTCATCCCTAATAAACATCATTCCCAGTGTAGTTTATTGTTGATGAATCTAATCCCCTTTGTAGATTATTCCTGATGGATCTCATTCCCAATGTAGTTTATTCTGATGAATCTCATTCCCAGTATAGTTTATTTCTGATGGATCTCATTCCCAGTGTAGATTATTCCTAATGAATCTCATTCCCAGTGTAGATTATTCCTTATAAATCTCATTCCCAGTGTACTTTATTCCTGCGAAATCTAATTCCCATTGCAGATAATTCCAGATGGATTTCATTCCATGTGTTTTATTCCTGATGAATCTCATTCCCAATGCAGATAATTCCTGATGGATCTCAGTCCCAGTGCAGTTTATTCCTGATGAATCTCATTCCCAGAGTAGCTTATTCCTGAGGAATCCAATTCCCCCGTAGATCATTCCTGTGGAATCTCATTTCCAGTGCAGATAATTCCAGATGAATATCATTCCCAGTATAGATTATTCTGATGAATCTCATTGCCAATTTATTTCATTCCTGATGGATCTAATTCCAAGTGTAGATAATTCCTGAAGGATCTCTTTCTTAGTGCAGTTTATTCCTGATGAATTCCATTCCCAGTGCAGTTTATTCCTGATGAATCTTATTCCCAATGTAAATTATTCCTGATCAATCACATTCCCAGTGCAGTTTATTCCTGATGGATTTCATTCCCAGTGTAGATTTTTTCTGATGGATCTCATTCCCAGTGTAGTTTATTCCTGAGAAATTGCATTCCCACTGTAGTTGATTCCTCTTGAATCTCATTCCCAGTGTGCTTTATTCCTGAGGAATCCCATTCCCAGTGCAGATAATTCCTGATGGATCTTATTTCCAATGTAGTTTATTCCTAATGAATCTCATTCCCAGTGTAGTTTATTCCTGATGAATCTCATTCCAAGTGTACATTACTCCTGGTGGATCTCATTCCCAGAATGGAATATTCCTGGTGAATCTCATTCCCAATGTAGTTTATTCCCTGTTCAATCTCATCCCCAGTGTACTTTATTCCTGATGAATCTCATTCCCAGTTTAGTTCATCCCTGATAAACTTCATTCTCAGTGTAGTTTATTCCTGATGGATCTCATTCCCAGATAAGTTTTTTCCTGCAGAATTTCATTTGCAGTGTACTTTGTTCTTGAAGAATCTCATTCCCAGTGCAGATTATTCCTTGGAACACAGTGAGCACGTGA
>CM075733.1:90027840-90051496 GCA_037974335.1 Prionace glauca | reverse complement strand
TCTCCCCCCCCACCCCACTCCCTCTCTCCCCCCCCACCCCACTCCCTCTCTCCCCCCCACCCCACTCCCTCTCTCCTCCCCACCCCACTCCCTCTCTCCTCCCCACCCCACTCCCTCTCTCCCCCCCACCCCACTCCCTCTCTCCCCCCCACCCCACTCCCTCTCTCCCCCCCACCCCACTCCCTCTCTCCCCCTCACCCCACTCCCTCTCTTCCCCTCACCCAACTCCCTCTCTCCCCCTCACCCAACTCCCTCTCTCCCCCTCACCCCACTCCCTCTGTCCCCCTCACCCCACTCCCTCTCTCCCCCTCACCCCACTCCTTCTCTCCCCCTCACCCCACTCCCTCTCTCCCCCTCACCCCACTCCCTCTCTCCCCCTTCCCTCACTCCCTCTCTTCCCTTCCCCACTCCCCCTCCTCTCCTCCCTCCTCCATCCTCCCTCCCTCACTCTCCCCTACCCCACTCTGTCTGTGAGAGAGAGTGTGTTGTATTTGTATGTCAGTGTGTGTGAAAGAGTGTGTGTGAGAGTATGCATGTGTGAGTGTGGGAGAGTGTGTGTGTGTGTGAGAGAGTGTCTGTGTGTGCATGTGAGAGAGCGTGCAAGAGAGTGTCTGTGCGAGTGTGCGTGAGAGCGTGTGAGTGTGTGTGAGAGTGAATGTGTATGAGAGTGAGTCTATGCATATAAGAGAATGTCTGTCTTACGAGGAAAGATTGAACGCACTTGGGCTGTTTTCCCTTGAGAGACGTCGGCTGAGGGGGGATTTAATAGAGGTTTATAAGATTATGAAGGGGACAGATAGAGTAGATGGTGATAAGCTTTTTCCGCTATTAGAAATGGATAGAACGAGGGGTCACAGGCTTAGGGTGAGGGGGGCTAGATATAAGACTAATGTTAGAGGGCAGTTTTTCACACAAAGGGTAGTGGGGATGTGGAATGCACTGCCGAGTAAGGTGGTGGAAGCAGGCACGCTAGGGTTGTTCAAGAGTCACTTGGACAGCCACATGAGCGGTCTACATATAGGGGGATATAGCAGGCCTTACTAAGCATTGTAGGCTTGGGGTCAGTTTTAGCCTCAGGGATATAGAGTCTTTAATAATGAAATTTTTATCCACAGGCACTTACCATCTCGAGGGCATCATGGCAGCACAGAGGCTATCTCTGTTGCTGTGCGGACACATGGAGTTGGGCCTATGTCCGTGGGAGTTTGCGCGTTCTCCCCGTGGTTGCGTGGGTTTCCTCCGGGTGCTCCGGTTTCCTCCCACATCCCAAAAATGTGCTTTTAGGCTGATTGATTGGGTAACAAATTGTCCCTATATTGGACCTCCCTGATCCTCACACATTAGGCATAGACTAGAGTCATGAATAGGTCACTGACCATGGGACGACGGCGCGGGCTCGTTGGGCCGAAGGGCCTGTTTCCCATGCTGTTTTGTTCTTTGTCTGTGTGTCTGTGTGTGAAAGTGTATGTTTGAGAGATTGTGTGTGAGAGTGCATGTGTGTGTGAGAGAGTGAGTGTGAGTCTGTGTGGGAGTGAGAGGATTGTGTGCGTTTGTGTGTGAGAGAGAGTGTGTGAGAGAGTGAGTGAGAGAGGATTGTGTGCCTGTTTGTGTAGGTGGATTTTGCTGCCACTGTTGCTATAGTGATACATAACAACTCCACTACAGCACTGCGTAGATAACGTGGATGAAAAATAAACTGGTATTAGAGGTGGGGAGGAAGGTGGGGGGGGGGGGGCGGTGCGGTATGACAGGGTGAATTCTGAGAGGATGTTTCCCCTCCTTGTCGGGGGGGAATCTAGAACGGGGATGAGGTGGGGGGCACAGTTTGCGAACGAGGGGTTTTCCTATCGAAGATGGAGATGATGAGGAATTTCTTCTCTCAGAGGGTGGTCAGTCTGTGGAATTCCACCCCCCCCCCCCCCACCCCCCCCCCCCCCCCCCCCGCTATGGGTTCCTGAATATATTCAAGGGTGAGTTACACAGTTTTCTAATCGACAAACAGGGGGGTGTTGACGGTTTTGGGAGGAGGGAGACAGACAGCAAAATGGAGTTGAGGAGACAATCAGATCAGACACCATGGTATTGAATGGGGCAGCAGAGCTTGAGGGACCAAATGGTCCTCTTCTGGTTCCTGAGGCCGATGTTACTGAACTAGCCTATGAGATCTGGACAGGAAGTTACATGCATGCAACTAAGCCAATTGCGAGGAGGCAGGAATAGTTCTGCAAAACAATTGGTTGGATTATTATTCCTTGAATTCTGATTGGTTCTATTATTTAGCCCTCACAATGTGGTTGTGGTTGACCAGGGATGAATACAACAGAAAATCTGTAGAGTGACAGTGCACATAGAGGCCACTCTGTTCCTCCTCTCAGACTAGTCCTCTGTAAGACCATAGTGTTAGTCCCCCCACCCTTCCCCCCGTGACCTTGCGGGAGTAACTCAGCCCAGTCCCCCCACCCTTCCCCCGTGACCCTGCGGGAGTAACTCAGCCCAGTCCCCCCACCCTTCCCCCGTGATCCTGCGGGAGTAACTGAGTCCAGTCCCTCACTCTTCCCCCGTGACCCTGCGGGAGTAACTCAGCCCAGTCCCCCAACCCTTCCCCTGTGACCCTGCGGGAGTAACTCAGCTCAATCCCCCCACCCTTCCCCCGTGATCCAGTGGGAGTAACTGAGCCCAGTCCCTCACCCTTCCCCCATGACTCTGCGGGAGTAACTCAGCCCAGTCCCCCACCTTCCCCCATGACCCTGCGGGAGTAACTGAGCCCAGTCTCCCCACCTTTCCCTCGTGACCCTGCGGGAGTAACTCAGCTCAGTGCCCCCACCCTTCTCCCGTGACCCTGTGGGAGTAACTGATCCGAGTCCCCCCACCCTTCCCCCCGTGACCCTGTGGGAGTAACTCAGCCCAGTCCCACCACCCATCCCCTGTGACTCTGCAGGAGTAACTCAGCCCAATCCCACTCTCTTCCCCCCGTGACCCTGCGGAGTAACTCAGCCCAGTCCCCCTCTCTTCCCCCGTGACCCTATGGGAGTAACTCAGCCCAGTCCCCCCACCTTTCCCCCGTGACCCTGTGGGAGTAACTCAGCTCAGTGCCCCCACCCTTCTCCCATGACTCTGTGGGAGTAACTCAGCCCAGTCCCCCCACCCATCCCCCATGACCCTGTTGGAATAACTCAGCCCAGTCCCTCCACCCTTTCCCCGTGACCCTACCCATTCTCTCTTTCCAGATCCTGATCCCAATTTCCCTTTGGGATGTCTTGATTGAACCTGCCTCCCCCACACTCTCAGGCAGCATCTTCCAGATCCTAACCACTCACTATGTGAAAAACTCTCCTCATGTGTCCGTCGCTTCTTTCTCCAATCTGTGACTCCCTCTGGTTCCCCATCTTCCCGCCAATGGGAATAGTTTCTCCCTCTCTACTCTGTCCCAAACCCCAATCCCACCCCCCTCATGATTTTGAACCCCTCGATCAAATCTCCTCTCAACCTTTTCTTCTCCCAAGGAGAACATTCCCAACTTCTCTCAATCTATCCACGAAGCTAAAGTCCCCTCATCACTGGTACCATTCTCCTGAATCTTTTTCACATTCTCACTTGTTCTCTCTTACTTGCTCTCTCTCCCACATTCACTCTCTGTCTCTCTTGTTCCATCTCTTTCTGCTTCTCTCTCAAATCTCTCTCTGTTTCCCTCTCTCTGTCACTCTCTCTCCCTTTCTCTCTCTGCCTCTCTCACACTATCTCTCTCTCTGTCTGTCTCTTTTTGTGTGTGTGTCTCGCTCTCTGTCTCTCTCTCTTTGTGTCGTCTCTCTCTCTCGCTACCTCTCTCTCTCTCTGTCCCTTTCTCTGTCTCTCTCCTTGTGTTGTCTCTCTCTCTCGCTACCACTCTTTCTCTGTCCCTTTCCCTCTCTCTCTCTCTGTCTGTCTCTCTTTGTCTCCCTCTCTCTTTGTGTTGTCTCTCTCTGTCTCTCTCTCTCTCTGTCCCTCTCTCTCCGTCTTTCTCTCTCTCCTGTTTGTCTGTCTCTTCCTCTTTGACTTTCTCTCTGCCTCTCTCTCTCTGTCTGTCTTTCTCTCTCTCTCTACTCCTCTGTCTCTCTCTCTCCATCTCTGTCTCTTTGTGTGTCTCTCTCTTTGTCTCTTTCTTTTTGTGTGTGTCTATCTCTCTGTCTGTCTCTGCTTCTCACTCCATCTTTCTCTCTCTCTCTCCGTCCCTCTCCCTCTGCCTCGCTTTCTCTTTGTGTGTGTGTCTCTCTCTATCTCTCTTTCTTTGTCCTTTTCTCTCTCTCTCTCTGTCTTTCTCTGTGTGTGTGTGTGTCTCTCTCTCTCTGCCTCTCCATCTCTCTCTCTGTCTTTCTCTCTGTCTTTCTCTCTGTCTTTCTCTCTGTCTTTCTCTCTGTCCATCTCTCTCTCTGTTTTTCTCAGTCTTTCTCTCTGTCTCACTTTCTCTCTTTCTGGCTCTCTCTCTCTGTCTCTCTACCTCTCTGTCTCTCTGCCTCTCTCTCTCCCTCTGTCTGTTTCTCTGTCTCTCTCTCTCTCTGTCTGTTTCTCTCTCTCTGTCTCTGTCTCTGTCTCTCTGTCTCTCTCTGTCTGTCTGTCTCTCTCTGTCTCTCTCTTCTCTCCATCTCTCTTTCTCTAAAGCCTCCACTTGCATCCTATAATGAGCTGCCTGGAACTGGATGGGATGCTGCAGTCCAGTATTTATTCCCACACAATGTTGTGATCGGTTTTATCTAATTCTTCAGTTCAGCAATCAGAAATCATGGGTGAAAGGGAGCTCGCTGAGTGAAGGGAAGGAGGGGTGAGGAGCAGAATTGGAACAAGTATATATCGTGAAGGTACTGATTGACATTATGCAATTATTGGAAATTTATTACACCATGCTATCAGGGGAGCCAGCTCTGATGTAAGAGGGAGTCAAGTTACACAGTAATTCATCCTCAAGTAACACTGCTAGACGGTCTTAACAGAAGATGTAACCCAGTTGCCTGTCACATCGTAACAGCATCTTAAATCACACTATATCTCAGTTCCCAGTTACAATGTAACAACATCTTAAATCATGTTGTATCTCAGTCTCCAGTTACACTGTAACAACTTCTTAAATCACGTTGTATCTTAGTTTCCAGTTACAGTGTAGCAACCTCATAAATCACTCGGTATCTCAGTCTCCAGTCAGACTGTAACAACATCTTAAATCACACTGTATCTCAGTCTCCAGTCACACTGTAACAATTTCTTTAATCACACTGTATCTAAGTCTGCAGTCACACCAAAATAGCATTCTGAAACATGCTGTATCTCAGTCTCCAGTCACACTGTAACAACATTTTAAATCATGCTGTATCTCAGTCTCCAGTCGCACTGTAAAAATATCTTTAATCACAATGCATCTAGGTCTGTAGTCATGCTGTAACAACATCTTAAATTACACTGTATCTCAGTTATGAGTCACACTGTAACAAATCTTAAATCACGTAGTATCTCAGTCTCCAGTCACACCGTAATGGTGTCTTAAATCAGTGTACATATTACAAAGAAGGAGGTGCTGGAAATCTTAAAGTGCATCAAGGTAGATAATTCCCCAGGACCTGGTGAAGTGCATCCCTGGACATTATAGAACATAGAACATAGAACATTACAGCACAAACAGGCCCTTCGGCCCTCGAGTTGCGCCGATCGCATCAACCCCACCAATCTATAGACCTATCTATAACCCCCAATCCCATTAAACCCCATATACTCATCCAGAAGTCTTTTAAAAGACCCCAGCGAGTTTGCCTCCACCACCGACGACGGCAGCCGATTCCATTCACTCACCACCCTCTGAGTGAAAAACTTACCCCTAACATCACCTCTGTACTTCCCTCCCCGCACCTTAAATCTGTGTCCTCTCGTAGCGACCATTTCAACCCGGGGAAATAGCCTCTGAGAGTCCACCCTATCTATTCCTCTCAACATTTTATAAACTTCTATCAGGTCGCCTCTCAACCTTCGCCTCTCCAGGGAAAAGAGTCCCAGCTCCCTGGGACATTGTCAGAGGCTAGGGAGGAAATTGCAGGTCCCCTAGCCGAGATATCTGAATCATTCATAATCACAGGTGAAGTGCCTAAAGATTGGAGAGTGGCAAATGTTGTGCCTTTGTTTAAAAAGAACTTCAGGGAAAAGCCTGGGAACTACAGGCCAGTGAGCCTCACATCTGTGGTGGGTCAATTGTTGGAAGGTATTTTGAGAGATAGGATCTACAGCATTTAGAGACACAAGGACTGATTAGGAACAGTCAGCATGGCTTTGTGAGTGGAAAATCATGTCTCACAAATTTGATTGAATTTTTTGAAAGGGTAACCTTTATCAAGACCTTTGACAAGATACTGCATGGTAAGTTGTTGCATAAGGTTAAATCTCACAGGACTCAGGGTTAGGTATCTAAATGGATACAAAATTGGCTACTTCTCAGAAGCTAGAGGATGGTTGTAGAGAGTTGTTTTTCAAACTGGAGGCCTGTGATCATGGGTGTGCCTCAGGGATCAGTGCTGGGTCCACTGTTATCTGTCATTTACATTAATGATTTGGATGAGAATATAGGAGGCATGGTTAATAAGTTTGCAGATGACACTAAGATCGATGGCAGAGTGGACAGTGAAGAAAATTATCTCCAATTGCAACGGGATCTTGATCAATTGGGCTAATGGGCTGACGAATGGCAGATGGAGTTTAATTTAGACAAATGTGAGGTGATGCATTTTGGTAGATTGAACCAAGGCAGGACTTACTCAGTTAATGGTAGGGCATTGGGGAGAGTTACAGAACAAAGATCTAGGGGTACGGGTTCATATCTCCTTGAAAGTGGAGTCATTGGTGGACAGAGTGGTGAAGAAAGCATTGAGCATGCTCAGTCAGAACATTGAATATGGGAGTTGGAATGTCTTGTTGAAGTTGTACAGGACATTGGTAAGGCCACACTTGGAATAATGTGTGCAATTCTGATCACCTTATTATAAAAAGGATATTATTAAACTAGAAAGAGCGCAGGAAAGATTTATTAGGATGCTACTGGACTTGATGGTTTGAGTTATAAGGAGAGGCTGGGATCTTTTTCTCTGGAGCGTAGGAGGCTGAGGGAGCGTCGCACCATGGGCAAGTCAGTGCTGAGACGGGACGGTCAGCATTGTGGGACGGTCAGTTTTGAGGGAGCGCCGCACTATGGGCGAGTCAGTGCTGAGGGAGCGCTGCACTGTGGGAGGGTCAGTGCTGAGGGAGCGCTGCACCGTGGGTGAGTCAGTGCTGAGGGAGCGCTGCACTGTGGGAGAGTCAGTGCTGAGGGAGCGCCGCACTGTGGGAGAGTCAGTGCTGAGGGAGCACGGCACTGTGGGAGGGTCAGTGCTGAGGGAGCGCCGCACTGTGGGAGAGTCAGTGCTGAGGGAGTGCCGCACTTAATCCCATAGAGCCCAGGGACCATTCTGGTAAATCTACACTGAATTCCTCTCCCTGAGTCAATATATTCCACTGTGCACAGTTCCAGTCTCCCTATCCCACATGGAATACTGTACACAGTTCCAGTCTCCCTATCCCACAAGGAATACTGTACACAGTTCCGGTCTCCCTATCCCACATGGAATACTGTGCACAGTTCCAGTCTTCCTATCCAATTGGAATACTGGATGGAGGAAGAATTGGGGGCTGGCGGATGGAGGGAGTGTAGGGGCTGACAGATGAGAGTGTGTGGGAGTTTGGGGACGGAGGGAGTGTATGTGGGGAGAGTGGGGCAGAAAGTGAGATCAACATGCTGAGAAACTAGCCACCCTCCAGTAGTGACAATAGGAGGAAAGGTCTGTTTGAAAATAGATTAGAAAATAGGTGGAGAGGAAGCAGTTTAAAATGCAGGTGGAGGGGTTGGAGGGGCGTGAGGTCTATTTTAAATGGAGGAGTGATATTTCTCACAGAAGGGATGGATTCCCACCTGAGTGTGTTCACACCTAGGTAAAGGCTTGACGATACAACAGCAGCTACTGTGGAAAGCACGTCTCAAGTTTGCTATTTCTATCCAGCCTTCATATTGTGAGCTGTGTTCAGAGAGAGCTACCTAGAATCCAGAATTATCCTGTCCCCTCCAACTCCCTGTCGTAACTCTGGACAGTTCTGCCCCTCTATCCATGAATAGAGAAAATAGTGACCCTCCCACAATGCAGAACTCCCTCAGCACTGACCCTCTGACAGTGCAGCGCTCCTTCAGCACTGACCCTCTTACAGTGTGGCACTCCCTCACTACTGACCACCCACTGTGTGACACTCCCTCAGCACTGACCCTCCACATTGCGGTGCTCCCTCAGCACTGACCCTCCCACAGTGTGCTGCTCCCTCAGCACTGACCCTCCCACACTGTGCTGCTCCCTCAGCACTGACCCTCCTGCAGTGCGGCGCTCCCTCAGCTCTGACCCTCCCGCAGTGCGGTGCTCCCTCAGCACTGACCCTCCCGCAGTGCGGCGCTCACCCAGCACTGACCCTCCAACAATGTGGCGCTCCCTCAGCACTGACCCTCCCACAGTGCAGGGCTCCCTCAGCACTGACCTTCCCGCAGTGCGGCACTCGCTCAACACTGACCCTCCCACTGTGTGACACCCCTCAGTACTGACTCTCCGACTATGTGGTCCTCCCTCAGCACTGACCTTCCCACAGCGCGGTGCTCCTGCAGCACTGACCCTCCGACACTGCAGCACTCCCTCAGCACTGACCCTCCCACAGTGAGTTGCTCCCTCAGCACTGACCCTCCCACAGCGTGGCACTCCCTCAGCACTGACCCTCCGACACTGCAGCACTCCCTCAGCATTAACCCACCCACTGTGTGATACTCCCTCAGCACTGATTCCACTTGGACTACTGTGTACAATACCCCTCTCCGTATCCCACTCAGAATACTGTGCATAGTTCTGGCCTCCAAACTCAACTCGGACTACTGTGCAGTTCTGGTCTCCCAACCCCACTTGGAATACTGTGCACAGTTCCGGTCTCCCTTTCCCACTTGGAATACTATGCACAGTTCATTCTCCCTATCCCATTTGGAATCCTATGCAGTTCTGCCCTTTAGCTTTAGATTCCCTACCTTTGGGAACTGATATTGACTGTCTAGCTGATCAATGCCCCTTATTATTTTCTAGACCTCCAAAAGATCACCCCTCAATCTTCTATGCTCCAGAGTAAAAAGTCTCAGTCTATCTTGCCTCCCCTTATAATTCAAACCATCAAGTCTTGATAACATCCTCTGTATCATAAAATGTATATAGAAACACTGGAGAAGGTGTAAGATTTACAAGAATGATTGCAGAATGGGGAGTGATAACAAGATGGAAAGTAACTCGCACTGAGTCCCCATTCACCCATCACCCCCTGTGCTTGCTGGCTCCCAGTCCAGCAACACCTCAGTTTCCAAATTCTCATCCTTGCTTTCAAACCCCTTCAGGTCCTCCTCACCCCCCTCCTCCCTATCTCTGTAACCCCCTGCAGGCCCTTACCACCCTCCCTCTCTCTGTAACCTCTTCCAGCCCCTACAACCCTCCCTATCTCTGTAACCTTCTCCAGCCTCTACAATCCTCCCTATCTCTGTAACCTCTTCCAGCCCCTTCAGCCCACCCGATCTCTATACCTCCTCCAATCTCTACAACCCTCCCTATATCTGTAACCCCCCTTCTGCCCTAACAATCCTCCCTATCTCTGCAACCTCCTCCAGCCCCTACAATCCTCCCTATCTCGGTAACGTCTCAGCCCTTTCACCCCTCCCTATCCTTGTAACATCCTCCAGCCCCTACAACCCTCCCTATCCTTGTAACCTACAGCCCTCCGGATCTCTGTAACCTCCTCCAGCCCTTACAATCCTTCCTATCTCTGTAACTTCTTGGCCCTTTCACCCCTCCCTATCCTTGTAATATCCTCCAGTCCCTACAACCCTCCTATTCTTGTAACCTCCTACAGCCCTCCAAGATCTCTGCATTCCTCCAATTCCGGCCTCTCGAACATCCTCCGATTCCCATCGCTCGACCATTGGCAGCTGTGCCTTCAACCTGAACTCTGGAATTCCCTCCATAAACCTTTCTGCCTGACTCTCTTTCTTTCTCTCTCTCTCTATCTCTCTGTCTCTTTCCATCTCTGTCTCTCTCCTTAAAAACCGACTTTTTTGACCGAGCTTTTGGTCACCTGTCCCTAACATTTTCACATGTCTGATTGTTACTTCTGTGAAGCGCTGCGGGTTCATTTGACTGTGTTAAGGGGCACTATGGAAATGCAGGTTGCTTTCCAATCTTGTGATTCTTGCCAGAGGACTCGAGTTCTCTACTGTTGGACTCGCAGGTCTCCCAAGCTCACCGAGTCACTAATTAATGTGTAACGCAGAGAGTTCTCGCAGCTTTGTGCCTTTTATAGAACTGCTCCACCCACTAGACCTGTTTATATCTGGAGCTTCGCCTGGCTGAGTTAACCTCCTCCCTGCTCCACAGTTCACAGGCAGGGGCTACAGTTCATCCTCCACGGCACAGATGAAACATGAGGTCGTGTCGGCTGGAGAGGAGAGGGTCACCTACCACTTGGAGGCTGAGGAAGGTGGGGGGATAGAAATCTCTGCGTGCAAATACCCCGGTTGCTAAAAGTTGGCTGAGGCTGTTAGCAAAACGCAAAAAGCAAATCGAGCTATATCACTGGAAGAACCAAATTACAAAGTGCGGGGTCCATACTGAATCTGTATCACCCCTCAGTAAACACCACACTTTGGGCAGTGCTGGTCGCGAGGCAATGGGTAGTGTACGAAGATTTACCAGGTTGACCCCAGATCTGCAGGGAATGTGTATTATTCATGAGTTAGAGTGTGGCACAGTGGGAACATCCGGAAGAGAAAATTCTGGAAAATCTCAGCAGGTCTGGCAGCATTTGTAAGGAAAGAAAAGAGCTAACATTTTGAGTCCAGTAAACATGAAGTCATCCATTTTGGTAGGAATAACAGCAAAATGGACTCTTATTTAAATGTTAAAAAATTGCAGCATGCTGCTGTGCAGAGGGATCTGGGTGTCCTTGTGCAAGAATCACAAAAAGTTGGTTTGCCGGTGCAGCAGGTAATTAAGGCAAATGGAATTTTCCTTCATTGCTAGAGCGATGGAGTTTAAAAACAGTAAGGTTATGTTGCAGCTATATAAGGTGCTGGTGAGGCCACACCTGGAGTACTGTGTACAGTTTTGGTCTCATAAGAACATAAGAAATAGGAGCAGGAGTAGGCCATCTGGCCCTTCGAGCCTGCCCCGCCATTCAATAAGATCATGGCTGATCTGTCGTGACTCAGCTCCACCTTCCCGCCCTCTCCCCATAACCCTTAATCCCTTCTCTTATCAAAAACCCATCAACCCGTTTCTTAAAAATATTTAGCGAGGCAGCCTCCACCACTTCAACGGGCAGAGAATTCCAGAGATTCACCACCCTTTGAGTGAAGAAGTTCCTCCTCAACTCTGTTCTAAACCGCCCCCCCTTTATCTTGAGGCTGTGCCCCCTAGTCCTACTGTCTTTTTTGAGCGGGAACAGTCTCTCCACCTCTATCCTATCCATCCCATTCATCATCTTATACGTCTCAATGAGATCTCCCCTCATTCTTCTAAACTCTAACGAGTACAAGCCTCTCCTCATAGCTCAATCCCCTCAACTCCGGTATCAGCCGAGTAAACCTCCTCTGCACTCCCTCCAGGGCCAAAACATCCTTGCGCAGGTGCGGCGCCCAAAACTGCACACAGTACTCCAGCTGCGGCCTCACCAATGCCCTATACAGCTGCAGCAAGACCTCCCTACTTTTATATTCAATCCCCTTCGCTATGAAGGCCAGCATCCCATTCGCCTTCCTGACCACCTGCTGCACCTGCAAGCTGGGTTTTTGCGACTCATGCACAAGGACCCCGAGGTCCCTCTGCACCGTCGCCTGCTGCAGTTTTTCGCCCCGTAAGTAATAGTCCTTCCTACCATTCCTCCTACCAAAGTGGACCACCTCACACTTGCCAACATTAAATTCCATTTGCCATTTCCTGGCCCATTCGCCCAGCCTATCTAGATCCTTCTGCAGACTCTCCACACCCTCCGCACAATTTGCCTTTCCCCCAATCTTGGTGTCATCAGCAAATTTCGACACCCTGCACTCGGTTCCCTCCTCCAGATCATCTATATAAATGGTAAATAGCTGAGGCCCCAGCACCGACCCCTGGGGCACCCCACTAGTCACCAACCGCCAATCCGAATAGCATCCATTGACCCCCACTCTCTGCCTCCTATTTGACAACCAATCCTCTATCCACGCTAACACCCTACCCCCAACTCCATGTCCCCTGACCTTCTGCAATAACCTCTTGTGAGGTACCTTGTCAAACGCCTTCTGAAAATCCAGAAAGACCACATCCACCGGCTCTCCTCCATCCACTGCTCTAGACACATCCTCATAGAACTCCAGTAAATTTGTCAGACACGACTTCCCTTTAATGAAACCGTGTTGCGTCCGCCCTATCAAGCAATTCCCCTCAAGATGCCTCGCTATTTGAAATAGGATATACTGGCACTGGAGGGGGTGCAGAGGAGATTCACTAGGTTGATTCTACAGTTGAGAGGGTTGGCTTATGAGGAGAGACTGAGCAGACTGGGGCTATACTCATTGGAATTCAGAAGAATGAAGGGAGATCTTATAGAAACATATAAGATTATGAAGGGAATAGATAAGATAGAAGCAGGGATGTTGTTTCCACTGGCAGGAAAAATTAGAACTCGGGGACATAATCTCAAAATAAGGGGAAGCAGATTTAGGACTGAGTTGAGGAGGAACTTCTTCACACAAAGAGTTGTGAATCTGTGGAATTCCTTGCCCAGTGAAGCAGTTGAGGCTACCTCATTAAATGTTTTTAAGGCAAGGATAGATAAATTTGTGAACAGTAAAGGAATCAAGGGTTATGGTGAATGGGCGGGTAAGTGGAGCTGAGTTCATGAAAAGATCAGCCATGATCTTATTGAATGGTGGAGCAGGCTCGAGGGGCTAGATGGCCAACTCCTGCTCCTAGTTCTTATGTCCTTATGTTGAGATGATTCTTTGTCAAAGTTAAAAGGCATTGAAAGTGGGACATATTTATACTTAAGAGTGGGGGAATGAAAGATGAGTGATAGCCACAAAAACAAGTGGAAAGGCTGCTAATGGCAGTCCATAGAGAGAATGGAAGGTGTGAATGGCCAAATGGTAGAGAAGCTGAAATCAGGGGGTAAACTGTGGCAAAGAAAGATGTGGGGGGAGGGGAGAGGGGTAAAACTGAGAAAAAAGGGGAAGCAAAGGGGGAGAAAATGTAAGAAAAAAGGGGATATAATGGGGGTGAAGAATGGGAGGAGAAAGAAAAATAAAAAGGACAATAAAGAAACAAAAGGTAGAGAACAGTTAAAAATTAAATAAATTGAAAACAAAAGGAGTGGAGGTGAGGTAGAGCGAATCATCTGAAATTGTTGAATTTGAAGTTGGGGCTAGAAGGCTGTGAAGTGCCCAGCTGGAAGATGAGATGCTGTTCCTCTAGTTTGCTTTGAGCTTCACTGGAACACTGCAGCAGGACAAGGGAAGTCCAGTGGGAACATCACTGGATTGTAACCGAGGGGTTAACGCTCTGGGGCTGTGGGTTGTGGGGGGAGGGGTGGCATGAGGCTGGGGACGCATGGAAAAAGTAAAGAATAATTGATTTGATTAATGAATAGATCTAGAATGTTTTTTAAATGGAGAAAGACTGCAGAAAGCTGAGGGACTTGGAGGTCCTTGTGCATAAATCACAAAAAAACTAGCATGCAAGTTCAACGGGTCATAGGTAAGGCGAACAGAATGTCGGTCTTTATTTCACAGGGAACGGAGTATAGAAATAAGGAAATCTTGCTGAAACTGTACAAGGCACGAATCCGACAGCACCTGGAACACAGTGAACAGTTTTGGTCTCCTTATCAAAGGGAAGATACCCTGGCATTGGAGGTAGTCCAGAGAAGGAGGTGTGGTAGATTGTGAGGAAGGGTGTCATAGTCTGCAGGGAGACTTAGATAGGTTGCAGAGCTGGGCCGAGAGGTGGCGGATGGAATTTAATGCGGAGAAGTGTGAGGTAATTCACTTCGGTAGGAGCAACAGATGTGTTGAGTATAGGGCTAACGGGAGGACTTTGAATAGTGTGGATGAACAGAGGGATCTAGGTGTATGTGTACATAGATCCCTGAAAGTTGGGAATCAAGTAGATAAGGTTGCTAAGAAGGCGTATGGTGTCTTGGCGTTTATTGATAGGGGGATTGAATTTAAGAGTCAAAGCATTATGTTGCAACTGTACACTACTCTGGTACGGCCGCACTTGGAGTACTGTGTGCAGTTCTGGTCCCCACATTACAGGAAGAATGTGGAGGCTTTGGAAAGGGTGCAGAGGAGGTTTACTAGGATGTTGCCTGGTATGGTGGGGAGGTCCTATGAGGACAGACTGAGGGATTTGGGGTTGTTTTCGTTGGAAAGAAGGCGGCTAAGATGGGATCTTATTGAAACATATAAGATGATTAGAGGTTTAGATAAGGTGGACAGTAATAGCCTTTTTCCTTGGATGGAGAAAGCTAGCACGAGGGGGCATGGCTTTAAATTAAGGGGGGGTAGCTACAGGACGGATGTCAGGGGTAGGTTCTTTACCCAGCGGGTGGTGAGGGATTGGAATGCCCTGCCTGCTGCAGTTGTAAATGCGCCTACTTTGGGGGCGTTTAAGAGATCTGTAGATAGGTTTATGGACGAAAAGGGATTGGTATAGGCTAGTGGGTCATTGTTTTTGTAACTGGTCGGCACAACATCGTGGGCCGAAGGGCCTGTTCTGCGCTGTAATGTTCTATATTCTATGTTCTAAGGTTCACTTGGTCAATCCCGGGTAGGGAGGGATTTTCTTACAAGGAGAGGTTGAGTAGGTTTGGGACTGCACTCATTGGGAGCTTAGAAGAATAAGAGGCGGCCTTATTGAGACATATCGGATTCTCAGGGGGTGTTTGACAGGGTGGATGCCAAGAGGCTGTTTCTCCTTTTGGGACAGTCTGGGACCAGAGGGCAGGGGGGGACGGGTCACCCATTTCAGTCCAAGATGAGGAGGAATTTCTTCTTTTGGAGGGGATTCTTTATCGCAGAGACCTGCAGAGGTTGGATCACTGTGTTCAAGGCCAAGATGGACAGATTTTTAATTAGTGAGGGAATCAAGGGGATATGGTGGAAAAATGGGAGTTGAGAATTCTCACATCAGATCAGTCATTGAATGGTGGAGCAGACTTGACAGGCCAAATGATCTACTCCTGCTCCTACATCTTGTGGTCTCATGAGTTCGAATCCCACCAAACCAGCTGGTGGAGTTTAATTTATCGACTTGATTAATGAATAGACCTGGAATCGAGGGAGCTAGTCTAGAGAATAGTGATCAGTGGACTCTGATTGATTGTCCACCTACTTCACTGATTTCCCTTTCGGCCAAAGGAAGTTTGGCCTACATGTGACTCCAGTCCCCGAACTGTCACTGAAAGTCTACAGTGCAGAAGGAGACTATTCGCTTCATTGAGTCTGGACTAGCTCACTAAAAGAGCAGTTCTCCCTGATCCTGCTCCCCTATCTTATCCCCGTGACCCTGCACATTCCCTCTATTCAGATTGTGATCCAATCCCCATCTGAACCCCTCGATCGAACCTGCCTCCACCACCCTCGCAGGAAGCTTCTTCCTGACTCCAGCCACCCTCTGGGTGGAATCATTTCTCCTCACATCACTTCACTTCCTTTCTGTCCACGGTTTAGAATCTGTGCTCTCTCCATCTTGATGCTCTCTCTCAAAGGGGAACTGTTTCTGACTATTTACCCCATCCAGATCCCTCAGAATCTTGAATCGATTAGGTTCCCTCTCGGCTACCTTCTCTCCAGGGAGAACAGTCCCAGCCTCTCCAATCTGTCCTCCGAGCTACGGTTCTTTATCCCTGGAATCATTCTTGTGAATCCCCTCTGTACTCTCTCCAGTGTCTTCACGTCCTTCCTCAAGTGTGGCCCCCAGAACTGGAGGCAGTGCCCCAGGTGAGGCCTAACTGGCTTCTTACACAAGTTCAACCTGAGCTGCTCACCCTCTGTACTCAGTGCCCCCACTAATAAAACCTTAATTTGATTTATTATTGTCACATGTACAGTGAAAAGTATTGTTTCTTGTGCACTTCACAGACAAAGCATACCATTCATAGAGTAAATAGGGGAGAAGGAAAGGAGAGGGTACAGGATATTGTATTGCCATTGGATAGGTTGGTGTAGAGAAAGATCAGCTTAATCTATGATAGATCCATTCCAAAGTCTGATGGCAGCAGGGAAGAAGCTGGTCTTGAGTCGGTTGGTACGTGACCTTGTATCTTTTTCCTGACAGAAGAAGGTGGAAAAGAGAATATCTGGTGTGCGTGGGGTCCTTGATTATACTGGCTGCTTTCCTAAGTTGACTGTTCTGTTAACCTGCCCTATTACTTTCATTCATGTATGTACATACACACCAAGGCTCTGTATTCCTAGGTCTCCTTTTGGGTTTCTCCCTCTATTAAAGGCTAGCCTCCCCACATCCTTCCTCCTAAAGTGGTAGACACGTAACTGCCCTCGGAAATGTCCCTAGCCAGGCAGGTGGTTCAATGGAGTCGTTAGGGGAGGGCAACAAATGCTGGCCCAGCCATGCCTCAAAAGATATAATGAAAATGTTCCAATAAGTGTCAGGATTCTGGGGTCGAGGGTTACTGCTTAGCTGGAGAACGAAAAATTCAGGAGTGATAACAATATTGAGGGATCGTGGTGGAGATGGTGGGAGGAGGGTGTGTGGTGTCATTGCTAACCTCTGAAGCCACAAGATGACAAGACATAGGAGCAGAATGAGGCCATTCGGCCCATCGGGACTGTTTTGCCCATTCAATGAGATAGTGACTGATCTGATGTAACAATCTTTAACTTCACTTTTCCACTGTGGAGACTGTACGTTCTCCCCGTGTCTGTGTGGGTTTCCTCCGGGTGCTCCAGTTTTCTCCCACAGTCCAAAGATGTGCGGGTTAGGTGCATTGGCCACGCTAAATTGGATGTGAGGTTAGGAGAATTGGCCATGGTAAATGCATAGGGTTACAGAGACAGGGAGGGCTTGGGTAAGATGTTCTGATAGAGACTCAGTGCAGATTCGATGGGCCGACTTGCCTCCTTCTGCACTGTAGGGGTTCTATGATTCTAACACAGGCCCAGTCTCTTTGATCCCTCCACGATCCCTCCATCCTAGCGATTATTCTGGTGAATCTTAGTTTCTTTTTTTAATTTTAACCCATGGGGTCATGGGCATCACTGACCAGGCCCAGCATTTATCCCCCATCCCTAATTGCCCCTTTGAGAAGGTGGTGGGTGAGTCACCAGCTTGAACCTATTGCAGGCCCTTTAGGCATAGATACACCACAGGGAGCATTTTGACCCAGGCACAGTGGAGGAAAATGTGTGTGTGTGTGTGTGTGTGTGTGTGTGTGTTTGAAGGAACTTGCAGGTGGTGGGTGTTCCCCATGACGTCTGCTGACCTTGTGCTTCTAGGGGGTAGAGGTGGTGGGTTTGGGCAGTGCTGTCAAAGGAGCCTTGGCGAGTCACTGCAGTGCGTCTTGTAGACGGTACACACTGCTGCCGTTGTGCATTGGTGGTGGAGGGAGTGAATGTCAAGGGTGGGTGATTAATTGTGTCATCGAGTGGGGATTGCTTTGTCCCAGATGGTGTCGAGCTTCTTGAGTGTTGTCAGAGCCGTGCTCATCCAGGGCGAGTGGGAGTGTATTCCATCACACTCCTGACTTGTGCCTTGTAGATG
The DNA here is from genome assembly GCA_037974335.1 of Prionace glauca. Classification (NCBI taxonomy): domain Eukaryota; kingdom Metazoa; phylum Chordata; class Chondrichthyes; order Carcharhiniformes; family Carcharhinidae; genus Prionace; species Prionace glauca. The sequence goes on along the minus strand of CM075733.1, from coordinate 90,033,632 downwards.
GTGGACAGGCTTTGTGGGGAGTCAGGAGGTGAGTTACTCTCCGCAGGATTCCCAGCCTCTGACCTGCTCTGGGAGCCACAGTTTTTATATGGCTGGGTCCAGGTCAGTTTCTGCTCAATGGTAACCCCCAGGATGTTGGTAGTGGGGGGGATTCAGCAATGGGAATGCCATTGAATGTCAAGGGGAGATGGTTAGATCTTCTCTTGTTGGAGATGGGCATTACCTGGTGCTTGTGTGGCACCAATGTTACTCGCCCTGGATATTGTCCAGGGCTGCTTCAGTGTCTGACAGGTGCTGAACATTGTGTAGTTATCAGTGCTTTCTTTATGGCCAGTATAACAATTCTTAGGTAAAGACATCTAAACTGTACACAGTACTCCAGGTGTGGTCTTCATGGCTCTATACAACTGCAGCAAAACATCTTAACTCCTGTAATCAAATTCCCCTTGCACTGAAGACCAATGTCCCAATTGCTGTCCCTGGTGCATTACTTCATGACTTCTGCAAACACTGTTTACAAAGCAAAGGGATGCTGCAGATTGAGTAGCCCAGGAGGAACGCTGTGAGATATCGGACAGGATAATCATAAAGAGAGAGGAAGTATCTGAAAGGTTGGAATCCTTGAAAGTTGATAAGTTGCCAGAGCCAGATAGACTGTTTCTGAGGCTCCTGAATGAAGTCACATCGCAGGTGCTCTGAGGATGACTTTCCAGAAGACCATAAGACATAGGAACAGAATTAGGCCATTTGACCCATTGAGTCTGCTCCGCCATTCAATCATGGCTGTTATGATTCTCATTCACCAATCCCTGATCTCCTTATTGATTAAGAACCTATCTATATCTGTCTTAAAGCCACCAAATGACCTGGTCTCCACAGCCTTCTGTGGCAATGAGTTCCACAGATTCACCGTTCTCTGGCTGAAGAAATTCCCCCTCATCTCAGTTTTAAAGGAGCATCCCTTCACTCAGGTCATGCCTTCGAGTTCTTGTCTCTCCCACTAGTGGAAACATCCTCGCCATGTTCACTCTATCTAGACCTCTCAGTATTCTGTAAGTTTCAATTAGATCCCCCTCCCCTCATCCTTCTAAACTCCATTGAGTACAGACCCAGAGTCCTCAACCACTCCTCATACAACAAGATCTTCATTCCTGGGATCATTCTTATGAACCTCCTCTGGACCCCCTCCAAGACCAGCACATCATTCCTCAGATATGGGGCCCAAAACTGTTCACAATATTCCAAATGGGATCTGACTGGAGCCTTATAAAGACTCAGTAGTACATCCCTGCTCTTGTATTGTAGCCTTCTAGAAATGAATGCTAACATTGAATTTGATCCAATTCTTATTAAATACGGAGAGGTACCAGAGGACAGGAGAAATACAAATATAGTTCCATTGCTTAAAAAGAGGATGGAAGAAAATACCAAACAATTAGAGGCTAATTAGTCTTAGATCAGTGGTGGACAAATGAGTTGAATCAATCCTGAGAAATAGGATTCACTGTCATGTTGAAAGGTATGGACTCATCAGGGATAGTCAGCATGGATTTGTTGAAGGAAGGTTCTTGCCTCACAAATTTGATTGAATTCTTTGAGGAAATGACAAGGAGGATTGATGACGGTAGTGCAGTGGATATTGTGTACATGGAGTTCAGTAAAGCATTTGATAAGGTCTCATATGGCAGACTGACCAAAAGTGTAAAAGCCCATCGGATGCAGGGTAATGTGGCGAAAGTTGGCTTAGCAATTGGAAACAAATGATGGATGTTCTTGTGAATGAAAAATTGGTTCAGGTGGTGTTCCACAGGGCTCACTGCTGGGACCCTTGCTGTTTGTGTTATAAATTATTTGGGCATAGAATCCCTACAGTGCAGAAGCAGGCCATTCAGCCCATTGAGTCTGCACCAACCACAATACCACCCAGACCCTATCCTTGTAGCCCCACATATTTATCCTGGTAATCCCTCAGACACTAAGGGGCAACTTACCATGGCCAACCTAACCTGCATATCTTTGGAGTGTGGGAGGAAACCAGAGCACCTGGAGGAAACCCACGCAGACACAGGGAGAATGTGCAGACTCCATACAGATAGTGACTCAAGCTGGGAATCAAACCCGGTTCGTGGCACTGTGAGGCAGCAGTGCTAACCACTGTGCCACCATGCCACCCTATGATTGGGAAATATACAGCTGACACAAACATTGGCGGAGTAGTGGATAGCTATGATCTATAAGTGTAGAGTGTAGCTATGATCTATAAAATGATATCGGTGGGTTAGTGGAGTGGGCAGTAAAGCGGCAGATGGATTTTAACATGGAGAAGCGTGAGGTTGAACAGTTATAGACAATACACAACAAATGGGAACATGCTAAGAGGGGTGGATGAAGTGAGCGATCTTGGCGTACAAATACACAAGTCCCTAAAGGCAAGAGTTCAAGTAGATAAGGTTGTAAAGGTGGCATATGGAATGCTGTCCTTCACTAGCAGCAGGAGAGAATATATAAAAGTAAGGATATAACATGGTGAGGCCACAACTGGAGTATCGTGCGCAGTTCTAGTCACCACATTACAGGAAGGATGTAATTGCTCTGGAGAAGGTGCAGAGGAGTTTACAGGAATGTTCTAGGGCTGAAAAAGAGCAGAGATTGGATAGATTGCAATTATTTTCCTTGGAACAAAGAAGGCTGAGGGGCGATTTGATAGAGATGGATAAAATGATGAGGGGAGAGACAGAGTGGACAGAATAAAATAGTTCCCCTTGGCGAAGAGCTCTAGAACCAGGGGACATCGATTCAAGATAAGTGCTTTCAAAATAAGTGGCAGAAGGTATAGAAGATTCAGGATGTGGGGAAGAATGTTTTTACCGAGAGGGTAGTGGGGGTCTGGAATTCACTGCCCAAGTTGGTGATGGCAGCAGGGACCCTAAACTCATTTAAAAAGTACCTGGATCTGCACTGAAAATGCTGTAAACTATGGGTCGGGTGCAGGAAGGTGGGATTAGAAAGGGTACCTGGGGGTCCTTGGGCTGGCATGGACAAGATAGGTCAAATGGCCTCTAACTTTTCTATTGCTCTATGGTTAGTCTTGAGTCAGAGATTTTTATTCGCTGACTTAACTCACTTGGCCCTTGAGCCTGCTCCCCCAATTCTATAATGTCTGATCTGATTGGGGTCCAAACTCCCACTATCCTGTCTGCCCCCCCCTCCATCCATAACCCTTGATGCCTCCCCCACCCATCCCCTCCACCCCTGTCGGTCAGAAATCTGTGTAACTCGGCCTTGAATATATTCAATGAGCCTCAGCCTCCACAGCTGTTTGTGGTGGGGGCGGGGGGAAGTTCCACAGACTGACCACCCTCTGAGAGAAGAAATTCCTCCTCATCTCTATCTTCACTGGGAGACCCCCTCATTCTGAAACTGTCACCCTCCAGCTCTAGATTCAAACCCAAGAGGTGGAGAACATAAGAACTTAAGAAATAGGAGCAGGAGTAGGCCATTTAGCCCTTTGAGCCTGCCCCGCCATTCAATAAGATCATGGCTGATCTGTCGCTGCTCAGTTCCACATTCCCGCCCTCTCCCCATAACCCTTAATCCCCTCTCTTATCAAAAACCCATCAACCCGCGTCTTAAAAATATTTAGCGAGGCAGCCTCCACCACTTCAATGGGCAGAGAATTCCAGAGATTCACCACCCTTTGAGTGAAGAAGTTCCTCCTCAACTCCGTTCTAAACTGCACCCCCCCTTTATCTTGAGGCTGTGCCCCCTAGTCCTACTGTCCTTTCTGAGTGGGAGGAGTCTCTCCACCTCTATCCTATCCAACCCATTCATCATCTTATACGTCTCAATGAGATCTCCCCTCATTCTTCTAAACTCTAACCAGTACAAGCCTAGTTTATTAGCCTCTCCTCATAGCTCAACCCCCTCAACTCCAGTATCAGCCTAGTAAACCTCCTCTGCACTCCCTCCAAGACCAAAATATCCTTGCGTAAGTGCAGCGACCAAAACTGCACACAGTACTCCAGCTGCGGCCTCACCAATGCCCTATACAGCTGCAGCAAGACCTCCCTTCTTTTATATTCAATCCCCCTCGCTATGAAGGCCAGCATCCCATTCGCCTTCCTGACCACCTGCTGCACCTGCAAACTGGATTTTTGCGATTCATGCACAAGGACCCCGAGGTCCCTCTGCACCGTCGCCTACTGCAGTTTTTCGCCACATAAGTAATAGTCCTTCCTACCATCATTTCTACCAAAGTGGACCACCTCGTACTTGCCAACATTAAATTCCATTTGCCGGTTCCTGGCCCATTCGCCCAGCCTATCTAGATCCTTCTGCAGACTCTCCACACCCTCCGCGCAATTTGCCGTTCCACCAACCTTGGTGTCATCAGCAAATTTCGACACCATACACTCGGTTCCCTCCTCCAGATCATCTATATAAACGATAAATAGCTGAGGCCCCAGCACCGACCCCTGGGGCACTCCACTAGTCACCAACCGCCAATCTGAATAGCACCCATTGACCCCCACTCTCTGCCTCCTATTTGACAACCAATCCTCTATCCACGCTAACACCCTACCCCCAACTCCATGTCCCCTGACCTTCTGCAATAACCTCGTGAGGTACCTTGTCAAACGCCTTCTGAAAATCAAGAAAGACCACATCCACCGGCTCTCCTCTGTCCACTGCCCTAGACACATCCTCATAGAACTCCAATAAATTTGTCAGACACGACTTCCCCTTAACGAAACCGTGCTGCGTCTGCTCTATCAAGCAATTCCCCTCAAGATGCCTCGCTATTTCCTCCTTGATGACGGATTCTAACATTTTACCTATAACAGACGTTAAACTAACCCGCCTATAATTCCCTGCCTTTTGCCTGGCACCCTTCTTAAACAACGGCGTAACATTAGCCGTTTTCCAATCTTCCGACACTTCCCCGGAATCCAGCGACGTTTGGAAAATAACCACCAAGGCATCCACTATCACCTCCGCCATTTCTTTCAGTACCCTCTGATGCATTCCATCCGGTCCTGGGGATTTGTCCACAATCAGTCCCTCCAATCTGTCGAGCACTGCCTCCCTATTAACAATAATGTCATTGAGACCCTCCAGTCCTACCACCTTTCCATCGCTAACACCTGGCAAATTATTCACGTCCTCCTCTGTGAAGACTGAGGGAAACATTCTCTCACTATTCATCCTGTCAATGCCCCCCACCCTCAGTATCTGAGATGTTTCAATAAGATCACCTCCCATTCTTTTGAACCACAAATCATGCAGTTCAGGGCAATGGGTGGTGATGGTGGAGGCTCCAATTTCTGTCCACCTTCTTTCAGGCCTGAGATCTCTCTGTTCCTATTGCATGCCATTTGTGTGTGTGCATGTATGCATGTGTGTGCATGCGTGTGTACTTGTGTACATGCATGCATGTGTGCGTACATGTATGCTTGTATGCACGCATGCATGTGTGTGTGCATGTGTGTGCGTGTGCATGCATGTTTGTGTGCGTGTATATGTATGTATGTGTGTGTGTGCGCATGCATGCATGCGTGTGTAGTGCTGGAATTGCAGGTTGATAATCAAGCTGTTTTAACTGAGTTATGACCACACCTGCCTCATACCTCATGTTCCAGAGTGGCATTCTTTTTTTTTAATATTCATTTGTGGGACATGGGCGTTACTGACTGGGCCAATATTTATTGCTCACCCCTAGTTGCCCTTGAGAAAGTAGTGGTGAGCTGCCTTCTTGAATCACTGTCGTCCATGTGCTGTGGATTGACCCACAA
>CM075733.1:89820340-90020340 GCA_037974335.1 Prionace glauca | reverse complement strand
CTCTCTCTCTCTGTCTCTATCTCTCCATCTTTGTCTCTCATGGTATCTCTCTGTTTCTGTATCTCTCTCTTTCTCTCTCTGTCTGTCTTTCCCTCTCTCTCTGTCTGTCTTTCCCTCTCTCTCTATCTCTGTCTCTATTTCTCCCTCTTTGTCTCTCTCAGTATCTCTCTGTCTGTTTCTCTATCTCTCCTTTTCTCTCTCTCTCTGTCTTCCCCTCTCGCTCCATCTGTCTTTCCCTCTCCCTCTGCCTGTCTCTCTCTCTCCCTGTCTCTATCTCTCTCTGTCTCCCCCTCCTCTCTTTGCCTCTCTCTCTCTTGCTCCCTTGCGCGAGGCACTGTGGGGATTTCTCTCTGTGAGGAACAGCTGCCAATGCGCTGTGTTACCAACACCTCCTGAGTTTGTCAGAGATGCAAGCAGCCCTGAACTCCAGAACTGAAGACCAAAATGCACTTTATCACACTGAACCTTGCTTTTGTGGCAGTCACTGCCTGTCTCAAATCGTGATAATTCACTGTCCTAATTTTACACAGTGATTCATATTTATCTTGAGGTTCACTTAGGCTGTGAATCAGCAGGCCAGTGCTGAGGGAGTACCATGCTGTCAGAGGGTCAGTGCAGAGGGAGCCACGCTGTCAGAGGGTCAGTGCTGAGGGAGCACCGCACTGTCAGAGGGTCAATGCTGAGGAAGCCACGCTGTCAGAGGGTCAGTGCTGAGAGAGCGCCACATTGCAGGAGGGTTAGTGCTGAAAGAGTGCCGCAGTGTCAGAGCGTTAGAGCTGAGGGAGTCACTCTGTCAAAGGGTCAGTGCTGAGGGAGCCACGCTGTCAGCAGGTCAGTGCTGAGAGAGCGCCACACTGTGGGAGGGTCAGTGCTGAGGAAGTGCCACACTACAGAAGGGTCAATGCTGAGGGAGCGCTGCACTGCGGAAGGGCCAGTGCTGACAGAGCCACTCTGTTAGCAGGTCAGTGCTGAGGGAGTGCCACACTGTGGGAGGGTCAGTGCTGAGGAAACGCTGCACTGTGGGAGGGTCAGTGCTGAGGGAGTGCCATATTATTAATAAACATGAGTTCCAAACCCCTCCCCTGCCTTTGTATGTCAACGTGTTTCCACATTTCACTTCTTCAGCTCTCAGTTTTAAACTCTGTTTCTTTCCCCACTCCCTCATTCCACCCAGCCGGCGAGAAATAGTTTCTCTCTCTTGACCCTATCCGAATCGTATGAACCTGCAATCATTAAGTGCAAAAGAAGGCCATTCAGCCCATTGAGTTTGCATGAACTCACAGTCCGAACAGCTTACCCAAGCACACTTGTCTACCCTATCCCCTTAACCCCACTTATTTACTGTGGACAAAGCACCTAACCCGCACATCTTTGGAGTGCGGGAGGAATCCGGAGCACCCGGAGGAAACCCATGCAGACACAGGAAGAAAGTGCAAACAGTATCCTGAAACTGAATTAAACAGGACACAGTAATTCAGCTGAGGCTGAATTGGTGCTTTGAACAAGTTTAACACAATCTCCTTGCTTTTCTACACTGTATCCCTGCTGATAAAGCCGAGAATCTCACAATTTGATTTGATATGTTTTGATTTATTATTGTCACATGCATTGGGATACAATGAAAAGTATTGTTTCTTGCATGTTTATTGACAAAGCATACTGTCCATAGAGAAGGAAAGGAGAGAGTGCAGAATGTAGTGTTACAGTCATAGTTAGGATGTAGAGAAAGATCAACTTAATGCAAGTCGGTCCATTCAAAAGTCAGCAGGGAAGAAGCTGTTATTTAGGTGGTTGTTGTGTGATCCCAGACTTTTGTATCTTTTTCCTGACGGAAGAAGGTGAAAGAGAAAATATCTGGAGTGTGTGGGGTCCTTAATTATGCTGGCTGCTTTTCTGAGGCGGCAGGAAGTGGAGACAATGTCAGTGGGTGGGAGACTGGTTTGCATGATGTACTGGGCTTCATTCCCGACCTTTTGGAGTTTCTTGCAGTCTTGAGCAGAGCAGGAGCCATACTAAGCTGTGATACAACCAGAAAGAATGTTTTCTCATGCATCTGTAAAAGTTGATGAGAGTCGTAGCTGACATGCCAAATTTCCTTAGTCTTCTGAGAAAGTAGAGGTGTTGGACACCAGAACAGGTTGTTTGTGATCTGGACACCTAAAGGCTTGAAACTCTTGAGCTGTTCTACTTTGTCTCCATTGATATACACAGTAAGAAATCTCAAAACACCAGGTTCACCTAATGAAGGCACAGTGCTCTGTCAGCTCATGACACCAAATAAACCTGTTGGACTTTAACCTGGTGTTGTGAGACTTCTTACTGTGCAGACCCCAATCAAATGCTGGCATCTCCACATCATGGCTAATGATGTAGACAGGGTCATGTCCTCCACTATGCTTCCTGAAGCCGATGACAATCTCCTTCATTTTACTGACATTGAGGAAGAAGTTATTGTCACGGCCCCAGTTCACCAGGTTCTCTGTCTCTTTCCTGTACTCCATCTCATCTTGTTTGAGATCCGATCTATTATAGGTGTACAAGGAGTGTAGTAGGGGGCTGAGAACACAGCCTTGTGGGCACCGGTATTGAGGATGATCGTGGAGGAGATATTGAACCACTCTTACGTTTCAACTTTCAATGATTTCCCTGAATTTATCCCCAGATGCTGCTGCTCCTGCACCCACTTTAGAGTTGCAACTAAGAATATCAAAATTAGGAGCAGGATGAGACCATTCAGCCCTCTTGAGCCTGCTCCCCTATTCTATACAATCATGTTCAATTTGATTGTTGAAACTCCACTTTACTGTCTGTTCCTCATTCCCCCATAACTCTCGACACCTGCCCCCCTTCCCCACTTGTCAATCAGAAATCTGTGTAACTCGGCCTTGAATATATTCAGTGAGCTGCAGCCCCACTGCTGTCTGGGTGGGGGGGGAGGGGGCTGGGAATTCCACAGACTGACCACCCTCTGAGAAGAAATTCCTCGTCTCTTGGTTTGATTTGGTTTATTATTGTCACACATATTAACATATAGTATAGTTTCTCACACGTTATACTGACAAAGCATACTGTTCATAGAGAAGGAAAGGAGAGAGTGCAGAATGTGGTTCAGTCATATGCAGGGTGTAGAGAAAGATCAACTTAATGCAAGGTAGGTCCATTCAAAAGTCTGACAGTAGCAGGAAAGAAGCTGTTCTTGAGTCATCTTCAATGGAAGACCCTCCTCATTCTGAAACTGTGCCCACTGCCCCCCCCACACAGTTCCAGATGCCCTTCCCACCACGAGAGGGAGAAACATCCTCTTAGCATCCACCCTGTCAAACCCACCCTCAGAATCTGAGATGTTTAAATAAGACCCCTTCTCATTCTTCTAAACTCCAATGGGTTCAGGCCCAACCTGCTCAACCTTTTTCTCATAAGACAAACCCCCCCCCCGCTTCACCCCAGGAATCGGCCCAATGAACCTTCTCTGTACAGCCTCCAATGCGAGTAGATCCCTCCTTCAGTAAGGGTGAAGTGACCAGAATTGTTTGCAGTACTCCAGCTGCAGAAACACCAACTCCCTGTACAGTTAGAGCAACACTTGCCAACTTTTATACTTCATCCTCCCTTCACGATAAAGGACAACTTTTATTCCCCATTCCTATTTTTTGCCCTGAGAAGGTAGTGGGTGAGCCGCCATCTTGAACCTGCTGCAGTCCCGTGTGGTATAGATACATCCACAGCGCTGTTAGGGAGGGAGTGCAGAATTTTGACCAAGCCATGGTGAAGGAAGAGCTGATATTTTTCCAAGTTGTGATGATGCGTGTGTTTGGTGGGGGAGAGGTGGGGGGGGTGCTCAGAGGGGGAGCTTGCAGGTGGTGGGTGTTCCCTATGGCATCTGCTGCCCTTGCCCTTCTTTGGAGTAGAGGTGGCAGGTTTGGGCGGCGCTGTTAAAGGAGCCTTGGCTAGTTGCTGCAGTGCATCCTGTAGACGGTACACACTGCTGCCGCTGCGGTGGTGGAGGGAATGAATGTCGAGGATGGGTGGTTAGTGTGTCAATCGAGCAGGAGGCTGCTTTGTCCTGGATGGTGTTGAGCTTCTCGAGTGTTGTCGGAGTCGTGCTCATCCAGGCGAGTGGGAGAGTATTCCAGCACACTCCTGGCTTGTGCCTTGTAGATGGTGGACAGGCTTTGGGAGGAGTCAGGAGGTGAGTTACTCTCTGCAGGATCCCCAGCCTCTGACCTGCTCTGGGAGACACAGTATTTATATGGCTGGGTCCAGTTCAGTTTCTAGTCAATGGTAATGTGGCAGGTTGGGAAGGATTCAGATACCAGGACATCCAGATAGCTTCCCCACTCCCTGTGTATCACAATGTTCTGCAATTTCCCTCCATTTGAAAAATGGAGAGCTTCCCAAAGCTCTCAGCCAGAGTGAACAGTCTTGGTTGTATATATATCACCTTTCCCTGTTGATCCCATTGTGAGCCATTCTGCGTTTCACTCTGCGATACCTCGCTTTCCGAGCACGAGGGGAGTGAGACTGCATTGAGATCTTTAATCCCCTGTCTCGGCTGAGAGAGTGTGTGTGATGGGAGGCTGTCCTAGCAGCTATTTTCACCCCAGCCAATGTATTCTGTTTAAATTGGACAGGAGCAAAAGCTATTTTGCAGTAATTCAGTGTATTAGTCTGAAATCTAATTTGCCCGGATCAGAGTGTTTTGCAAAATGAAATCATTATGAATACTGTTATCTTAATCCATCTCAAAGAGAGGGAGCTGAGCAGTATGAGAGAGGTTATCCAGGAACTGGAGCTAAATGCAGTGCAGTGTTTATCACATAAAAGGATTTCACCTTCATTTTTAAAGATGCCTTTTCCCAACACTCATCAATCTTTTGATGCCATTCGATACCATTCCTTTTTATTCATTTCTAGGATGTGGGTGTTGCTGGCCAGCCCCAGCACTTATCTCCATTGAGAAGATGGTGGGTGAGCCGCCATCTTGATCCCACTGCAGTCCCGTATGGTGTAGGTACACCCACATTGTTGTTAGGGAGGGAATTCCAGGATTTTGACACAGTCACAGTGAAGGAACGGCCAATATATTTCCAAGTTGGGATTGTGTGTCTGCGTGTGTGTGTGTGTGGCTTAGAGAGTTGGAGAGGGGGAACTTGCAGGCAGTAAGTGTTCCCCATGGTGTCTGGGGAATCCTTCAAGGGGGTAGAGGTGGTGGGTTTGGGTGGTGCTGTCAAAGGATCCTTGGCGAGTCACTGCAGTGAATTGTGTCGATGTTATGCACTTATTTTGATTTCAATCCTTCCTATCTCTGTAACCTCCTCCAACCTCTACACCCCTCCCTATCTCTGTAACCTCCTCCAGCCTCCACAACCCTTCCTATCTCTGTAACCTCCTCCAGCCTCTACAACCCTCCCTATCTCTGTCATCTCCTCCAACCCCTACAGCCCTCCCTATCTCTGTAACCTCCTCCAGCCCCTACAACCCTCCCTATCTCTGTAACCTCCTCCAGCCTCTACAACCCTCCCTATCTCTGTAATCACCTCCAGTCTTTACAACCTTCCCTATCTCTGTAATCACCTCCAGCCCCTACAACCCTCGCTATCTCTGTAACCTCCTCCAACCCCTACAACCCTCCCTATCTCTGTAACCTCTTCCAGCCTCTACAACCCTCCCTATCTCTGTAACCTTCTACAACCCCTAAAACCCTCCCTATCTCTGTAACTTCTTCCAGCCTCTACAACCCTCCCTATCTCTGTAACCTCCTCCAGCCCCTACAACCCTCCCTATCTCTGTAACCTCCTCCAGCCTCTACAACCCTCCCTATCTCTGTAATCACCTCCAGTCTTTACAACCTTCCCTATCTCTGTAATCACCTCCAGCCCCTACAACCCTCGCTATCTCTGTAACCTCCTCCAACCCCTACAACCCTCCCTATCTCTGTAACCTCTTCCAGCCTCTACAACCCTCCCTATCTCTGTAACCTTCTACAACCCCTAAAACCCTCCCTATCTCTGTAACTTCTTCCAGCCTCTACAACCCTCCCTATCTCTGTAATCACATCCAGCCCCTACAACCCTCCCTAACTCTGTAACCTCCTCCAGTCTCTACAGCCCTCCCTATCTCTGTAACCTCCTCCAGCCTCTACAACCCTCCCTATCTCTGTAATCACCTCCAGTCCTTACAACTCTTCTTATCTCTGTAACCTCCTCCAGTCACTACAACCCTCCCCATCTCTCTTTCTCCAGCCCCGACAACCCTCCCTATCTCTATAACCTCTACCAACACCACATCCCTCCCTATCTCTGTACTTTCTCCAGCCCCTACAACGCTCCTGATCTCTGTAAACTCCTCCAGCTTCTACAACCCTCCTATCTCTGTAACCTCCTCCAGCCCCTAAATCCTTCCTATCTCTGTTATCTCCTCCAACCCCTACATCCCCCCATCTCTGTAACCTCCTCCAGTCTCTACAACCCTCCCTATCTCTGTAACCTCCTCCAGCCCCTAAATCCTTCCTATCTCTGTTATCTCCTCCAACCCCTACATCCCCCCATCTCTGTAACCTCCTCCAGCCTCTACAACCCTCCCTATCTCTGTAACCTCCTCCAGTCCCTACAACCCTTCCGATCTCTGTAACCTCCTCCAGCCCCCACAATCCACCCTATCTCTGTAATCTCCTCCAACCCCTACATCCCTCCCTATCTCTGTAACCTCCTCCAGCCCCTACAGCTCTTCTATCTCTGTAACCCTTTTCTCCAGCTCCCACAACCTGCCCTATGTCTGTTACCTCTTCCAGCCCCTACAACCCTCCCTTATCTCTATAACCTCCTCCAGTCCCTACAACCCTCCCTATCTCTGTAACCTCCTCCAGTTCCTACAACCCTCCCTATCTCTGTAACCTCCTCCAGCCTCTACAACCCTCCCTATCTCTGTAACCTCCTCCAGCCTCTACAACCCTCCCTATCTCTGTAGGCTCCTACAACTCTCCAAGATCTCTGCGCTCCTCCAGTTCCAGCCTCTTGAGCTTCCCCCAATTCCCATCATTCCACCATTGGTGGCCGTGCTTTCAGCTGCCTGGGGAGCCTTAAGCTCTGTAATTCCCTGCCTTAACCTTTCCAACTCTCTCTGACTCTCTCTCTCTCTCTTCCTTTAAGATGCTCCTCAACTCTAAACCTCTGAGGTTTTGTGAGTTTGTTTGGTCAGGTGTGAGAATGTGGAGGGAGAGCTGGTGTGATAGCTAGTTCCTAGTATTTGCTTCTTACTTGCTGTCCAGCTTACTGCTGTTTGCTGTCTGTGTCTGTCAGGTTGGTGTGAGGCACAGAACTGGCAGTCCTGCAGCTTATGAAGCTTTGTCTAGTGACAGGCTCCCACTGAGACAGAGGAGCAGGCTGCCATCTCACTAAAGGCCCCACACTGCCTGGGCTCCACTCAGCTGACTCCTAACGGATTTCTCTGTTTTTCTCTCCTTCCCTCTTTCTCACTCAACTCTATCTCAATGCCTCTCCCTTGCTCTATCTCGATCACTGTCTGTCTGTCTTTCTCCCCCATCTCATCCTCTCCCTCTCACCCTGTCTGTCACTCTGTCTCTCTCACTCTCCCCTTCAATTTCTCCCTCTCACTCTTTCACTCTCCCAACCTCCTCACTCCCTCTCCCTCAGCCCCTCTTTCTCTCCCTCAGTCTCTCTCTCTCTCCCCCTCAGACTCTCTCTCTCTTTCCCCCACTCAGTCTCTCTCTTGCTCTTCAGTCTCTGTCTCTCTCTGTTGCTCTGTCTCTCCCTCCTCTCTCTCTCTTGCTCTGTCTCTCCCTCAGTCTCTCTCCCCCTCTCTCTCTCTCCCTCAGTTTCTCTCTCTTCTCTCTCTCTCCCTCAGTGTCTCTTGCCCCCTCAGTCTCTGTCTATCTCTCTCTCTCCCTCAGTCTCTGTCTCTCTCCCTCCCTCAGTCTCTCTCTATCACTCTCCCTCAGTCTCTCTCTCTCTTTCCCTTTCTCCGTGCTCACTGTGTCTGTCTCTCTCTCAGTCTCTCTCTCCTTCAGTCTCTAAGTCTCTCTCTCCCTCAGTCTCCCTCTCTCAGACTCTCTCTCTCTCCCTCAGCCCTTCTCTGTCTCCCTCAGTCTCTGTCTCTCTTTCCCCCTCTCAGTCTCTCTCTCACTTCCCTCAGTCTCTCTCTCACTTCCTCAGTCTCTCTCTCACTTCCTCAGTCTCTCTCTCACTCCCTCAGTCTCTCTCTCTTGCTCTGTCTCTCCTCAATCTTTCTCTCTCCCCCCTCAATCTCTCTCTCCCTCAGTCTCTCCCTCTCTCTCCCTCAGTTTTTCTCTCTTCTCTCTCCCTCCCTCCCTCAGTGTCTCTCACTCCCGCAGTCTCTGTCTGTCTGTCTCTCTCTCCCTCAGCCGCTCACTCTCTCTCCTTCCCTCAGTGTCTCTCTCTCTCTCTCTCTCTCTCTCCCTGTCTCTAATTGCTCTCTCTCCCTCAGTCTCTGTCTCTCCCTCAGCCCTCAGTCTCTCTCTCTCTCTGTCTCTCCTCACAGTCTTTCAGTCTCTCTCTCCCTAAGTCTCTCTCTCTCTCAGTCTCTCTCTCTCTCTTTCCCCCACAGTCTCTCTCTCTCACTCTCACTCTTTCTCTCAGTCTCTCTCCCCCCTCACTCTCTCTCCCTCACTCTCTCCCCCTCATTCTCTCCCCCTCATTCTCTCCCCCTCACTCTCTCCCCCCTCACTCTCTCCCCCTCACTCTCTCCCCCCTCACTCTCCTCCCCCCCTCACTCTCTCCCCCCTCACTCTCTCCCCCTCATTCTCTCCCCCCTCACTCTCTCCCCCCCTCACTCTCTCTCCCCCCCTCACTCTCTCCCCCTCACTCTCTCCCCCCTCATTCTCTCCCCCTCACTCTCTCCCCCTCATTCCTCTCCCCCTCATTCTCTCCCCCCTCATTCTCTCCCCCCCTCATTCTCTCCCCTCACTCTCTCCCCCCTCACTCTCTCCCCCTCACTCTCTCCCCCCTCACTCTCTCCCCCTCACTCTCTCCCCCCTCACTCTCTCCCCCCTCACTCTCTCCCCCTCACTCTCTCCCTCTCACTCTCTCCCCCTCACTCTCCCTTCCCCCCTCTCTTTCTCCCTCACTTCCCTCTCTCCCTCACTCGCTCCCTGTCCCTGGCTCTCTGTTCCTCATCTCTCTCCATCTCTCTCATCTCCTCTCTCTCGTCCCCCTCTCTCTCTTTCTCCCTCAGTCTCTCTCCCCTCCCTCAGTCTCTCACTCCCTCAGTTTCTCTCCTTCAGTCTTTGTTTCTCTCCCTATCTCTCTCTCTCTTCCTCCTCACCTTCTCAATCTCTCTCTCTCTCCCCCCCCAGTCTCTTTCGCTCTCCACAATCTCTCTCACTCCCTCATTCTCTCTCCCACAACCTCTCTCTCCCTCATTCTCTCCCTCAGTCCTCTCTCTCTCTCTTTGTCTCTGTCTCCCTCTCTCTCTCCCTCAGTCTCTCTCTCTTTCCCCCTCTCAGTCTCTCTCTCTCTTTCCCTCTCTCAGTCTCTCTCTCTCTTTCCCCCTCTCAGTCTCTTTCTCCCTTCCTCTTTCAGTCTCTCTCCTTCAGTCTCTCTCTCTTGCTCCCTCAGTCGCTAATGTTCTGGCGTGACTCTGCCCCGCTAACCTTGAAAGATGCTCGGGAGAAAGTTTTGCACAGGATGGAGCTCAGAATGTGTTCCCGTCTCTCAGACTGAGGCAGAGAGTTCAATCCTGTGAAATGTGTGGTGATTCATGCTGGGTTAGGCCATATTGTGAGAGGTTCCTGCAGAACAGTACCATGCAGTGCTGCCACCTGTCAATGCCCATAGTGCCAGTGAGTGGAGACCCACCTCACTCAGCACTGACAACTCGCTCAGCACTGACACAGGACTGAGGGCTTTACCTCCAGGTATATAGCCAACACTCCACCCCAAAATGACCAGAGATCCTCACTGAACAGGGAGAGAGACAGATAGCACTCGCCCCTTACTGAGCAGAGAGTGAGAGAGAGAGCACAGACCCCTCACTGAGCATAGAGAGAGAGAGGGAGCACAGATATCTCACTGAGCAGAGAGAAGGAAAGAGTACACAGACCCCTTCACTGAGCAGAGAAAGAGCACAGACCCCCTCACTGAGCAGAGAGAGAGAGAGAGAGAGCACAGATCCCTCACTGAGCAGAGAGAGAGAGCACAGATCCCTCACTGAGCAGAGAGAGAGAGAGCACAGATCCCTCACTGAGCAGAGAGGAGAGAGACAGCACACATCCCTCACTGAGCAGAGAGAGGGGAAAGAGTGCACAGATCCCTCACTGAGCAGAGAGAGAGAGAGAGAGCACAGACCCCTCACTGAGCAGAGAGAGAGCACACATCCCTTATTGAGCAGAGAGAGGGAAAGAGTACACAGATCCCTCACTGAGCAGACAGAGAGAGAGAGAGCACAGACCCCTCACTGAGCAGAGAGAGAGCACACATCCCTTATTGAGCAGAGAGAGGGAAAGAGTGCACAGATCTCTCACTGAGCAGAGAGAGAGAGCACACATCCCTCACTGAGCAGAGAGAGGGAAAGAGTGCACAGATCCCTCACTGAGCAGAGAGAGAGAGAGAGCACAGACCCCTCACTGAGCAGAGAGAGAGAGAGAGAGCACACATCCCTTATTGAGCAGAGAGAGGGAAAGAGTGCACAGTTCCCTCACTGAGCAGAGATCCCTCACTGAGAGAGAGAGCACACATCCCTCACTGAGCAGAGAGAGGGAAAGAGTGCACAGATCCCTCACTGAGCAGAGAGAGAGCACAGACCCCTCACTGAGCAGAGAGAGGGAAACAGTGCACAGATCCCTCACTGAGCAGAGAGAGAGAGAGAGAGCACAGATCCCTCACTGAGCAGAGAGAGAGAGAGAGAGCACAGATCCCCTCACCGAGCAGAGAGAGAGAGAGAACATACCCCTCATTGAGCAGAGAGAGGGAAAGAGTGCACAGACCTCCTCGCTGAGCAGAGAGAGAGAGCACAGATCCCTCACTGAGCAGAAAGAGAGAGCACAGGCCCCTGACTGAGCAGAGAAAGGGGAAAGAGTGCACAGACCCCCTCACTGAGCAGAGAGGAGCACACATTCCTCACTGAGCAGAGAGAGAGAGAGCACACATTCCTCACTGAGCAGAGAGAGAGAGAGCACACATTCCTCACTGAGCAGAGAGAGAGAGCACAGATCCCTCACTGAGCAGAAAGAGAGAGCACCGGCCCCTGACTGAGCAGAGAAAGGGAAAGAGTGCACAGACCCCCTCACTGAGCAGAGAGAGCACACATTCCTCACTGAGCAGCGAGAGAGAGAGAGCACAGCCACCTCACTGAGCAGAGAGAGAGAGCACAGAGCTGTCACCATGCAGAGAGAGGGGGCACAGACTCCTCATTGAGCAGAGAAAGAAAGAGGATAGATCCCTCACGGAGCAGCGAGAGGGAGCACAGCATTGTCACTGTGCAGAGAGAGAGAGGGCACAGACCTCCCACTGAGCAGAGAGGCAGAGAGCACAACACCTCACTGAGCAGAGAGAGAGAAAGAGAGTTCAGACCCCTCACTGAGCAGAGAGAGAGACAGAGAGCACAGACACCCCCTTACTGAGCTGAGAGAAAGAGAGAGCACAGATCCCTCACTGGGCAGAGAGAGAGAGAGAGAGCACAGATCCCTAATTGAGCAGAAGGAGAGAAAGAGAGCACAGATCCCTCACTGAGCAGAGAGCGCAAGAGAGAGAGAGCAAAGACCCCTCTCTGAGCAGGGAGAGAGAGAGTGCAGTCTCCTCATTGAGCAGGGCACTCTCAGATCCCTCACTGAGCAGAGAGAGAAAGAGCACACAGACCCCTCACTGAGGAGAGAGACAGAGAGAGGGCATAGATGACTCACTGAGTGGACAGAGAGAGAGACCAAAGACCCTTCACTGAGCAGAGAGAGAGCGCACAGACCTTTATTGAATGGAGAAAGAGCACAGATCCCTCACTGAGCAGAGAGAGAGAGAGAGACAGAGAGCACAAACCCCTCACTGAGCAGAGAGAGAGAGCACAGAACTTTATTGAACGGAGAAAGAGCACAAACCCCTCACTGAGCAGAGAGAGAGAGCACAGACCCATCACCAAGCAGAGAGAGAGAGAGAGCGCAGACCCCTCTGAGCAGAGTGAGAGGGAGAGAAAGAGAGAGAGAGCACAAATGCCTCACTGAGCAGCGAGAGAGAGAGAGAGCACAGACCTCTCACTGAGCAGAGAGAGAGCACAGACCTCTCACTGAGCAGAGAGAGAGCACAGACCTCTCACTGAGCAGAGAGAGAGAGAGAGCACAGACCCCTCACTGAGCAGAAAGGCACAGAGAGAGCACAGACCCCTCACTGAGCAGAGAGAGAGAGCGCAGACCCCTGAACGAGCAGAATATGAGAGAGAGCACAGACCCATCACCAAGCAGAGAGATTGAGAGAGCAAAGACCCCTCACTGAGCAGACATCAAGAACGAGCACAGACCCACTGAGCAGAGAGAGAGAGAGCACAGACCCCTCACTGAGCAGCGAGAAAGAGCAAAGACCCCTCAATGAGCAGAGAGAGAGAGAGTGCAGACCACTCACTGAGCAGAGTGAGAACGAGCACAGAGCCTCACTGAACAGAGAAAGAGAGAGAGCACAGACCCCTCACTGAGCAGAGAGAGAGAACGAGCACAGAGCCTCACTGAACAGAGAAAGAGAGAGAGCACAGACCACTCACTGAGCAGAGAGAGAACAGACTCCTCTCTGAGCAGAGAGCGAGAACGAGCAAAGACCCTCACTGAGCAGAGAGACAGAGAGCACAGACCCCTCACTGAGCAGAGAGAGAGAGAAAGAGAGCGCAGACTCCTCACTTAGCAGAGAGAGAAAGAGAGAGAGCACAGACCCATCACCAAGCAGAGAGAGAGAGCAAAGACCCCTCGCTGAACAGAGAGAGAGAGCACATACGGCTCGCTGAGCAGACAGAGAGAGCGCATAGACTGAGCACAGAGGGAGAGAGAACAGATCCCTCACTGAGTGGAGAGACAGAGAGCACAGACCCCTCACTGAGTGGAGAGAGAGAGAGAGCACAATGCCTGACTGAGCAGAGAGAGAGCAAAGACCCCTCCCTGAACAGTGAGAGAGAACACAAATGGTTCGCTGAGCAGAGAGAGTGCACAGACTGAGCACAGAGAGAGAGAGAACAAATCCCTCACTGGGCAGAGAGAGAGAGGGAGAGAGCACAGACCACTCACTGAGCAGGGAGAGAGAAAGAGCGCAGACCACTCACTGAGCAAAGAGACAGAGAGAGAGCACAAATGCCTCACTGACCAGAGAAAGCGAGAGCACAGATCCATCACCAAGCATAACAAGAGAGAGTGAGAGCAAAGACCCCTCACTGAGCACAGCGAGAGAGAGATAGCGCACAAATGCCTTACTGATCAGAGAGAGAGACAGAGCAAAGACCCTTCACTGAGCAGAGAGAGAGAGAACACAGACCCCTCGTTGAGCAGAGAGAAACAGAGCGCACAGACCCCTCACTGAGGAGAGAGAGAGGGGGTGAGCACAGACCCCCTCACTAAGCAGAGAGAGAAAGAGCAAAGACACCTCACTGAGCAGAGAGAGAGAGCACAGACCCCTCACTGAGCAGAGAGAGAGAGCAAAGACCCCTCACTGAGCAGAGAAAGAGAGAGCACACAGACCCCTCATTGAGTGGAGAGGGAGAGAGTGCAGGATTCTCACTGAGCACACACAGAGAGAACACAGACCTCTCACTGAGCAGAGAGAGTAAGAGCACTGACAGAGAGAGAGAACATAGACCCCTCGTTGAGCAGAGAGAAAAAGAGCACGCAGACCCCTCATTGAGGAGAGAGAGTGAGCACAGACCCCTCACTAAGCAGAGAGAGAGAGAGAGAGCACTGACCCCCTCACTGAGCAGAGAGAGAGAGACAGAGCACAGACCCCTCAGTGAGTACAGAGAGAGAGAGAGAGCAAAGGGCCCTCACTGAGCAGAGAGAGAGAGAGATAGAGCACAGACCCCTCAGTGAGCAAAGAGAGAGAGAGCAGCCTACTCACTGAGCAGAGAGAGTGATAGCACAGCGCCCTCATTGAGCAGAGAGAAAGAGAGCATAGACCCCTTGCTGAGCAGAGAGGGAGAGAGCACAGGCTCCTCACTGAGCACACAGGGAGATAGCACAAAACCCTCACTGAGCAGAGAGAGAGAGCAAAGGACCTTCACTGAGCAGAGAGAGAGAGAGCACAGACCCCTCACTGAGCAGAGAGAGAGAGAGCAAAGACCTCTCACTGAACAGAGAGAGAGCACCAACCCCTCATTGAGCAGAGAGAGAGACAGCACAAATGCCTCACTGACCAGAGAGAATGAGAGCACAGACCACTCACTGAGCAGAGAGAGAGAGCACAGAACCCCCACTGAACAGAGAGAGAGCACAGACCCCTCACTGAGCAGAAAGAGAGAGAGCACAAACTCCTCACTGCACAGAGAGACAGAGAACACAGATCCCTCATTAAGCAGAGAGAAAAAGAGCGCACAGACCCCTCACTGAGGAGACAGAGATAGCATAGACCCCTCAGTGAGCAGAGAGAAAGAAAGAGCACAGATCCCTCACTGAACAGAGAGAGCAAAAGAAAGAGAGCACAGAACTCTGTGAGCAGAGAGACAGAGCCTAGACCCCTCACTGAGCAGAGACAGAGAGAGAACACATTCCCCTCACTGAGCACACAGGGAGATAGCACAAAACCCTCACTGAGTAGAGAGAGAGAGCACTGACCCCTCATTTAGTGGAAAGAGAGAGAGAGCAAATACCCCTTACAGAGCAGAGCAGAGAGAGAGCACAGACCCCTCAGTCAGCGGAAAGAGAGAGCAAGAACATAGACCCCTCCTGAGCAGAGAGAGAGAGCACAGACCCTCACTGAGCAGAGAGAGAGAGCACAGACCCCTCACTGAGTAGAGAGGGAGAGAGAGAGAGAGAGCAGAGACCCCTCACTCAGCAGAGAGAGAGAGAGAGCACAGACCCCTCACTGAGCAGAGAGAGAGAGAGCACAGTCCCCTCACTGAGCAGAGAGGGAGAGAGAGAGAGCACAGACCCCTCACTCAGCAGAGAGAGAGAGAGCACAGACCCCTCACTCAGCAGAGCCACCACCAGCGAGTTAGGAGGTGAATTACTCTCCGCAGGATTTCCAGCCTCTGACCTACTCTGGCAGCTACAGTATTTATATGGCTGGGTCCAGTTCAGTTTCTGGTCAATGGTAACCCCCCAGGATGTTGATGGGGGGGATTCAGCGATGGTTTGCCATTGAATGTCAAGGGGAGATGGTTAGATCCTCTCTTGTTGGAGATGGGCATTGCCTGGTGCTTGTGTGGGGTGAATGTTACTTGCCACTTGTCAGCCCAAGCCTGGATATTGTCCAGGTCTTGCTGCATTTGGACACGGGCTGCTTCAGTATCTGAGAAGTGGCGAATGGTACTGAACACTGTGTAGTCATCAGCGAACATCCCCACTTCTGACCTTATAATGGAGGGAAGGTCATTGATGAAGCAGCTGAAGATGGTTGCAACCTAGAACACGACCCTGAGGAACTCCTGCATTGATGTCCTGGAGCAGAGATGATCGAACTCCAACCACCACAACCATCTTCCTTTGTGCCAGCTATGACTTCAGCTAGTGGAGGGTTTGCCCCCTGATACCCACTGACTCCAGTTTTGCTACTGCACCTTGATGCCGCACTCGGTCAAATGCATCTTTGAGGTGAAGGGTAGTCATTTCACCTCACCGAGAATCATAGAATAGAATCATAAAAACCCTCCAGTGCAGAAAGAGGCTGTTTGGCCCATCAATTCTGCACTAACCATAATCCCACCCAGGCCCTGTCCCTATATCCCTACATATTTACCGCTAATCCCTCTAACCTTTGCATCCTGGGATAATAAGGGGCAATTTGGCACAGCCAATTAACGTAACCTGCACATCTTTGGACTGTGGGAGGAAAGCGGAACACCTAGAGAAATCCCACGCAGACACGTGGAGAATGTGCAAACTTCACACAGACAGTGACCCAAGCCAGGAATTGAACCCAGGTCCCTGGAACTGTGAAGCAGCAGTGATAACCACTGTGCTACTGTGCCGCCCAACCAAACCTCTGGAGTTCAGCTTTTTTGTCCATGTTTGAATCAAGGCTATATTGAGGTCAGGAGCTGAGTGACCCTGGTAAAACCCCAACATGCATCAATGAAAAGTTATTGCTGAGCTAGTGCCACTTGATAACAGTGTTGATGATCCCTACTATCACTTTAGTGATGATCAAGGGGAGACTGATGGGGCTGGCTTGTATTTATCCTGTTTCTTATGCAGGTCAAAATGTGTCTCTAGTTAGTCATGTCTGCATTGGAGATGTTTTTGCTGATAAAAGATGTGTTGATTAGTTCAGAATGATCAATTTTGGTCTTCATAGAGGGAGCATTTGAGTATAAGATTAGTGATATTTTGCTGCAATTGTACAGCATGTTGATGAAGCCACACCTGGAGTATTGTGTGCACTTTTGGTGTCCTTATCTGAGGAAGGATCTCATTGCTATAGAGGGAGTGCAGCGAAGGTTTACCAGGCTGATTGCTGGGATGGCAGGTCTGTCATATTGGGAGAGACCAAGTCAGTTAGGATTATATTCACTGGAGTTTAGAAGAGTGAGAGGGGATCTGATAGAAACTTATAAAATTCTAACAGGGTAGGTTCAGAAAGAATGTTCCCAATGGTGGCGGGGGGGTTCCAGAACTAGAGGGTCACAGTATGACGATAAGGAGTAAATCTCTTTTAGATCTGAGGTAAGGAGAAATTTCTTCACCCAGAGGGTGGTGAATATGTGGAATTGACCACCACAGAAAGAAGCTGAGGTCAAAACGTTGTGTGATTTCAAGAGGAAATTAGATATCGCTCTTGGGACAAAAGGGATTAGGGGATATGAGGGACGGGGGGAATCAGTCAGAAACAAAATGAATGGTGGAGCAGGCTGGAAGGGCTGAATGATCTCCTCTTGCTTCTAGTTTCCATGTAAGTTTCCAATGTTATCATTGTTAAATTTTGGCTATTGCAATCTATTGCCCTAATTATTCTCAGAATCTCAAAATAACACAATGATTACGGCTCATGCCGAGATAATTCACCTGATTTAAATTTAAGATCCCCCCAATTCAGACTTTACCACAGTACTTTCAAATTTAATCGGATATTTTCTCATTTTGTTCTTGCGCCCCAGAGGAAACATGCAGCAAGATCACAAGCTAACCCTGTCACATTTCACAGCCTTGCATTGAAAATAGCCTGTTTGCTTCCTTCCCAGTTATAGAATTGACAAGAGTAGAGAACAGATACACTGTCCCCATCAAACACTTCCAGGACAGGTACAGCACAGGGTTAGATACAGAGTAAAGCTCCCTCTACAATGTCCCCCATCAAACACTCGCAGGACAGGTACAGCACGGGGTTAGATACAGAATAAAGCTCCCTCTACACTGTCCCCATCAAACAATCCCAGGACAGGGACAGCACAGGATTAGATACAGAGTAAAGCTCCCTCTACAATGTCCCCCATCAAACACTCGCAGGACAGGTACAGCACAGAGTTAGATACAGAGTAAATCTCCCTCTACACTGTCCCCATCAAACACTCGCAGGATAGGTACAGCACAGGGTTAGATGCAGAGTTAAGCTCTCTCTACGCTATCCCCATCAAATACTCCCCTGGAACAAGTGCAGCACAGGGTTAGATACAGATTAAAGCTCTATCTACACTGACCCCATTAAACACTCCCAGGACAGGTACAACATGGGATTAGATACAGAATAAAGTTCTCTTTACACTGTCCCAATTAAAGACTCCCAGGACAGGTACAGTATGTGATACAGAGTAAAGCTCCTCTACACCGCCCCTATCAAACAATCCCAGGACAGCTACAGCACAGGGTTACACACAGAATAAAGCTCCCTCTACACTGTCTGCATCAAGCACTCCCGGGACAGGTACATCAAGGGGTTAGATACAGATTAAAGTTCTCTCTGCACTGTTATTATCAAACACTGATGTGGAGATGCTGGCGTTGGACTGGGGTAAACACAGTAAGAAGTCTCACAACACCAGGTTAAAGTCCAACCAATTTATTTGATAGTAAACTCACAAGCTTTCAGGGTTTGCTCCTTCATCAGGTTGACCATGAAGCACTCCCAGGACAGGTACAGCACAGGTTTAGATACAGAGTAAAGCTCCCTCTACACTGTCCCCATCAAACACTCCCAGGACAGGTACAGCACGGAGTTAGATACAGAGTAATGCTCCCTCGACACTGTTCCCATCAAACACTCCCAGGACAGGTACAGCTTGTGATTAAATACAGAGTAAAGCTCCCTCTACACTGTCCCCATCAATTACTTCCAGGATAGGTACGGCTTGGGGTTAAATACAGAGTAAAGCTCCCTCTACACTGTTCCCATCAAACATGATGTGGAGATGTCGGCGTTGGACTGGGGTAAACACAGTAAGAAATCTGACAACACCAGGTTTAAGTCCAACTGATTTATTTGATAGTAAACTCACAAGCTTTTGGGGTTTGCCCCTTCGTCAGGCACTCCCAGGACAGGTACAGCACGGGGTTAGATACAGGGTAAAGCTCCCTCTACACTGTTCCCATCAAACACTCCCAGGACAGGTACAGCACGGGGTTAGATACTGAGTAAAGCTCCCTTTACACTGTCCCCATCAAACAGTCCCAGGACAGGAACAGCACAGGGTTAGATACAGAGTAAAGCTCCCTCTACACTGTTCCCATCAAACACTCCCAGGACAGGTACAGCACGGGGTTAGATACTGAGTAAAGCTCCCTTTACACTGTCCCCATCAAACAGTCCCAGGACAGGAACAGCACAGGGTTAGATACAGAGTAAAGCTCCCTCTACACTGTTCCCATCAAACACTCCCAGGACAGGTACAGCTTGGGGTTAAATACAGAGTAAAGCTCCTGCTATGCTGTCTGCATCAAACACTCCCGGGTCTGGTACAGCAAGGGGTTACATGCAGAGTAAACTCCTGCTACACTATCTGCATCAGACACTCCCGAGACAGGTACCGCATGGGGTTAAATACAGGTTTAAGCTCCCTCTGCACTGTCCTCATCAATACTCCCAGGGCAGGGACAGCACAGGGTTAGATACAGAGTAAAGCTCCCTCTACACTGTCCCCATCAAACATAATGTGGATGTGCCGGCGTTGCACTGGGGTAAACACAGTAAAAAGTCTGACAACCCGAGGTTTTAGTCCAACCGATTTATTTGATAGTAAACTCACAAGCTTTCGAGGGGACTGCCTCTTCGTCAGGTGAATGGAGAACTCTCTGTTCACCTGACGAAGAGGCAGTCGAAAGCTTGTGAGTTTACTATCAAATAAATCGGTTGGACTAAAACCTCGTGTTGTCAGCCTTTTTACTATGTTTACCCCATCAAACATTCCCAGGACAGGTACAGCACGGGGTTAGATACTGAGTAAATCTCCCTCTACACTGTCCCCATCAAAAGCTCCCTCAACAGGTACAATCATAGAGTCATAGAGGTTTACAGCCTGGAAACAGACCCTTCGGCCCAACTTGTCCATTCCGCCCTGATTTTTTATTAAAACCCCTAAGAATATCCCAATTTCCCACATTTGGCCCATTCCCTCTATACCCATTGTACCCATGTAACTATCTAAATGCTTTTTAAAAGATAAAATTATACCTGCCTCCACTACTACCTCTGGCAGCTTGTTCCAGACACTCACCATCCTCTGTGTGAAAAAATTTGCCCCCCTGGACACTTTTGTATCTCTCCCCTCTCACCTTAAACCTATGCCCTCTAGTTCTAGACTCCCCTACCTTTGGGAAAAAATATTGACTATCTACCTTGTCTATGCCCCTCATTATTTTATAGACCTCTATAAGGTCACCCCTCAGCCTCCTACGCTCCAGAGAAAAAAGTCGCAGTCTATTCAGCCTCTGCTTAAAACTCAATACATCAAGTCCCAGTAGAATCCTAGTAAATCTTTTCTGTACTCTTTTTAGTTTAATAATATCCTTTCTATAATAGGGTGACCAGAATTGCACACAATATTCCAAGTGTGGCCTTACCAATGTCTTGTACAACTTCAACAAGATGTCACAACTCCTGTATTCAATGTTCTGATTGATAAAACCAAGCATGCTGAATGCCTTCTTCACCACTCTGTCCACCTGTGACTCCACTTTCAAGGAGCTATGAACATGTACCCCTAGATCTCTTTGTTCTGTAACTCTCCCCAACACCCTATCATTAACTGAATAAATCCTGCCTTGGTTCAATCTACCAAAATACATTACCTCGCATTTGTCTAAATTGAACTCCATCTGCCATTCGTCAGCCCACTGGCCCAATTGATCAAGATCCCGCTGCAATTGAAGATAACCTTCCTCATTGTTCACCATGCCACCAATCTTGGTGTCATCTGCAAACCTACTAACCATGCCCCCTACCTTGTTAAAGGCAGTACCTTGTCAAAGATGTTGCTAAAGTTCATGTAGACAACATGAACTGCACTGCCCTCATTGACCTCCTTGGTTACCCCTTCAAAAAACTCAGTCAAATTTGTGAGGTATGATTTTCCACTCACAAAACCATGCTGACTATCCCTAATCAGTCTTTGCTCTCTAAATGCCTGTAGATCCTGTTTACAATTTACCCACCACAGATGAGAGGCTCACTGGCCTGTAGTTCCCAAGCTTTTCTCTGCAGCCCTTTTTAAGCAAAGGCACAACATTTGCCATCCTCCAATCTTCAGGCACCTTACCTGTGACTATCGATGATTCAAATATCTTGGCAAGGGCACCCACAAATTCCTCCCCAGCCTCCCACAATGTCCTGGGATACATTTCATCAGATCCTGGGGATTTATCTACCTTGATGTGCTTTAAGACTTCCAGCACCACCTCCTCTGTAAGATATACACTCCTTAAGACATCAATACTTAATTCCTCAAGTTCCCTAACATCCATGCTTTTCTCAACAGTAAATACTGATGAGAAATATTCATTTTGGATCTCGCCCATCTCTCGTGGATCCACACATAGATTACCTTGTTGATCCTTAAGAGACCCTATTCTCTCCCTTGTTACTCTTCTGCCCTTTATGTATTTGTAGAAACTCTTTGGATTCTCCTCTGCCAAAACAATTTTGTATCCCCTTTTTGCCTTCCTGATTACTCTCTTAACTCCAATCCTACACCCCCTATACTCGTCAAGAGATTCACTTGATTCCAGCTGTCTGTGCATGTCATGTGCCTCTTTCTTCTTCTTGACCAGGGCCTCAATATCCCAATTCATCCAGGATTCCCAACTTCTGCCAGCCTATCCCTTCACTCTAAAACGAATGTGTTTTTCCCTGAACCCTGGTTAATACACATTTGAAAGCATGTCACTTAGCAGATGTCCCTTTTCCTTCCCACAGACTCCTCCAATTAACTTGTGAAAGTTCCTGCCTGATACCATCAAAATTGGCACTATCAACAAGAGCTTAGATACAGAATAAAGCTCCCTCTACACTGTCTTCATCAAACACTCCCAGGACAGGTACACAGCACAGGGTTTGATACAGAGTAAATCTCCCTCTACACTGTCCCCATCAAACACCCCCAGGACTGGTACAGCACAGATTAGAGAGAAAGTGAAGCTCTCTTGACATTGTCATCATCAAACACTCCCACAACAGGCACAGCATGGTGTAAGATACAGAGTAAAACTCCCTCTACATTGTCCGCCATTAAACAATCTCAGGACAGGTACATCACGGAGTTAAATGCAGAGTGAAACTGTCCCTACAGTGTGTACCCATCAAACACTCACAGGACAGATGCAACATGCGGTTAAATGCAGAGTAAAGCCTGCTCTATACTGTCCTCCATCAAACACTCCAAGGACAGGTCCATCACAGGGTTAGATACAGAATAAAGCTCCCTCTACACTGTCCCCATCAAACACTCCCAGGATAGGTACAGCACGGGGTTAGATATAGAATAAACCTCCCTCTACACCGTCCCCATCAAACACTCCCAGGACAGGTGCAGCACGGGGTTAGATACAGAGTAAAGCTCTCTCTACACTGTCCCCATCAAACACTCCCAGGACAGGTACAGCATGGGGTTAGATACAGAGTAAAGCTCCCTCTACACTGTCTCCATCAAACATCCCCAGGACTGATACAGCACGGGGTTAGATATAGAGTAAAGCTCCCTCTAACTGCCCCCATTAAACATTCCCAGGACAGGAACAGCACAAAGTTAGATACAGAGTAAAGCTCCCTCTACACTGTCCCCATCAAACACTCCCAGTTCAGGGACAGCACGGGATTAGATACAGAGTAAAGCTTCCTCTGCACTGTCCCCATCAAACACTCTCAGGACAGGTACAGCACGGGGTTAGATACAGAGTAAAGCTCCCTCTACACTGTCCCCATCAAACACTCCTAGGAGAGGTTCTTTGAGAAGGTGACCAGAGAAATGGATGAGGGTAAAGCATTGATATGGTGTACATGGATTTCAGTAAACCGTTTGATAAGGTTCCTGTCGGTAGGCTATTGGAGAAGATACACAGGCACGGGATTGAGGGTGATTTAGTGGTTTGGATCAGAAATTGGCTAGCTGTAAGAATGATGTGGGTATGCCGGCGTTGGACTGGCGTAAACACAGTAAAAAGTCTGACACCACCAGGTTTTAGTCCAACCGATTTATTTGATAATATTCTCACAAGCAAGCAAGCTTTCGAGGGGACTGCCTCTTCGTCAGGTGAATGGAGAGGCACCTGACAAAGAGGCAGTCCCCTCGAAAGCTTGCTTGCTTGTGAGAATATTATCAAATAAATCGGTTGGACTAAAACCTGGTGTTGTCAGACTTTTAGCTGTAAGAAGACAGAGAGTGGTGGTTGATGGGAAATGCTGCTGTTTGTCATTTTTATAAATGATCTAGATGAGGGCATAGAAGGATGGGTTAGTAAATTTGCGGATGACACTCAAGTCGGTGGAGTTGTGGACAGTGTGGAAGAATGTTGCAGGTTACAGAGGGACATAGATAAGCTGCAAGCTGTGCTGAAAGGTGGCAATTGGAGTTTAATGCAGGAAAGTGTGAAGTGATTCACTTTGGGAGGACCAACAGGACTACAGAGTCCTGGACTAATGGTAAGTACTTGGTAGTGTGGTTGAGCAGAGAGATCTTGGTGTCCATGTGCATAGATCCCTGAAAGCTGGCCCCAGGTTGATAGGGTTTTTAAGAAGACGTACAGTGTGTTACTTTTTATTGGTAGAGGGATTGAGTTTTGGAGCCATGAGATCATGTTGCAGTTGTACAAAACTTTGGTGCGGCCACACTTTGAGTATCTTGTACACTTCTGGTCGCCACATTACAGGAAAGATGTGGAAGCAATGGAAAGGCTGCAGAGGAGATTTACCAAGATGTTGCCTGGTATGGTGGGAAGGTCTTATGAGGAAAGGCTGAGGGATTTGAGGCTATTTTCTAGAGAGAAGAAGGTTAAGAAGTGACTTAATAGAGGCATACAGGATGATCAGAGCATTAGATAGGGTGGACAGTGAGAACCTTTTTCCTCTGATGGAGATGGTTATCATGAGGGGACATAGCTTTAAACTGAGGGGTGATAGATATCGGACAGATGTCAGAAGTAGGTTGTTTACTCAGAGAGTAGTGAGGGCGTGGAATCCCTGCCTGCAACAGTAGTGGACTCGCCAACATTAAGGACATTTAAATGGTCATTGGATAAACATACGGATGATATTGGAATAATGTAGATTAGATGGGCTTTAGGTTGGCTTCACAGGTCAGTGCAACATCGAGGGCCGAAGGGCCTGTACTGCATTGTAAGGTTCTATGTTCTATGTACAGCAGGGGGGTTAGATACAGAGTAAAGCTCCCTCTACACTGTCCCCATCAAACACTCCCAGGACAGGTACAGTACGGGGTTAGATACAGAGTAAAGTTCCCTCTACACTATCCCCGTCAAACAATGCTGCACAGGGTTAGACAGAGGCACTCCTCCTCATTGATCCTCCAAAAGTGTGGCGCTCCCCCAGTACTTCCACTTCAACAGTGTAATTATCCTTCAGCACCGACCCTCCCACAGTGCGGCACTCCCTCAGCACTGACCCTCCCACAGTGCAGCACTCCCTCAGCAGTGACCCTCCCACAGTGTGGTGCTCCCTCAGCACTGACCCTCCCACAGTGCGGCACTCCCTCAGCACTGACCCTCCCACATTGCGGCGCTTCCTCAGCACTGACCCTCCCACAGTGCGGCACTCCCTCAGCACTGACCCTCTCACAGTCCAGCACTCCCTCAGCACTGACCCTCCCACAGTGCGGCGCTCCCTCAGCACTGACCCTCCCACAGTCCGGCACTCCCTCAGCACTGATCCTCCCACATTGCAGCGCTTCCTCAGCACTGACCCTCCCACAGTGCGGCGCTCCCTCAGCACTGACCCTCCCACAGTCCGGCGCTCCCTCAGCACTGACTTCTTACAGTGCGACTGTCCCTAAGTACTGTTTAAAGGATCTGGGTTCAATTCTGACCCTTGTGCCCAGGAACACGGACATTCATGAGTCCATGGCTTTTTTTTGATGCTATCATGTTATGCATGGTGGATCTGTAATTAAGTTGCAATCAATCCCCTAGCAGTACCAAACTTGATTACGATAGGGGCTTTGAAGAGTGAGAGTTGAAGATGATACATTAATGAAGCAAAGAGTCACTGTTGAAGGTAGAGGTTTCGCTTTAGGTTTTGTAAGAATGGTGGTTGGTTCAATACAACTCACCACTGCATACCATGGTTAACCAAAGGAACAAGTTTTTTGAATTGAGCAGCCATCGCTGCTCAATTATCTCTGTAACCCCCTCCAGCCCCTACATTCTTCCCTATCTCCGTAACCCCCTCCAGCCCCTACATTTTTCCCTATCTCCGTAACCCCCTCCAGCCCCTACATTCTTCCCTATCTCCGTAACCCCCTCCAGCCCCTACATCCTTCCCAATCTCTGTAACCTCCTCCAGCCCCTATTCCCTTCCCTATCTCTGTCTCCTCCTCCTCCAGCCCCTACAACCCTTCCCACCTCTGTCATCTCCTCCAGCCCCTACAATCCTCCGCATCTCTGTAACATTCTCCAGCCCCTATTCCCTTCCCTATCTCTGTAACCTCCTCCAGCTCCTACAATCCTCTGTATCTTTATCACCTCCTCCAACCCCCATAACCCTCCCTTTCTCTGTCACTCCTCCAGCCCCTATTCCCTTCCGTATCTCTGTCACCTCCTCCAGCCCCGACAACCCTCCCTATCTCTGTAACCTCCTCCAGCCCCTACAATCCTCCCTATCTCTGTTACCTCCTTCAGCCACTACAACTCTCCCTATCTCTGTAATCTCCCCCAGCTCCTACAGTCCTCCGCATCTCTGTAATCTCCCTCAGCCCTTACTCCCTTTCCTATCTCTGTAACGTCCTCCAGCCCCTGCATCCTTCCCTATCTCTGTAATCTCTTTCATCCCTTACAATTCTCCCTATCTCTGTAATCTCCTCCAGCCCCTATTCCCTTCCCTATCTCTGTCTCCTCCTCCTCCAGCCCCTACAACCCTTCCCACCTCTGTCATCTCCTCCAGCCCCTACAATCCTCCGCATCTCTGTAACATTCTCCAGCCCCTATTCCCTTCCCTATCTCTGTAACCTCCTCCAGCTCCTACAATCCTCCGTATCTTTATCACCTCCTCCAACCCCCATAACCCTCCCTTTCTCTGTCACTCCTCCAGCCCCTATTCCCTTCCGTATCTCTGTCACCTCCTCCAGCCCCAACAACCCTCCCTATCTCTGTAACCTCCTCCAGCCCCTACAATCCTCCCTATCTCTGTAACCTCCTCCAGCCTCTCCAACCCTCCCTATCTCTATAACCTCCTCCAGCCCCTATAACTCTCCCTATCTCTGTAACCTTTTGAAAGGAATAATCTGACAAGGAAGTATTCAATGAATGGTAGGTCATGGAAAGTTCTGTGGAACAAAGGGACCTTGGCGTGTTTGTCCACAGATCTCTGAAGGTGGAAGGGCATGTTAGTAGGCTGGTGAAAAAGGCGTATGGGACACTTGCCTTTATCAATGGTTTACAAAAGCAGAGAACTCATGTTGAAGTTGTCTAGAACTTTGATGAGGCCACAGCTGGAGCACTGTGTGCCATTCTGGTTCCACATTACAGGAAGGCTGTGATTGCACTGGAGGGGGTGCAGAGGAGATTCACCAGGATGCTGCCTGGGATTGAACATTTAAGTTATGAAGAGAGGTTGGGTAGGCTTGGGTTGTTTTCGTTGGAGCAGAGAAGCCTGAGAGGGCGACCTGATCAAGGTGTGCAAGATTAGAGCAGCTGTTCCCTGTAGTTGAAGGGTCAGTCAGGAGGGGACATCAGTTCAAAGTGAGAGGCAGGAGGGGGATGTGAGGAAAAGCTTTATACCCAGGGGTCTGGATGGTCTGGAATGTGCTGCCTGGGAGACGGAATGCCTCACATCCTTTAAAAAGTACCGGGATGAGCACTTGGCACAACAGAACACTCAGGGCTATGACCAAACACTGGTAAATGGGATTAAGTGGGAGTTCAAGTGTTCAATGTGCCGGTGAGGACTGAAAGGCCGAAGGGCCTCTTCTGCACTATCTGATTCTATGATTCTGTGACCCTCTGGGATTTCTGCGCCTCTCCAATTCCGGTCTCTCGAGCAGCCCCGGATTCGTATTGACCCATTGGCAGCCGTGCCTTCAGCTGCCTGGAGTGGGTGGGGCGGGGGGGTCCCTATGCTCTGGAATTCCCTCCCTAAAACTCTCAATCTCTCTCCCGCTGCCCTCTCTCACTTCAATCTCTCTCTCTCTTCCTCCCTCTGCCCCTTTCTCTCTCTTGCCCATCTCCCTCTTTCTGTCCCCTTTCTCTGCATCTCTCTCTCTGTCTCTCTCTCTCTGACTCTCTCCCTCTGCCTCTCTCTCTCTGCCTCTCTCTCTCTGTCTCTCTCTCTGTTCCTCTCTCTCTGTCTCTCTCTCTGTCTCTCTCTCTGTCCCTCTCTCTCTGACTCTCTCCCTCTGCCTCTCTCTCTCTGTCTCTCTCTCTCTGTCTCTCTCTCTCTGTCTCTCTCTCTCTGTCCCTTTCTCTCTGACTCTCTCCCTCTGCCTCTCTCTCTCTGTCTCTCTCTCTCTCTGCCTCTCTCTCTCTGTCTCTCTCTCTCTCTGCCTCTCTCTCTCTGTCTCTCTCTCTGTCCCTCTCTCTCTGACTCTCTCCCTCTGCCTCTCTCCCTCTGTCTCTCTCTCCCTCTGCCTCTCTCTGTCTGTCTCTCTCTCTCTGTCCCTCTCTCTCTCTCGACCTCCCTCTGTCTCTCTGTCCCCCATCTCTCAATCTCTCTCTCTTTGCCCCTCTCTCGATCTCTCTTTCTCTGTCCACCTCTCTCTGCCTCTCTCTCTCTTGATCTCTCTCTCTCTCCCCTCTCTCTCTCGACCTCTCTCTCTATGCCCCCTCTCTCTTGATCTGTCTCTCTCTGCCCCTTTCTCTCTTGATCTCTTTCTGCTCCTCTCTCTCTCGATCTCT
This sequence comes from Prionace glauca, assembly GCA_037974335.1. NCBI lineage: Eukaryota > Metazoa > Chordata > Chondrichthyes > Carcharhiniformes > Carcharhinidae > Prionace > Prionace glauca. The sequence continues at coordinate 89,992,706 of CM075733.1, read as the reverse complement.
CTCTGCCCCTCTCTCTCGATGTCTCTCTGTCTGTCTCTGTCTCTCTCGATCTCTCTCTCTTGCCCCCCCTCAATTTCTCTCTCTGCCCCTCTCTCTCGATCTCTCTCTCTGCCCCTCTCTCTCTTGATCTCTCTCTCTCTGCCCCTTTCTCTCTCGCTCTCTTTCTCTCTCTGCCCCCTCTCTCGATCTCTCTCTCTCTGCCCCTCTCTCTCTCGATCTCTCTCTGCCCCTCTCTCGATGTCTCTCTGTCTGTCTCTGTCTCTCTCGATCTCTCTCTCTCTCTTGCCCCTCTGTCTCTCAATCTCTCTCTCTGTCCCTCTCTCTCTCGATATTTCTCTCTGTCCCTCTCTCTCTTAATCTCTCTTTCTCTCTGCACCTCTTTCTCTCTGCCCCTCTCTCTCTCGATATCTCTCTCTCTCTGCCCCTCTCTCGATCTCTTTCTCTCCCTCTGTCCGTCTCTCTCTTGATATCTCTCTCCCTCTGTCCCTCTCTTTCTCAATCTCTCTCTTTCTCTGCCCTTCTCTCTCTCGATCTTTCTCTCCCTCTGCCCCTTTCTCTCTTGATCTCTCTCTCCCTCTGTCCCTCTCTTTCTCGATCTCTCTCTTTCTCTGTCACTCTCTTTCTCAATCTCTCTCTTTCTCTGCCCTTCCCTTTGTCGATCTCTCTCTCTCTCTTTGTCTCTCTCTCTCGATCTTTCTCTCCCTCTGCCCCTCTCTCTCGATCTCTCTCTCTATCCCTCTCTCTCTCGATCTCTTTTTCTGCCCCTCTCTCCCTCGATGTCTCTCTGCGCCACTCTCTCGATCTCTCTCTCTCTGCCCCTCTCTCGATCTCTTTCTCTCCCTCTGTCCGTCTCTCTCTTGATTCTCTCTCCCTCTCTTTCTCAATCTCTCTCTTTCTCTGCCCTTCTCTCTCTCGATCTTTCTCTCCCTCTGCCCCTTTCTCTCTTGATCTCTCTCTCCCTCTGTCCTTCTCTTTCTTGATCTCTCTCTTCCTCTGTCACTCTCTCGATCTCTATCTCTCTGCCCCTCTCTCGATCAATCTCTCTCTCTGCCCCTCTCTCTCGATCTCTCTGCCCCTCCCTCTCTCGATTTCTCTCTCTCTGGCCCTCTCTCTCTCTCTGCCCCTCTCTCTCCTTCTGCCCTTCTCTCTCTCTTGATCTCTCTGCCTCTCTCTCTCTTGATTTCTCTCTCTCTGCCCCCCTTTCTCTCTCTGTCCCTCTCTCTGTCTTTCTCTGCCCCTCTCTCTCTCTCGATCTCTCTCTGTGCCCCTCTCTCTCTCTCTGTCCCTCTCTCTCGATCTCTCTCTCTCTCTCGCTGTCCCTCTCTCTCTCTGCCTCTCTCTCTCTCGATCTCTCTCTCTCTAGATCTCTTTCTGTCTTGCCCCCTCTCTCTTGATCTCTCTCTCTCTCTCTCTGTATTCTCTAGGTGGGATTTTCCAGTTGTGCTTGTCCCAAGAAATTCCTGGCCAAGGCCCTTTGCATAGTCTATTGAATTTTCTGTCTTGCCCAGTATGATTCCCGTGATGGGCAGGATATGAAAATTTCGCCCTCTGCCTATCTCTCTAACTCTTTTAAGACGCTCTTTAAAAACTGACATCTTTAACCAACATATTAGTCGCCTGTCCCTAATATCGCCTCATTATTCTCAGGGTCAGATTCTGTCTGATTTATGCTGCTGTGATGTGCCTTGGGGACATTTCAGCATGTTATGTTCAATATGTTGCCATTTTGGGCCTACCAGCCTAGGTTCACCTGTCAGCCTGAGAAGCCTCTTAATCTAACCATTGGCATGGAAACTGTCAGTAAATGTAGATGGCGATTGACCAAGAGTTTCTGGTCAAAACTGCAAGGCTGTTTCCACCCTCCCAACTTGGCCCACCTGGAAATCCAAATGGAAAACAGTCATGAGGGGAGGGGTCATAGTCTCAGGGTATGGATGTAGCCATTTTGTGCTGAGATGAGGAAATATCTCATTGCTCTGTGGATTGGGAATCTCCGGTATTCTTGCCCTCAGACAAAGCTCAGTCATCGAGTACAATCGAGATGGAGAGCCAGAGATTTTCAGACACTCAGGGCAGCGATTGAGAGTGAGATATTGAGATGCTGTCTTTAACAGCTACTGAAGCAACCTGTGTACAAATGCAGCAAAACCTGGACAATATCCAGGCTCGGGCTGACAAGTCGTGAGTAACATTCACCCCACACAAGCAGCAGGCAATACCCATCGCCAACAAGAGAGGATCTAACAATCTCCCCTTGACATTCAGTGGCATTCCCATTGCTGAATCCACACCCCACTATCAACATCCTGGGGGTTACCATTGAGCAGAAACTGAACTGGACCCAGCCATATAAATAGTGTGGCTACCAGAGCAGTCATGATTAGAGATACCAGTGTTGGACTGGGGTAAACACAATAAGAAGTCTCACAACACCAGGTTAAAGTCCAACAGGTTTATTCGTAACTCCACTAGCTTTCAGAACTGGCTGTTCCTTCATCAGGTGGGTGGGCTGGGAATCTTGCGAAGAGTAACCCACTTCCTGATTCCCTCCCACCACTCCAACACCCTTACCAACTTGCGCACCTCCCCCCCCAAAAAGCCTGTCTACCATTTATAAAGCAGCACAGTGGTTAGCACTGCTGCCTCACAATGCCAGGGACCCGGGTTCAATTCCAACCTTGAGTCATTGTCTGAGTGGAGTTTGCACTTTCTTCCTGGGTCTGCGTGGATTTCCTCTGGGTGTTCCAGCTTCCTCTCACACTCCAAAAATGTGTGGGTTAGATTGATAGGCCATGTTAAATTAACCCTAGAGTGAGGGAGATTAGCAAGGTAAATATATAGGACCAGGGTGGGATTCTGGTTGGTGCAGATAGTCGAGTACAATCGAGTACAATCGTGTACAGTGGACCAAATGGCTGCCTTCTGCACTGTAGGGATTCCATGATTCTAAGGCACAAGTATATAAATACTGTGGTTACTGGAGCAGGTAAGAGGCTGTGTAACTCACCTCCTGACTCCCCCCACAAAGCCTGTCCACTATCTACAAGACACAAGTCAGGAGTGTAATGAAATAATATTCTTCCTCCTGCTTGGATGAATGTGGCTCCGACAACACTCGAGAAGCTTGACACCATCCAGGACAAAGCAGCCCCTGTTAATCAACACATTAATCCCCACTTTCAACATTCACTCCTTCCACCAACGATGCACAGTGGCAGCAGTGTGTACCATCTACAAGATACATTGCAGTGACTTGCCAAGGCTCCTTCGACAGCGCCACCCAAACCTGCCACCTCCTAGAAAGTAAGAGCATCAGATACCATAAGGAACACCCACTGCCTGCACATTCCTCCTTCCAAGCCCTTCCCGCACAACATCATCCCGACTTGGAAATATATCGGCTGTTCCTTCACAGTGGGTGGGTCAAGTTCCTCAAACTCCCTCCCTAACAGCACTGTGGGTGCACCTACACCACACGGGACTGCAGCCGGTTCAAGATGGCGGCTCACCCACCACCTTCTCAAGGGGGCAGTTAGGGATGGGGGGGATAAAGGCTGGGCCCGGCTAGCCACACCCACATCCTGGGAAAGAATAAAATTAATTGGGGAAGTGGTTTCAATGGTGAATTTTTTTGGTTTGAATGTGGGAGGACAGAGAGTCCTGGATGGAAAGGTAATGAACTGAGGAGAGATGCATCATGGTGTGAGGGAGGGATGGGGAAAGTATGCAATGTTCAAGATGTTAATTCTCTCTCTCCTTTCTCTCACTCTCTGTTTGTCCAGGATCGATGCCGAGAATTCAAGGACTCACAGGTCTGTGAATATTCCTTATTCTCCTTTTCTATCTCTCTCTCTCTCTCTCTGCATTCGGCTTGAAGGGGGAGGTCGTGGTGTATGTCAATCATACTCTGTCGTGCCGAGTCGCTTGGTATGGGTTGGGAGGGGCTCATCTCTGAGGAAGGTGGTATGGGGTTGTTGAAACTGCGGGGATGTGGCCAGGGGAGTGGGGGCTGTGTGTGTGTGTTGCAGGGGTAGGGGTGGGGGGGTGGGGGGTGCGGGCCAATTCGAATTATACTCTCTGTGATACTTGCATTGGACGTGACCCTGTGCCTTGGAAACATCATGGGATTCCTTCACTCCCGCAGCATCGGGCACAGGGCTGGGGCGCGCAGGCTTCCCAAATTTAAAATGTCTGACCCCGACCCTCCCAAAATCTCTGCCCCTGCCTCCTGTTCCTCCCCGACCCATCCCTCCTCCTCATTAAAGTGGAAGCATCTCGCACGTGGAATTGTTGTTTGCTCTTTGCAACCTTCGTAACGAGTGTTAATCTCACAAACCACCATCCTCCAGAGGTCAAAGGGTGATCTATCGATGTGGTCAAGCTGTGGCGTGGAATTTGCCGTCCACTTATTGGGCACCGGGAATTCAAAAAGGGATATTGTTATGGTGTGCTGTGTAACTTCTGTAACTCTGCCCGCAGTTGAGTAAGGAGTAGGTGCGATTAGGAGATTGCAGATATTCTGGCTTTTCCCAATCTTGTCTCTTTGGAGTTCTTGTTTCAAGTGCGCAGGTTTGGGCAGATGGAAGATGGCAGCCTCTTGCAATCCCGGCTGCTATGCATCACTGACAGACATGTGAAGTCGGGAGGATGCTTCCATTGTTGGGACGCGGGCTCTCGAGGGATCTCGAAGTGTGGAACTTGCAGCCAGTGAGTGTTTCCCATGGTGTCTGCTGCCTTTGTCCTCCTATGGTGGGTTTGGACAGCGCTGCCGAAGGAGCCTTAGCAAGTGACTGCGGTGCATCTTGTAGATGGTACTCACTGCTGCCGCTGTGCATTGGTGGTGGAGGGAATGAATGTCAAAGGTGGGTGGTTGGTGTGTCGATCGAATGGGGGGGCTGCTTTGTCCTGGATGGTGTTGAGTTTCTTGAGTGCTGTCGGAACCGCAGTCATCCAGGCGAGTGGGAGAGTATTCCATCACACTCCTGACTTGTGCCTTGTAAATGGTGGACAGGCTTTGGGAGGAGTCAGAAGGTGAGCTACTCCCACAGGATTCCCAGCTTCTGACCTGCTCTGGGAGCTACAGTATGGATGGGTCCAGTTCAGTTTCTGGTCAATGGTAACCCCCAGGATGTTGATAGTGGAGGGGATTCAGTAATGGTAATGTCATTGAATGTCAAGGGGAGATGGTTAGATCCTCTCTTGTTGGAGATAGTCATTGCCTGGCATTTGGGTGAGGTGAATGTTACTCTCCACTTGTCAGCCCAAGATAACCATCTGCCACTGTTAAGTAAACCCTGGGTGAATACGCGCAAGAGGCTATGGACATTCTGAGTCAGGAGTATTTCTGGAAAGTTTCAACATTTCTCAGTCGAGTCACTGAGCAGCTGCAGTACCAGAGGACGTGTGGTGGGTTCTGTGCTAGCACCGTGAAGTGTAAAGGTTGAGTGAAGAGGAAAGCAGATGGACATTGTTGGCATTTATCACAAAGGGATCGGAGGACAAGAAACGAGAAGTCCAGGTGAGACCACATCCAGAGAATACTGAGCCTGGCACTCACCTGTGGGGGGGCGGGGGGGGGGGGGGGCAGGGGGCCGCTCTCATCAACCTCACTCCCACCACAAACCTTCTTCTAAGCCTGTTACTGTATCTGGCCAATGGAACACACACTGTCCACTGACATATTTCAGATCAGCAATACCCAATGCTGCCTAGACTGGGGTCAATCATCACCTCCCACCCTAACCCCCAGCCCAGGAATGACATTCTGGTTTAGTTAGTTGTATTTACTTTCAGGTTTGTTTTAGTAACAGTGTCCCACCAGGGTGGGTGAGATCTCCCCTTCTCTCTTCCCCTGCCTCGGCCCCCCTAACACACACTTCCCCTCCCCCACCCCCCGCAAAACATCAATTTTGTTGACTTTTGAATTATAATATTCAAAAAACGTAACTGGGGATGGTGCAGTGAGTACATGCCCTGTGGCATCAAGCAAGACAAGCCTGAGGCCTGGCCTAACACAGCCTGGTTTCTCTTAGGCCTGATATAGTGGAGACTGGGTCACTGAGGCCTGGTGCAGTGAAAACTGGGTAACAGAGGCCTGGTGCAGTGGAGACCGGGTCTCTGAGACCTGGTGCAATGGAGACCGGGACTCTGAGGCCTGGTGCAGTGGAGACCGGGTCTCTGAGGCCTGGTGCAATGGAGACCGGGTCTCTGAGGCCTGGTTTAGTGGAGACAGGGTCTCTGAGGCCTGGTGCAGTGGAGACCGGGTCTCTGAGGCCTGATGCAGTGGAGACCGGGTCTCTGAGGCCTGATGCAGTGGAGACCTGTTAAAAGAGGCGTGGTGCAGTGGAGAGTGGATCACTGAGGCCTGGTGTAGTGGAGACTAGGTCTCTGAGGCCTGGTAGCGGAGACCAGGTCTCTGAGGCCTGGTGTAGTGGGGACCGCGTTTCTGAGGCCTGGTGCAATGGAGACCCGGTAACAGAAGCCTAGTGCAGTGGAGACTGGGTCACTGAGGCCTGGTGCAATGGAGACCGCGTCTCTGAGGCCTGGTGCAATGGAGATGGGGTCTTTGAGGCCTAATGCAGTGGAGACTGAGACTCTGAGCCTGGTGCAATGGAGATGGGGTCTCTGAGGCCTAGTGCAGTGGAGACGGGTTCTCTGAGGCCTCTCCTGTCAGCTTTGGGTTCTGAAGCATGCTGTGAGTATTGTCCTGCTGCTGTAGTTGGAGGTCAGAGTGATGGGAGGGATTTGATGCGCAGCCTGTCACTCATACATCAGCGGATTTTATTGAGGCTGACAGGTTGACTGGTCTACCGGCACTGATTTATTGACAGGCTGCTGTTTCATTACTGGAAGCTCACTGTGAAATAATTCATCTAGGAAAGAAGCTGCAGGTAACTGCCCAGCAATTCAATCAGTGAATCAGGGAGAAATGTTCCTCAGGGGAGAGACAGGCAGGAAATTAAATCCCTGTGTCTATGTGTGTGCAGGAGTGCAGGATGGGTGATGTGTGGGGAGTGACAGATTAGTCTCTATGTTTGTGTGTGTGAGTGTGCGTGTGTGTGTGTATGAGAGTATGTGTGTGTGTGTAAGTGCATGTGTGTTGTGTGTGAGAGAGTGTGTGTGTGCGTGGATGTGAATTCAGGTGTGAGTAAGGAGAGTGCACAGGAGTGAGAGTGTGGGTCAGCTGTGCCCCTGTGTAAATGTGTGTGTAAATGCGCAGGTAAGCATATGAAAATGAGAAGCTTTCACATTGAGGATTGACGGTTTCAGTCAAGAACGGGATCGAGACGTAAAATGTTATAGAATCCGATGCTGCTAAGTTACTTTGGGACTGGTAAATTATACCGAGGATGGTCAGTTACACTGGGATTGGCCAGTTAATCTGAGACTGGTCAGTTACACCGGGGATGGTCAGTTACAGTGGGATTGGCCAGTTAATCTGAGACTGGTCAGTTACACCGGGGATGGTCAGTTACACTGGGACTGGCCAGTTACTCTGAGACTGGTAAGTTACACCGAGGATGGTCAGTTACACTGGGATTGGCCAGTTAATCTGAGACTGGTCAGTTACACCGGGGATGGTCAGTTACACTGGGGATGGCCATTTAATCTGAGACTGGTCAGTCACATCGGGGATGGTCAGTTACAGTGGGCTTGGCCAGTTACTCTGAGACTGGTCAGTTACACAGGGGTTGGTAAATTACACTGGGGATGGCCAGTTAATCTGAGACTGGTCAGTTACACTGGGGACGGTCAGTTACACTGGGGACGGTCAGTTACTCTGGGACTGGTCTGTTACACCACGGATAGTCAGTTACACTAGCGATGGTCAGTTACATTGGCAACAGGTCAGTTATTCTGGAGATTGGTCAGTTACTCTGGGGATGGCCACTTACTCTAAGAATTGATAAGTTACTCTGGGATTGATCAGTTACTCTTGGGACTGTTAAGTTACCATGAGAATGGTCAGTTACACTGGGGACTGGTCAGTTACTATGCTGACTGGTCAGTTACTCTGGCGATTGGTCAGTTTCATTGGTGATGGTCAGTTACACTGGGGACTGGTCAGTTACACTGGGAATGGTCAGTTACACTGGGAATGGTCAGTTACTCTCAGGACTGGTCAGTTACACTGGAAATGGTCAGTTACACCAGGGACTGGTCAGTTACTCTGGTGATGGCCAGTTACTCTAGGGACTAGTGAGTTATACTCGGTAATGGTCAGTTACACTGGAGATGGTCAATTACTCTGACTGGTCAGTTCTACTGGGGACTGGTCAGTTACACTGGGGATGGTCAGTTCCACAGGGTCTAGTCAGTTATACTGGGGACTGGTCAGTTACTCTAGGGTTGGTCTGTTATTCTGGGAATGGTCAGTTACTTGGGGATGGTCAGTTACTCAGGGGATGGTCAGGTACACTGGGAATGGTCATTTACTCTAGGGACTGGTCATTACACAGGGTCTGGTCAGTTACTCTTGGGATGGTCAGTTACTCTGGGGATGGTCAGTTACTCTGGGGATGGTCAGTTACTCGGGATGGTCAGTTACTCTGGGGATGGTCAGTTACTCTGGGGATGGTCAGTTACTCTGGGGACTGGTCAGTTACACTGGGGATGGTTGGTTACTCTGTGGACTAGGGATGGTCAGTTATACTGGGGACTAGTCAGTAACTCTTGGGATGGTCAGTTACATTGGGAATGGTCAGTTATTATGTGGACTGGTCAGTTATTCTGGGGATGGTCAGTTACTCTGGGGATGGTCAGTTACTCTGGGACTGGTCAGTTACACTGGGGATGGTTGGTTACACTGTGGACTAGGGATGGTCAGTTATACTGGGGACTAGTCAGTAACTCTTGGGATGGTCAGTTACATTGGGAATGGTCAGTTATTATGTGGACTGGTCAGTTATTCTGGGGATGGTCAGTTACTCTGGGGATGGCCAGTTATCCTGGAGATGATCAGTTTCTCTTGATACTGGTACTCTGAGGACTGGTCGACTACTCTGGGAAGGGTCAGTTATTATGTGGACTGGTCAGTTACTCTGGGGATGGTCAGTTACTCTGGGGATGGCCAGTTACCCTGGAGATGATCAGTTACTCTTGATACTGGTCAGTTACTCTGAGGACTGGTCGAATACTCTGGGAATGGTCAATTACATTGGGAACTGGTCAGTTACCCAGTGGATGGTCAGTTACACTGGGGACTGGTCTGTTACACTGGGAATGGTCATTTACTCTGGGTACTGCTCAGTTACACTGGGGACTGGTCAGTTTCACTGGGAATGATCAGTTACTCTGGGAACTGGTTACTTACACTGGGAATGGTCAGTTACTCTGGGAACTGGTTACTTACACTGCGAATGGTCAGTTACTCTGGAGACTGGTCAGTTACACTGGGAATGGTCAGTTACTCTGGAGAGTAGTCAGTTACACTGTGGATGGTCAGTCACTCTGGGGATGGTCAGTTATACTGGGGATGGTCAGTTAGTTTGGGGATGGTCAGTTGCACTGGAGACTGGTCTGTTACACTGGGGACTGGTCAGTTACACTGAGGATGGTCAGTTACATAGGGACTAGTCAGTTACTCTAGGGATGGTTAGTTACTCTGGGGGTGGTCAGTTACTCTGGGGATGATCAGTTACACTAGGGATTGGTCAATTACTCTGAGATTGGTCAGTTCCTCTTGGGACTGGTAAGTAACCCTGGGAATGGTCAGTTACACTGGGGACTATTCAGTTACTATGTCGACTGGTTAGTTACTCTGGGGACTGGTCAATTACACTGGAGATGGTCAGTTACACTGAGGACTGGTCAGTTACCCTGGTGATGGCCAGTTACTTTAAGGATAGGGCAGTTACACTGGGAGTGGTCAGTTACACTGGAGATGGTCAGTTACTCTGGGGACTGGTCAGTTGCACTGGGAAAGGTCAGTTACACTGGGAATGGGCAGTTACACTCGGGACTGGTTTGTTACACTAGGAACTGGTCAGTTGCCCTGCGCATGGTTAGTTACTCTGGGGATGGTCAGTTACACTGGAAATGGTCAGTTACCCTGGGACTGGTCAGATATTCTGGGCACTGATCAGTTACTCTGCAAATGGTCAGTTACATTGGGACTGGTCAGTTACACTGGGGACTGATCAGTTACACTGGAAATGGTCAGTTACACTAGGGACTGATTACTTACACTGGGAATGGTGAGTTACTCTGGAGACTGGTCAGTTACACTGGGAATGGTCAGTTACTCTGGAGAGTGGTCAGTTACACCGTGGATGGTCTGTTACTCCGGCAATGGTCAGTTATACTGCAGATGATCATTTATTTTGGGGATGATCAGTTACACTGGGAATGGTCAGTTATACTGGGAATAGTCAGTTACTCTTGGGACTGGTTAATGATTCTGGGGATGGTGAGTTAGACTGGAAATGGTCAGTTACACTGCAACTGGTCAGTTATTCTGGGCACTGATCAGTTATTCTCAAATGGTCAGTTACATTGGGACTGGTCAGTTACACTGGGGACTGATCAGTTACACTGGCAATGGTCAGTTACTCTGGAGACTGGTCAGTTACACTGGGAATGGTCAGTTACTCTGGAGAGTGGTCAGTTACACCGTGGATGGTCAGTTATACTGCAGATGGTCATTTATTTTGGGGATGGTCAGTTACACTGGGGACTGGTCTGTTACTCTGGAGAGTGGTCAGTTACACCATGGATGGTCAGTTACTCTGGCAATGGTCAGTTATACTGCGGATGGTCATTTATTTTGGGGATGGTCGGTTACACTAGGGACTGGTCAGTTACACTGGGGACTGGCCAATTACACTGGGAATGGTCAGTTTCTCTGGGGACTGATCAGTTACACTGGGAATGGTCAGTTACACTGGGGACTGGTCTGTTACACTGGGGATGGTCAGTTACTCTTGGGACTGGTCAGTTACACTGGGAATGGTCAGTTACTCTGGGGATGGCCAGTTACACTGGGGATGGTCAGTTATTCTCAGGACTGGTCAGTTGCACTGGGGATGGTCAGTTACTCTGGGGACTGGTCAGTTACTCTGGGGATGGCCACTTACTCTAGGGATTGGTCAGTTACCCTGGGAATGGCCAGTTACTCTGGGGGCTGGCCAGTTACTCTGGGGATGGCCAGTTACTCTGGGGATTGGTTAGTTACTCTTGAGACTGGTCAGTTACCCTAGGAATGGTTAGTTACACTGGAGACTGGTCACTTACGATGCAACCTGTCAGTGACTCTGGGGACTGCTCAGTTATACTGGAGATGGTCAGTTATGCTGGGGATTGGTCAGTTACACTGGGGATGGTCGGTTACACAGGGGATGGTCAGTTGCACAGGGGATGGCCAGTTGCTCTGGGGACTGGTCAGTTACTCTGGGGACTGGTCATTTACACTGGAAATAGTCCATTACTCTGGGGACTGGTCACTTACACTGGGAATGGTCAGTTACTCTGGAGACTGGTCAGTTACAGTGGGAATGGTCAGTGACTCTGGAGAGTCAGTTACACCGTGGATGGTCTGTTACTCCGGCAATGGTCAGTTATACTGCAGATGGTCATTTATTTTGGGGATGATCAGTTACACTGGGAATGGTCAGTTATACTGGGAATAGTCAGTTACTCTTGGGACTGGTCAGTGATTCTGGGGATGGTGAGTTAGACTGGAAATGGTCAGTTACACTGCAACTGGTCAGTTATTCTGGGCACTGATCAGTTATTCTCAAATAGTCAGTTACATTGGGACTGGTCAGTTACACTGGGGACTGATCAGTTACACTGGCAATGGTCAGTTACTCTGGGGACTGGTTACTTACATTGGGAATGGTCAGTTACTCTGGAGGCTGGTCAGTTACACTGGGAATGGTCAGTTACTCTGGAGAGTGGTCAGTTACACCGTGGATGGTCAGTTATACTGCGGATGGTCATTTATTTTGGGGATGGTCAGTTACACTGGGGACTGGTCTGTTACTCTGGAGAGTGGTCAGTTACACCTTGGATGGTCAGTTACTCTAGCAATGGTCAGTTATACTGCGGATGGTCATTTATTTTGGGGACGGTCGGTTACACTAGGGACTGGTCAGTTACACTGGGGACTGGCCAATTACACTGGGAATGGTCAGTTTCTCTGGGGACTGATCAGTTACACTGGGAATGGTCAGTTACACTGGGGACTGGTCTGTTACACTGGGGATGGTCAGTTACTCTTGGGACTGGTCAGTTACACTGGGAATGGTCAGTTACTCTGGGGATGGCCAGTTACACTGGGGATGGTCAGTTATTCTCAGGACTGGTCAGTTGCACTGGGGATGGTCAGTTACTCTGGGGACTGGTCAGTTACTCTGGGGATGGCCAGTTACTCTAGGGATTGGTCAGTTACCCTGGGAATGGCCAGTTGCTCTGGGGGCTGGCCAGTTACTCTGGGGATGGCCAGTTACTCTAGGGATTGGTCAGTTACCCTGGGAATGGTCAGTTACTCTGGGGACTGGCCAGTTACTCTGGGAATGGTCAATTACTCTGGGGATTGGTTAGTTACTCTTGGGACTGGTCAGTTACCCTGGCAATGGTTAGTTCCACTGGGGACTGGTCACTTACGATGGCAACCTGTCAGTGACTCTGGGGACTGGTCAGTTATACTGGAGATGGTCAGTTATGCTGGGGATTGGTCAGTTACACTGGGGATGGTCAGTTACACTGGGAATGGTCAGTTGCTCTGGGGACTGGTCAGTTACTCTGGGGACTGGTCATTTACACTGGGGACTGGTCATTTACACTGGAAATGGTCCGTTACTCTGGGGACTGGTCACTTACACTGGGAATGGTCAGTTACTCTGGGGACTGGTCACTTACACTGGGAATGATCAGTTACTCTGAAGAGTGGTCAGTTACACCGTGGATGGTCAGTTACTCTGGGGATTGTCAGTTACACTGGAACTGGTCTGTTACACTGGGAATGGTCAGTTACTCTTCGGACTGGTCTGTTACTCTGGTGACTGGTCAGTTACTGTGGGACTGGTCAGTTACTCTTGGGATGGTTATGTACTATGGGGACTGGTCAGTTACGCTGGGGATGGTCAGCTACACTGGGGTATGGTCAGTTACACTCGGAATGGTCAGTTACTCTGGGGATGGTCAGTTACTCTGGGGACTGGTCATTTACACTGGGGGTGGTCTGTTACTCTGGGGACTGGTCAGTTACTTTGGGAATTATCAGTTACACTTGGGATGGTCAGTAATACCGGCAATGGTCTGTTATACTGGGGACTGGTCAATTACACTGGGGTTGGTCATTTACACTGGGAATGGTCAGTTACTCTGGGGACTGGTCAGTTACTCTGAGGATAGCCATTTACTCTAGTGATTGGTCAGTTACTCTGGGATTGATCAGTTTCCCTGGGAATGGTCAGTTACTCTGGGGACTGGTCAGTTACTCTGGGGATGGCCAGTTACTCTGGGATTGGTCAGTTATCTTGGAACTGGTCAGTTACCCTGGGAATGTTTAGTTACACTGGGGACTGGTCACTTACTATGGCAACTTGTCAATGACTCTGGGGACTGGTCAGTTACACTGGAGATGGTCAGTTATGCTGGGGACTGGTCAGTTACACTGGGGATGGTCAGTTATTCTCAGGACTTGTCAGTTACAGTAGGAACTGGTTAGTTTCTCTGGCGACTGGTCAGTTACAATGGCCACTAGTTAATTACTCTGGGCACTGGTCACTTACACTGGAGATGGTCTGTTACTCTGGGGACTGGTCAGTTACCCTGGGCAATGGTCAGTTACACTGGGAATGGTCAGTTACACTGAAGACTGGTCAGTTACACTGGGAATGGTCAGTTACACTGGGGATTGGTCAGTTACTCTGGTGACTGGTCAGATACACTGGGAATGGTCAGTTACACTGGGAATGGTCAGTTACTCTAGGGACTGGCCAGTTACACTGGGAATGGTCAGTTACACTGGGGATTGGTCAGTTACTCTGGGGACTGGTCAGTTACAGTAGGAATGGTTAGTTACACTGGTGACTGGTCAGTTACACTGAAGACTGGTCAGTTACACTGGGAATGGTCAGTTACACTGGGGATGGTCAGTTACTCTAGGGACTGGTCAGTTACACTAGGAATGGTTAGTTACACTGGTGACTGGTTAGTTACTCAGGGGATAGTCAGTTACACTGGGGCTGGTCAGTTACTCTAGGGACTGGTCAGTTACACTGGGGACTGGTCAGTTTTACTGGGGATGGTCAGTTACACTGGGGATGGTCTGTTATGCTCAGGACTGGTCAGTTACTCTAGGGGTGGTCTGTTACTCTGAGGATGGTCAGTTACACTTAGGACTGGCCAATTACACTGGGAATAGTCAGTTTCTCTGGGGACTGATCAGTTACACTGGGAATGGTCAGTTACACTGGGGACTGGTCAGTTAATCGGGGACTGGTTAGTTACACAGGGGATTAGTCAGTTACTCTGCAATGGTCAGTTACACTGGGAATGGTCAATTACATTTGGAACTGGTCAGTTACTCTAGGGATGGTCAGTTACTCTGGGGGTGGTCAGTTACACTGGGGACTGGTCAGTTATCATGGAGACTGGTCAGTTAGACTGGGGATGGTCAGTTACACTGGGGACTGGTCAGTTACACTGGGGATGGTCAGTTACACTGGGGACTGGTCAGTTACTCTGGGGACTAGTCATTGAGGTTTACAGCCTTAGGCTCAATCTGTTCATGGCGCCTGTTTTTAGACCACTAAGCTCGTCCCAAGTGCGGGCGTTAGGTCAATATCCATTTATACCCATCTGACTCATGTATCTGCCTAAATGTCTTTTAAAAGATGAAATTGTACCTGCTTCTACTAGTATCTCTGGCAGCTTGTTCCAGACCCTCGCCACCCTCTGTGTGAAACAGTTGCTCCCCTGGCACTTTTGTATCTCTCCCCTCTCATCTTAAAACTATGCCCTCTAGAGAACAAAGAACAAAGAAAACTACAGCACAGGAACAGGCTGTTCGGCCCTCCAAGCCTGCACCGAACATGCTACCCGACTGAACTAAAATCCCAAAAAACAATGACTCTAGTTTTAGACTCCCCTACCTTTTGGAAAAGATATTGACTATCTAGCTGATCTATGCCCCAAAAATCCAGTCTATCCAGCCTCTCCTTATAACTCAAACCACCAAGTCCCATTAGCACCCTAGTAAATCTTTCCTGTATTCTTTCTAGTTTAATAATATTCTTTCTTTAATAGGGTGACTGTACACAGTATTCCAAGTGTGGCCTTACCAATGTCTTGTACAACTCCAACAAATCCCAACTCCTGTATTCAATGTTCTGACCAATGAAACCAACCATGCTGAATGCTTTCTTCATCACTCTGTCCAACTGTGACTCTATTTTCAAGGAGCTGTGAACCTGTACCCCTAGATCTCTTTGTTCTGTACCTCTCCCCAACACCCTTACCATGAGTAAGTTCTGCCCTGGTTTGATCTACCAAAATGTGTAATCTCGCATTTATCTAGATTAAACTCCATCTGCCATTCATCAGCCCACTGGCCCGATTAAGATCCTATTGCAATCTTTTTCACTGTCCACTATGCCAACAATCTTGGTGTTATTTGTAAACTTACTAACCATGCCTCCTATATTCTAATCAAAATCATTAAAATAAAGAAAAAAAAACAGTGGACCCAGCACTAATCCCTGAGGCACACCGCTGGTCACAGGCGTCCAGTTTGAAAAACAACCCTCTACAAGCACCCTCTGGCTTCTGTCATCTAGCCAATTTTGTATCCACTTAGATACCTCACCTTGGATCCCGTGAGATATAACCTCACGCAATAACCTACCATGCAGTACCAAAGGTCTTGCTGAAGTCCATATTGACAACATGAACTGCACTGCCCTCATCTACCTTCAAAAAACTCAATCAAATTTGTGAGACATGATTTTCCACTCACAAAGCCATGCTGACTGTCCCCAATCAGTCCTTGCCTCTCTAAATGTCTGTAGATCTTGTCTCTCAGAATATTTTTTAACAATGTACCCACTACAAATATAAGGATCACCAGCCTGTAATTCCCAGACTTTTACCTACAGCCCTTTCTTAAACAAAGGCACAACATTTGCCACCCTCCAATCTTCAGGCACCTCACCTGTGGCTGTTGATGATTCAAATATCTCTGCTAGGGAACCCACAATTTCCTCACTAACCTCTCACAACATCCTGGGATACACTTTATCAGGTCCTGCGAATTTATCTACCTTGATGCATTTTAAGACTTCCAACACTACCTCCTCTGTGATATATAAACTCCTCAAGACCTCTATTTATTTCCCCAAGCTCCTGAACATCCATGTTTTTCTCAACAGTTAATACTGATGAGAAATATTCATATAGGATCTCACCTATCTTTTGTGGATCTGCACGTTGATCCTTAAGAAACCCTACTCTCTCAGTAGTTACTCTTTTGCCCTTTATGTATTTGTAGAAACTCTTTGGATTTTCCTTTGCCTTATCTGCCAAGACAATTTCTTGTCCCCTTTTTGCCCTCCAGATTTCCCTCTTAACTCTACTCCTACATCCTCAATACTCTTCAAGGGATCCACTTGATCCCAGGCGCCTATGCATGTCATGTGCTTCCTTCTTCTTTTCGACCAGGGTCTCAATATTCCGAGTCATCCAGGTTTCCTACTTCTACTAGCCTTGCCCTTCACTCTAAAAGGAATATGCTTACCCTGAACCCTGGTTAACACATATTTGAAAGCCACCCACTTACCAGCTGTGCCTTTGCTTGCCAACAGACTCCCCCAATCAACTTCTGAAAGCTCTTGTCTAATACCATCAAACTTGGCTTTGCCCCAAATTAGAACTTTGGGCCGGACCTATCATTCTCTATAGCTATCTTAAAACAAATTGAATTATGGTCACTGGTCCCAAAGTGGTCCCTCACTAACACTTCTGTCACCTGCCTTCCCGTATTTCCCAAGAGGAGGTCAAGTTTTGCCCCCCTCTCTAATCGGACCATCCACATAACTGAATAAAAATTCCTCCTGAATACACTCAACAAGTTTCTCTCCATCCAAGCCTCTAATGCTATGGCTGTCCCAATCAATGCTGGGAAAGTTAAAATCCCCTACTATTACCACCCTATTTTTCTTGGAACTGTCTGTAATCTCCTTAAATATTTGCTCCTCAGTTTCCCGCTGAATATTTGGGGGTTTATAGTACAATCATATCAAAATGATTTCCCCCTTCTTATTTCTCTGTTCAACCCGTATTGACTCAGTGGAGAACTCTCAGAAATACCCCCTGTCAGTACTGCTGAGGTTTTCCCTCATCAAAAGTGTAATTCCCTCTCCTCTCTTACCTCCTGTTCTATCTTTCCAATAGCATCTGTACCCTGGAACATTGAGCTGTCAAGTCCTGTCCCTCCCTTAGCCATGTTTCAGTAATTGCTATAATATCCTAGTCCCATGTACCCATCCATGCCCTGAGTTCATCTGGCTTGCCCATCAGGCCTGTTGCATTGAAATAAATGCAGCTTAATCTGGACTTCCCTTCCTCTCTGCTCTGCTTTTGCCTGGCCTGTCTAGTACTAAGATTACTGACACTGCCTTTACTACTTAATGTGCTCTCTTTAACTTCTGTGTTGTCCTCAATTTTCTCTCCAGTCTCCCTGCTGCTTTGGGTTCCACTGCCCTGTCAAACTAGTTTAAACTGTCTCAAGTGACTCTAGCAAATCTCCCTGCCAGGATATTAGTCCCCCTCCAGTTCAGGTGTAACCCCTCCCTCTTGAACAGGTCACCCCTTCCCCAGAAGAGATCCCATTGATTCACAAATCTAAATCCCTGCCCTCTGCACCAGTTCTCAAGCCAAACATTCATCTGCCTAACATTCTTATTCCTACTCTCACTAGCACGTGGCCATGGAAGTAGTCCAGAAATTATTACCTTCGAGTTCCTGTCCTTTAGCCTTCTCCCAAACTCTCTACAGTTATACTTCAGGACCTCATCCCTTTTCCTACATATGTTGTTGATACCAATGTGTACAACGACCTCTGGCTACTCACTCCTTTCCAGTAACCACTCAGAGACATCCTTGATCCTGGCACCTGAAGTCTCAATCGTGGCCACAGAAACATTTGTCTGTGCCTGTAACTAGCAAGTCCACTATTATCACTGCTCTCTTGCTCTTTGCCCAACCTTGCTCTACAGCAGAACCAGGTGTGGTGCCATAGGCCAGGCTGCTGCTGGTATAACTGTCCCTTTACAACAACTCCTCCACAAACCACTTTCTGGAAGGAACCACTTTCCCTGCAACAGCCAATCAGCATCATCACTCCGCTGTCTGCTGCTGGACACTTACCTTCACTTGAACACGGAATTACACTGGCGACTGGTCAGTTACACTGGGGACTGGTCAGTTACTCTGGGGATTGGTCAGTTACACTGGGGACTGGTCAATTACTCTGGGGACTGGTCAGTTACACTGGGGATGATCAGTTACACTGGGGACTGGTCAGATACTCTGGGCACTGGTCAGTTACTCTGGGGACTGGTCAGTTACTTTGGGGATGGTCAGTTACTCTGGGGATGGTCAGTTACACTGGGGATGGTCAGTTAGACTGGGGCAGATCAGTTACACTGGAGATGGTCAGTTACTCGGGATGGTCAGTTACACTGGAGACTGGTCAGTTATTCTGGGAATGGTCAGTTACTCTGGGATGGTCAGTTACACTTGGGACAGGTCAGTTACATTGGAGATGGTCAGTTGCTTTGGGACTGTTCAGTTACACTGGAGATGGTCAGTTATCCTTGGGACTGGTCAGTTACACTGTGGGTGGTTAGTTATGATGTGGGAATGCCGGCGTTGGACTGGCGTAAACACAGTAAAAAGTCTGACAACACCAGGTTTTAGTCCAACCGATTTATTTGATAATATTCTCACAAGCAAGCAAGCTTTCGAGGGGGCTGCCTCTTCGTCAGGTGAATGGAGAGTTCTGACCTCAGACAGACAGAGCATATAAAGCACAGACAGTTGCTGATTAGAATGCGAATCCTTACACCTAACCTGCTGTTCAAGTCTTAAAGTGGCTGATAATGTGAGTGGAAGGAGCACTGATCACAGTTTAAAGAGATGTGTATTGTCTCCAGACAGTACAGTAAGTGAGGTTTTGCAAACCCAGGCAAGTCACGGGGGTTACAGATAGTGCGACATGAACCCAAGATCCCTGTTGAGACCGTCCTCATGTGTGCGGAACTTGGCTATCAGTCTCAGTTCAGCGACTCTGCGCTGTCGTGTGTCATGAAGGCCGCCTTGGAGAATGCTTACCCGAAGGTCAGAGGCTGAATGCCCGTGACCGCTGAAGTGTTCGCCAACAGAGGTCAGAACTCTCCATTCACCTGACGAAGAGGCAGCCCCCTCGAAAGCTTGCTTGCTTGTGAGAATATTATCAAATAAATCGGTTGGACTAAAACCTGGTGTTGTCAGACTTTTTACGGTGGTTAGTTACTCAGGGAATGGTCAGTTACACTGGAGATGGTCAGTTACACTGGCGATGGTCAATTGCACTGGGACTGGTCAGGTATTCTGGGAATGGTCAGTTTCTCTGGGGATGGTCAGTTACACTGGTGATGGTCAGTTACTTTGGGAATGGTGAGTTACACTGGGGACTGGTCAGTTACTCTGGGGATGATCAGTTACACTGGGGACTGGTCAGTTACTCTAGGGATTGGTTAGTTACTTGGGGATGGTCAGTTACTCTGGGGACTGGTCAGTTACTCTGGGGATGGTCAGTTACACTGGGGACTGGTTAGTTACACTGGGAATGGTCAGTTACACTGAGAATAGGGCTGTATAGAGCACTGGTGAGGCTGCAGCTGGAGTACTGTGTGCAGTTTTGGTCGCCGCACTTGCGCAAGGATATTTTGGCCTTGGGAATGCAGAGGAGGTTTACTAGGCTGATTCCGGAGTTGAGGGGGTTGAACTATAAGGAGAGGCTGAATAAACTAGGCTTGTACTCGTTAGAGTTTAGAAGAATGAGGGGAGATCTCATTGAGACGTATAAGATGTTGAATGGGATGGATAGGATAGAGGTGGAGAGACTTTTCTCGCTCAAAAAGAACAGTAGGACAAGAGGGCACAGCCTCAGGATAAAGGGGGGGCGGTTTAGAACGGAGTTGAGAAGGAACTTCTTCACTTAAAGGGTGGTGAATCTCTGGAATTCTCTGCCCATTGAAGTGGTGGAGGCTGCCTCGCTCAATATTTTTAAGACGCGGGTTGATAGGTTTTTGATAGGCAAGGGGATTAAGGGTTATGGGGAGAGGGCGGGAATGTGGAACTGAGCCACGACAGATCAGCCATGATCTTATTGAATGGCGGGGCAGGCTCGAGGGGCTAGATGGCCTACTCCTGCTCCTATTTCTTATGTTCTTATGGAATGGTCAGTTACTCTGTGGTCAATCAGTAACCCTGTGGACTGGACCCAAAGGCTTGAGCACTCTTCCACCCTGACTGACCTGTTACGATGTGGAGATGCCGATGTTGGACTGAGGAAAACACAGTAAGAAGTCTCACAACACCAGATTAAAATCCAACAGGTTTATTTGGTAGCAAACACCAGTAGCTTTCGGAGCGCTGCTGAGTGCTCACCTGATGAAGGAGCAAAGCTCCAAAAGCTAGAGGTTTGTGCTACCAAATAAACCTGTTGGACTTTAATCTGCTGTTGTGCGACTCTTGACCTGTTAAACCAGTGACCCCTCAGCCCAGCGATCAGATACAATTGGGATGACAGCTCCCAGTTTCAAATCTCCAACTTATACACTGGGGATCGGTAACCACCCCTGACCCCATCAGCCAGAGAGGCCAGTTGCCTTCCTCCTTTGCATTGATGAGACTTAGATCTAAAACTGGAACCTTCCAGAACATGTTGAGACCTGGTGCTGTGAGTGGCACAGGAGGTGGGTTATGTAAGGGTGGTGGTGTTATTCTGAGTAGCAGTGTTAGTGGAGAGGTGTGAGTATCTACGAACTGAACTATTCGTTTGCAGTTGAGAGAAGGATGTGCTGGATATTGCTGCTTAGCACAGGGATGAATTATTCAAGCTTTTCAGGAAATAGCAGATTGCTGAGCTGTGATGTCTCACTATTTTACTCTTGGTGCACAGCTCACTGCTGATGAAGCGTTAGCACCAAGTCATTTCAGTCACTCCCAGGACAGATTCAGCATAGAGTTTGATACAGAATAAAGCTCCCTCTACACTGTCCCCATCAAACGCTCCCAGACAGGTACAGCACAGGGTTAGATACAGAATAAAGCTCCCTCTACACTGTCCCCATCAAACGCTCCCAGGACAGGTACAGCATGGGGTTAGATACAGAGTAAAGCTCCCTCTACACTGCCCCCATCAAACACTCCCAGGACAGGTACAGCACAGGGTTAGATACAGAGTAAAGCTCCCTCTACACTGTCCCCATCAAACACTCCCAGGACAGGTGCAGCATGGGATGAGATACGGAGTTGATTTGATTTCTTATTGCCACATGTATTAACATACAGTGAAAAGTATTGTTTCTTGTGCGCTGTACAGACAAAAGCATACTATTCATAGAGAAGGAAATGACAGAATGCAAAACATAGTGTTACAGTCAGAGCTAGGGTGTAGAGAAAGATCAACTTAATGCAAGGTAAGTCCATTCAAAAGTCCGACAGCAGCAGGGAAGAAGCCGTTCTCGAGTCAATCGGTACGTGACCTCAGACTTTTGTATCTTTTTTCTGATGGAAGAAGGTGGAAGAATGTCTGGGGTGGGTGGGGTCCCTAATTATGCTGGGTGCTTTGCTGAGGCAGCAAGAAGTGTAGACAGAGTCAGTGGATGCGAGACTGCTTTGCATGATGGACTGGGCTACATTCACAACCTTTTGTAGTTCCTTGCAGTCTTAGGCAGAGCAGGAGCCATACCAAGTTGTGATACAACCAGAAAGAATGCTTTCTGTGGTGCATCTGTAAAGGTTAGTGAGAGTCGTAACTGACATGCCAAATTTCCTTAGTCTTCTGAGAAAGTTGGTGGGCTTTCTTAATATAGTGTCGGCATGGGGGGCCTCCAGAACAGGTTGTTGGTAATCTGGGCACCGAAAACTTGAAGCTCTCGACCCTTTCTACTTTGTTTCCATTGATATAAACAGGGGAATGTTCTCCTTTAAGATTTCAGAAGTTGATGATAATTTCCTTCATTTTGTTGACATTGAGGGAGAGATTATTGTTGCTGCATCAGTTCACCAGATTCTCTATCTCATTCCTGTAGTCTGTCTCTTCATTGTTTGAGATCTGACCCACAACAGTGATGTCATCAGCAAACTTGAAAATCGAATTGGAGGGGAATTTGTCCACACAGTCATAGATGTACAAGGAGTATAGTAGGGAGCTGAGAACACAGCCTTGTGGGGCACCGGTTTTGAGGATGATCCTGGAGGAGGTGTTGTTGCCTATCCTTACTGATTGTGGCCTGTGAGTTAGGACGTTCAGGATCCAGTCACAGAGGGAGGTGCCAAGGCCCAGGCCATGAAGTTTGGAGCAGAGTTTTGTGGGAATAATAGTGTTGAAGGCTGAGCTGTAGTCAATAAATAGGAGTCTTACATAGGTACCCTTAATATCTAGGTGTTCCAGGGTTGAGTGCAGTGCCAGGGAAATGGCGTCTGCAGTGGACCTCTTGCGACAGTAGGCAAACTTTAGTAGATCCAGAGTAAAGCTCTCTCTATACCTGTCCCCATCAAACACTCCCAGGACAGGTACGGCATGTGGTTAGATACAGAGCAAAGCTTCCTCCACACTGTCCCCATCAAACACTCCCAGGACAGATAAAGCACAGGTTAAGTACAGAGTAAAGCTCCCTCTGCACTATCTTCCTCCTGTTCCTGTGTAACAGGCTTGAAAGGGGGCTTACCCTGAGTCCAGTGTTACATAAGAACATAAGAAATAGGAGCAGGAGTAGGCCATCTAGCCCTTCGAGCCTGCCCCGCCATTCAATAAGATCATGGCTGATCTGTCGTGGCTCAGTTCCACATTCCCGCCCTCTCCCCATAATCCTTAATCCCCTTGCTTATCAAAAACCCATCAACCCGCGTCTTAAAAATATTTAGTGAGGCAGCCTCCACCACTTCAACGGGCAGAGAATTCTAGAGATTCATCACCCTTTGAGTGAAGAAGTTCCTCCTCAACTCCGTTCTAAACCGCCCCCCCCCCCCCTTTATCTTGAGGCTGTGCCCCCTAGTCCTACTGTCCTTTCTGAGCGGGAAGAGTCTCTCCACCTCTATCCTATCCATCCCATTCATCATCTTATATGTCTCAATGAGATCTCCCCTCATTCTTCTAAACTCTAACGAGTACAAGCCTAATTTATTCAGCCTCTCCGCATAGCTAACCCCCTCAACTCCGGTATCAGCCTAGTAAACCTCCTCTGTACTCCCTCCAAGGCCAAAATACCCTTGCGTAAGTGCGGCGACCAAAACTGCACACAGTACTCCAGCTGCGGCCTCACCAATGCCCTACACAGCTGCAGCAAGACCTCCCTACTTTTATATTCAATCCCCCTCGCTATGAAGGCCAGCATCCCATTTGCCTTCCTGACCACCTGCTGCACCTGCAAGCTGGATTTTTGCGACTCATGCACAAGGACCCCGAGGTCCCTCTGCACCATCGCCTGCTGCAGTTTTTTGCCATGTAAGTAATAATCCTTCCTACCATTATTCCTACCAAAGTGGACCACCTCGCACTTGCCAACACTAAATTCCATTTGCCAGTTCCTGGCCCATTTGCCCAGCCTATCTAGATCTTTCTGCAGACTCTCCACAGCCTCTGCGCAATTTGCCATTCCACCAATCTTGGTGTCATCAGCAAATTTCGACACCATACACTCGGTTCCCTCCTCCAGATCATCTATATAAATGATAAATAGCTGAGGCCCCAGCACCAACCCCTGGGGCACTCCGGTAGTCACCAACCGCCAATCCGAATAGCACCCATTAACCCCCACTCTCTGCCTCCTATTTGACAACCAATCCTCTATCCACGCTAACACCCTACCCCCAACTCCATGCCCCCTTACCTTCTGCAATAACCTCTTGTGAGGTACCTTGTCAAACGCCTTTTGAAAATCAAGAAAGACCACATCCACTGGCTCTCCTCTATCCACCGCCCTAGACACATCCTCATAGAACTCCAATAAATTTGTCAGACACGACTTCCCCTTAACGAAACCGTGCTGCGTCTGCTCTATCAAGCAATTCCCCTCAAGATGCCTCGCTATTTCCTCCTTGATGACGGATTCTACATTTTACCTACAATAGACGTTAAACTAACTGGCCTATAATTCTCTGCCTTTTGCCTGCCACCCTTCTTAAACAACGGTGTAACATTAGCTGTTTTCCAATCTTCCGGCACTTCCCCGGAATCCAGCGACGTTTGGAAAATAACCACCAAGGCATCCACTATCACCTCTGCCATTTCTTTCAGAACCCTCGAATGCATTCCATCCGGTCCTGGGGACTTGTCCACAATCAGTCCCTCCAGTCTGTCGAGCACCACCTCTCTAGTAACAATAATGTCATTGAGACCCTCCAGTCCTACCACCTTTCCATCGCTAACACCCGGCAAATTATTCACGTCCTCCTCCGTGAAGACCGAAACAAAAAAGTTATTCAAGACCTCAGCCACTTCCCCATCCCCTACCACTAAGACCCCCCTCTCATCCTCTAAGGGTCCAACGTTCACCCTAGCCAGCCTCTTCCTTTATATATATTTATAAAAACTCTTGCTAACCTTTTTTATATTAAACGCTAGCCCAGCTTCATAGTTTCTCCTACCCTTCTTTATCAACTTCTTTGTCAATCTTTGTTGACATTTAAACCTCTCCCAATCCTCTTCTCACCCACTACTCTTAGCTACTCTAAAAGCCTCCGCTTTTAATTTAACACTTTCCTTCACCTCCTTCGTTATCCACGGCTTATTACCTCTCCTCCTACGGTCCTTTTTAACCATTGGAATAAATTTCTGCTGAGCACCAAGAAAGATCTCCTTAAAGATCCTCCACTGCTCCTCAGCAGACCTACATTCCAATGCGCTCCCCCAGTCAACATTCGCCAATTCTTCTCTCATCCTACCGTACTCCCCTCTGTTCAAACAAACGACGCATGTCCAGGAACCCACTTTCTCCTCCTCCATCTGCACCAGAAACTCCACCATACAATGATCACTCTCTCCAAGAGGATCCTTATTCCCTCAGAACTGACACCCCCACAGTGCGGCGCACCCTCAGCACTGACCCTCCAACAATGGGGCATCCCCTCAGCAGTGACCCTCCCACGTTGCAGCTTTCCGTCAGCACTGGCTCTCTCACAGTGCAGCATTCCCTCAGCACTAACCCTCCCACAGTGCAGTAGTTCCCTTAGCACTGACTTTCTGACACTGCGGCATACCTTCAGCTCTGACCACCCACCCCCCCCCCGGCACCTCTCCTGACAAAGCTGTCATTGACAGCACGTTAGGTCTTTGCTCAGTACACAGGGAGGGGTGGGTGAGATTGAAATGATAGAGTTTGACAATTTTAGGGAGTGGTTTGGTTGCCATGATGGGATTGTTGTGATTCTGATGAATGTTGCTGAAGTGAAGAATTTGAGAGAATATGTGAGCCGTGCACAAGGGAGTTTTTGAGATGGCAACATGAGGAGGTGACATTAATTGCCACTCTCATTGTCTCCATGTGCTGACGCACTCGGTGTTAAGTGGCCGCTTTGACACTAATTTCATTCCTTTGATCACTGCAACAGGATTGGAGGAGACAATAAACCCTCAGGGAGCATGGTTAAACAGCACAAGCTCCCTGAGTGGCTGACGAAACTCGGGAACGTCCCAAAGGGCCTGTTGTGTTCACTGGTTTTCATTCCCCCACAAACAGTCCCCATCCCTCCCACCTCCGAACAAATCTTTTTAACCTATTCATGGGATGTGGGCGTAGCTAACCAGACCTAGCATCTATTAATCGAGAAGGTGGTGAGTGAGTTGCCATCTTGAACCCACTGCAGTCCCATGTGGTGTAGGCACACCAACAGTGCTGTTAGGGGGGAGTTCCAGGATTTTGACCCAGCCACAGTGCAGGAACAGCTGATGTATTTTCCATGTCGGGATGGTGTGTGTGTGTCTGGGGAGAGCTCGGGGGTGGGGAGCAGGGATCTTGCAGGCAGTGGATTTCCCATGGCATTTGCAGATCTTGTCTTTCTAGGGGGTAGAGGTGGTGCGTTTGGGTGGCGGTGTTGAAAGAGCCTTGGTGAGTTGCCACAGTGCATCTTGTAGACGTTACATGCTGCTGCCGCTGTGTGTTGGTGATGGAGGGAGTGAATGTCGAGGGTAGGTGGTTAGTGTGTCGATTGAGTGGGGGGCTCTTTTGTCCTAGATGGTGTCGAGCTTCTCGAGTGTTGTTGAGCCACACTCATCCAGATGAGTGGGAGAGTATTCCATCTTCCATCACACTCCTGACTTGTGCCTTGTAGATGGTGGACAAGATTTGGTGGAGTGGGAGGTAGGGAGTCAGTGGATGCGATACTCTATGCAAGATTCTCCATCTCTGAAGCTTCATGCGTGCTGGCCCCAGCGTCCATTATCCAATAAGCTCCTTGACTAAGGGAACCTTCATACTTATGCTTGCAATGGAATTGTGAATGAGTGAAGTCTCACTTCCAACTGTACAGAGAGTTGGTGTTTCTGCAGCTGGAGTATTGCAAACAGTTCTGGTCTCCTCACCCTTACTGAAGGAAGAATCTACTCGCATCACAGGCTGTTCGGAGAAGGGTCACTGGGTCGATTCCTGGGGTGAAGGGGATTTTTGTCTTATGAGGAAAAGGTTGAACAGGTCGGGGCCTGAACCCATTGGAGTTTAGAAGAATGAGAGAGGATTAAACAGGCAAAAAGGTTGGAGGAGCAAATTGGCCCAGTCCACCTCCGTTATCTTCAGATCCTATCTGGCCTCTGTCGGATGTCCCGGCTCTTCCAAAGCAGCAGGTGATACCCACCTTTCCACATCCCCAGCCAGAGCATCAGTCAGCCCTGAGATGCATCAGCGCGTCACTGCTGATGCATCTCTGTTTTCAGCCTGGGAGATGTGCACAGCAAGATCCCACGATTGTTGATTAGGTGGTAGTTACATAGTTATTTCCATGTTGTTGCTTGATGGAACGTTATTGGTCTCAGTAACTGGGGACTCTGGACAAGATACTGAATATTCACATGAAAGACCAAATGGTTTCAGCTGCTCTCTGGGTTAATACTATCCTCAGTATTAATATATTATAATACTATCCTCCCACAGTGCGGTGCTCCCTCAGCGCTGACCCACTCACAGTGTGGCGCTCCCTTAGCACTGATCCTCCAACAGTGTGGCACTCCCTCAGCACTGACCATCCCACAGTGCAGCGCTCCCTCAGCACTGACCCTCTCACAGTGCGGCGCTCCCTTAGCACTGATCCTCCAACAGTGCAGTGCTCCCTCAGCACTGATCCTCCCACAGTGCAGTGCTCCCTCAGCGCTGACCCTCCCACAGTGCGGTGCTCCCTCAGCGCTGACCCTCTCACAGTGTGGCGCTCCCTCAGCACTGATCCTCCCACAGTGCGGCGCTCCCTCAGCACTGACCCTCTCACAGTGTGGCGCTCCCTCAGCACTGATCCTCCGACATGTGGTGCTCCCTCAGCACTGATTCTCCCACAGTGCAGTGTTCCCTCAGCACTAAATCTCCCATACTACGGTGCTCCCTCAGCACTGACCCTCCCACAGTGCGGCGCTCCCTCAGCACTGACCCTCCCACAGTGCAGCGCTCCCTCAGCACTGACCCTCCCACAGTGCGGCGCTCCCTCAGCACTGACCCTCCCACAGTGTGGCGCTCCCTCAGCACTGACCCTCCCACAGTGTGGCGCTCCCTCAGCACTGACC
The DNA here is from genome assembly GCA_037974335.1 of Prionace glauca. Lineage (NCBI taxonomy): Eukaryota > Metazoa > Chordata > Chondrichthyes > Carcharhiniformes > Carcharhinidae > Prionace > Prionace glauca. The sequence continues at coordinate 89,964,727 of CM075733.1, read as the reverse complement.
CTCCCACAGTGCGGTGCTCCTCCGCACTGACCCTCCCACAGTGCAACGCTCCCTCAGCACTGACCCTCCCACAGTGTGGCGCTCCCTCAGCACTGACCCTCCCACAGTGCAGCGCTCCCTCAAGCACTGACCCTCCCACAGTGCAGCGTTCCCTCAGCACTGACCTCTGACAGTATGGCGCTCCCTCAGTTCTGACCCTGCAATAGTTTGTCACTCCCTCAGTGCTGCACTGCAGTGGTTGGAACCTTTGCGCTGACAGTGTTGCTGGGTTTTCGGTCTGTATCAGTTCTCTCTCTCTCTGTTCTGTGTTGGATCCTCTCCTGAAGCATCTTGTCAGTCTCTCTGACAGTGCTGGATACTCTGTGGCCTTGATCTTGTGCCAGAAAGGCAGCTGAAAATGCTCACTCCAGCCTGATTATCAATTGCACTCCCCCTACAACTCCTTGAATGGCGGGGCAGGCTCGAAGGGCTAGATGGCCTACTCCTGCTCCTATTTCTTATGTTCTTATGTTCTTAACTCAGAATTCATCAATCACCTCCTCCACTATCACCTCTCTGTCACCCTCTGTATCTTCTCTGTTACCCACTCCCCCTTTATCTCTCTCTGTGTATCTCTCTCTCCATGGTGAGCACTGCTGCCTTGCAGCGCCAGGGACTCATATTTGATTCCTGGCTTGGGTCACTGTCTGTGCAGAGTCTGCACATTCTCCCAAATCTGTGTGGGTATCCTCCGGGTGCTCCGGTTTCCTCCCACAGTCTGAAAGATGTGCTGGTTAGGTACATTGGCTGTGCTAAGTTCCTTCCCAGGGTACCCAAACAAACGCTGGAGTATGGCAGCTAGGAAATCTTCACAGTAACTTCCCTGCAGTGTTAATGTAGGCCTACTTTTGACACTAATAAATAAACTTTAAATTTTAACTTTAAAATTCTCTCTCTTTTTGTCTCTTTCTAGCTCTCTCCTTGCCTTTTCTCTCGCTCTTTGCTGATCTCTCTATATCTCTCTGTCTCTTTCTCTCCCTATCTCTCTCTCCCTGTCTCTCTCTGTCTTTCTCTCTCTTTTTGTCTCTTTCTAGCTCTCTCCTTGCCTTTTCTCTCGCTCTTTGCTGATCTCTCTGTTTCTCTCCCTTTCTATCTCCTTCCCTCTGTTTCCCACTCTCCCTCTGACTCTCTCTATCTCTCTCTTTGTTTCTCTGTATATCTGTGTGTGTCTCTCTCTCTGTTTTGTTCTATCTTCTGTCTCTCCCTTTCTCTCTGTGTCTCTTTCCCTGTTTCTGTCTGTCTCTCTCTGTCTGTCTCTCTTTGTCTTTCTCTCTCTCTCTCTCTCTCTGTCTCTATCCTCTGTCTCTGTTTCTCTCTCTCTTTCCATCTCTCTCTCTCTCTCTCTCTCCCTGTCACTCTCTCTCCTTGCCTGTGAGTTGTGTCCACCACCCCTTCTCCCACTGTGTCAGCTCCCTCCCCCTCCCATCAGAATCAACAGCATTGAGTGTTTCAACCCACAGTGATTGTGAAATGTTTCTGCAGTAGAGACACAGTGAGATCGAGAGAGATAGAGAGAGAGAGCGACAGAGAAAGGGGGAGATAAAGAGACAGAAAGACAGAGAGATAAAGAGAGATAGAGAGATAAAGAGAGAGCCAGAGATAGACAGAGAGAGACAGAGAAAGGGGGAGATAAAGAAACAGAGAGAAAGACAGAGAGATAAAGAGAGACAGAGAAATAAAGAGAGAGACAGAAAGAGAAAGACAGAAAGATGGAGATAGACAGAACGATAGAGAGAGAGAGAAAGATAAAGAGAGAGATAGGGCTAAACAGACAGAGAGAGGGAGATAGAGACAGAAACATAGAGATAAACAGAATGACAGAGAGATAAAGAGAAAGATGGAGATAAACAGAGACAGAGAAAAAAAGAGAGACAGATGTAGAGACAGAAAGATAAACATAGATGGAGGGAGAAATTGAGAGAGAGAGACAGAGAGAGAGTTTACGATGGATCATATTTAAAGAGGGTTATAGTTGATGTGTTATCCAGGTCTGTTTACAGCCCGATTCTCATTCAGTGCTTCCACAATACATTCCTAGAGAGTGTTTTTAATTTCTCAGCCTCCCTCCCATCCCAACGTTTAATTAATTCCTCCAGATTCTAGTTCCCCAGGCAACCAGGCAGCTCTGAGTGTCTGGATTCTCCCTCCCCGGGAACCTTCATCACCCCAAGACCTTCCTCTGGAGACAATGAAACCCCCCTTGTGACACCCACAGCCCTTGACACCTGTAACCTCCTCCAGCCCCCTCTACATGTCCTCGGAGTATTTGATGGCAACAGTGTTGAGAGAGCTTTACTCTGTATCTAACCCCATGCTGTACCTGTCCTGGGAGTGTGTAACGGGGACAGTGTAGAGAGAGCTTTACTCTGTATCTAACCCCGTACTGTACCTGTCCTGGGAGTGTTTGATGGGGACAGTGTAGAGGGAGCTTTACTCTGTATCTCACCCCATGCTGTACCTGTCCTGGGAGTGTTTGATGGAGACAGTGTAGAGGGAGCTTTACTCTGTATCTCACCCCATGCTGTACCTGTCCTGGGAGTGTTTGATGGGAAAACACAGTTAGAAGTCTCATAACACCACGTTAAACTCCAATAGGTTTATTTGGTAACAAATACCACTGGCTTTTGGAGCGCTGCTCCTTCGTCAGGTGAGTGGGGAGTTCTGATCACAAACAGGGCATATAAAGGCACGCACACAGTTTACAGAATACTGATTAGAATGCAAGTTTTTACAGCTAGTCAAGTCGTAAAGGTGCAGACAATGTGAGTGGAGATAGCATTAAGCATAGGTTAAAGAGATGTGTATTCTCTCCAGACAGGACAGTATGTGAGATGTTGCAAGTCCAGGCAAGTCATGGGGGTTACAAATAGTGTGACATGAATCCAAGATCCCAGTTGAGGCTGTCCTCATGTGTGCAGAACTTGGCTATCAGTTTCTGCTCAGCAACTCTGCGCTGTCGTGTGTTCTCTTCGTGGAGAACACCTACCCAAAGATCAGAGGCCGAATGCCCATGGCCACTGAAATGTTTGCCAACAGGAAGAGAACAGTCTTGCTTGGTGATTGTTGAGTGGTGTTCATTTATCCATTGTCGTAGCATCTGCATGGTCACCCCAATGTACCATGTCTCGGGATATCTTTCCTGCAGCGTATCAAGTAGACAACTTTGGTCGAGTTGCAACAGTATATACCGTGTACCTGGTAGAAGGTGTTCTCATGTGAGATGATGAATCCGTGTTGATGATCCGGCATGCCTTGCAGAGGTTGCTGTGGCAGGGTTGTGTGGTGACATGGTCAAGGGTGGAAGAGGAAAAGCACAATGTTAAAATGGCGGTGCAGGCTCATTGGGCCGAAGGGCCTGTTTCCCGTGTGTTGTTCTTTGTTCTCCTGAATGCTGGGTAGTTTGCTGTGGACAATGGTCTGTTTGAGGTTATACGGTTGTTTGAACGCAAGAAGTGGGGGTGTGGAGATGGCCTTGGCGAGATGTTCATTTTCATCAATGACATGTTGAAGGCTCCGGAGAAAATGCATAGCTTTTCCACTCTGGGGAACTACAAAGAACAAAATCGGCCCAACGAGCCCGCGCCGCCATCTCAACACCACCAGTCCCCCTCTCCCCCCATGACCCCTGTCTAATGTTTTATGGCCATCCAGATTGAGGGAAACTGATTTAGGGACAATTTATTTCTGCCAATCAGCCTAACAGCACGTCTACTGGACAACGAAGGGTACTTTGTTCACTGTGTCCCGTGTTTGTCTCCTGAGGAGGTCGGTGCAGTTTTTCACTGTGGCGCGGTGGAACTGTCAATCGATGAGTTGAGCGCCATATCCTGTTCTTATGAGGGCATCTTTCAGCGTCTGGAGCTGTCTGTTGCGATCCTCCTCATCTGAGCAGATCCTGTGTATCTGGAGGGCTTGTCCATAGGGGATGGCTTCTTTAATGTGTTTGGGGTGGAAGCTGGAGAAGTGGAGCATCTTGACATTATCCATGGGCTTGCGGTACAGTGAGGTCTGAGGTGACCGTCCTTAATGGAGATGCGTGTGTTCAAGAATACAATCGATTCCAGAGAGTAGTCCATGGTGAGTCTGATGGTGGGATGGAACTTGTTGATGTCGTCGTATAGTTGTTTCAGTGATTGTTTACCATGAATCCAAAGGAAGAAAATGTCATCAATGTATCTAGTGTATAGCATCGGCTGAAGGTCCTGTGTGGTGAAGAAGTCTTGTTTGAACTTGTGCATGAAAATGTTGGCATATTGAGGTGCGAGTTTGGTCCCCATGATTGTTCCATGTGTCTGGATGAAGAACTGGTTGTTGAAAGTGAAGATGTTGTGTCCAGGATGAAGTGGATGAGTTGTAAAATTGCATCTGGAAACTGGCAGTTGTTGGTGTTGAGTACTGAGGCAGTTGCAGCAATGCCATCGTCATGGGGATGCTAGTGTAGAGTGCCGAGACATCCATTGTGACGAGGAGTGCTCCTGGTTCAACTGCTTCATATGTGCTGAGTTTCTGTAGGAAGTCCATAGTGTCGCAACAAAAGCTGGGGATTCATTGTACAATAGGTTTCAGGGTGCCCTCGACGTAGCCGGAGATGTTCTTGTACAGGGTCCCATTGCCCGATATGATGGAACAGCTGGGTGTGTTTGCCTTGTGTATCTTTGGGAGGCAGTAGAGATCTCCAACATGGGGAGTACATGGGATGAGGGCACAGAGGGTGCTCTGAAGGTCCAGATCTAAGGTCTTGGTCAGAGTGTTGAGTTGACGGGTCTGTTCTTTGGTCAGATCTGCGGGTAATTGTCTGTAGTGTTCCTCTTTGTTCAGTTGTCGGTACACTTCTTTGCAGTAATCCATCCCCATCCGTTTGACGGGGACAGTGTAGAGCGAGTTTTATCTGCATCTAATCATATACTGTACCTGTCCTGGGGGTGTTAGATGGGGACAGCGTAAAGGGAGTTTTACTCTGTATCTAACCTTGTGCTGTACCTGTCCTGGGAGTGTTTGATGGGGACAGTGTACAGGGAGCTTTACTATCTAACCCCGTGCTATACCTGTCCTGGGAGTTTTTGATGGGGGGGGTATTTAACCATTCTGTTGACTGACATTGCTGGAGAAAAACACTTTGGCAAATGAAAATTCTACAATATGCAGTACTAACCAGAATGATTCATCCAACATTCACTGAGATACTGAAACATTGTTTATCTCCAACAGGTAATGTGCTGTGTGACTGTCAGCTATTTGCTGCACTCTGGTGGTAAACTGGTGCATTGCCTGCAGTGTCAGTGCCTTAGCTTTGTCATAGGTGGCGAGAGTCTTCTGCAATGAAAGATCTCAGAATAGAGATGTTTGCACAAATCTGTTTCGTAAGGCCTTTGCAGTCATTGTTGGTAACGTGCTGCCTGTTAGCTTGCAGCAAGCTGTTAACAAACAGCATAGCACCATCCAGGAGAAATCATGATCGACGCGCTAACCACCCACCTTCATTCCCTCCACCACCGATGCAGTGGCAGCAGTGTGTACCGTCGACAGGATGCGCCACAGTGACTCGCCAAGGTTCCTTCGACAGCACCACCCAAACCTGCCACCTGTAACCCCTAGAAGGACAAGGGCAGCATAGGGAACACCCATCACCTGCAAGTTCCCCCCTCTGAGCTGCCCCTTCACACACACACCACCCCGACTTGGACATATATTGGCTGTTCCTTCACTGGGGCTGGGTCTAAATCCTGGAACTCTCTCCCTAACAGCACTGTAGGTGTACCTACACCATTTGGGACTGCAGCGGGTTCAAGATGGCGGCTCACCCACCACCTTCTCAAGGAGCAATTAGGGATGGGGGGGATAAACGCTGGGCCCGGCCAGCAATGTATTGATTTTACAATGGCTACATCATTTACTTTTCCTGGTAGCCGTCAAGAGGTCAGGATATGGGGGAGATTTGACCATTCCTGCCCACCCCCAATCCAGCTCTTCTTGAGATCTATAATTTCCATCTCAGCACTGACCCTCTGAGAGTGCGGTTCTCGCTCAGCACTAACCCTCCGATAGCGCAGCATTCCCTCAGCGCTGACCCTCCCACAGTGCAGTGCTCCCTCAGCACTGACCCTCCCACAGTGCGGTGCTCCCTCAGCGCTGACCCTCCCACAGTGCGGTGCTCCCTCAGTGCTGACCCTCCCACAGTGCAGCGCTCCCTCAGCACTGACCCTCCCACAGTGCGGTGCTCCCTCAGCACTGACCCTCCCACAGTACAGCGCTCCTTCAGCACTGACCCTCCCACAGTGCAGCGCTCCCTCAGCACTGACCCTCCCACAGTGCAGCGCTCCCTCAGCACTGACCCTCCCTCCCACAGTGCGGTGCTCCCTCAGCGCTGACCCTCCCACAGTGCGGTGCTCCCTCAGCGCTGACCCTCCCACAGTGCAGTGCTCCCTCAGCACTGACCCTCCCACAGTGCGGTGCTCCCTCAGCACTGACCCTCCCACAGTGTGGCACTCCCTCAGTTCTGTCCACAACACGTCGGGCTTAAATGCATTGTGCTTAAAACTTTTAATGTTGGGGCAGCATGTGGATTTAGAATTCCCAAGTGCTACCAATGAGTGGCAGAATCAATGTGACCTGCCAATTTTTGAGGTCAGTCAGAGAATAATTGCTCGATGCGAGCTTGCAGGTGCAAGTTCCCACAGACCCTTTGTGTCATTGCTCATGATGAATCATCGTTGAGAGTTTGCAAACGTGCATCAGGCTGTGCTGGAGTGTGTGTAAGTGGTGATGGATGTCCATCCCCACTGAAATAAATTAGAAATAAACATTGATGTGTTTGACTTTAACAGGGGAACAGAATAAATTCAATTGGGTGAATAATTGGCAGGGCTGTGGGGGAGGGAGAGGGGAACTAATTGGATAGCTCTTTTTGGGAGCTGGAATGGACCTGATGGGCCAAGTGGTCAATTTTGGAATGCAGCGGTGAAGTATGTGTGCGTTCAGAGTGTGGAGCAAAAGCTGATGATGCTGAAAAATTGAAATAGGAAAAGAAGCTTCTGGAAATCTGTAGCAGAATCAGGAATCAGCTCGCACGATATTCCTTATTCGGTCTACGTCTCGGTGGCCGCAGGTGGTGTTGATACGTGAGCCTTTATTCTGCTGGATGCTTGCTCTGGCATCAATGTTAATTGACGCCCCGGTTAATTTGATTTGCTCCCCTCTTGTCCACTAGTTTGGGCCCATCCATCTGGAGTCCAGCCTTCTCCAGTGAGGAATGTTAAGCGTTGTCCATTCCCCTTGTGTGGCTTGCTGGCCAGAGCGCACTCTGTCTTCGATGGGGCCTTGGATATGCCAAGTAGTGCGACCTGGGATGCAGGGTGAGGGAGATCGCATCAGCAGGGAGGAGGCAAATGGAGACTGGTCTCAAACAAATCAGACGCCCCAATGTGCTGGCCTTTTTTCGAAGCCTGTTCACCGGAAACACCCATCGTTGGATTTCAAACTGACGCCCAGCCCTATCTCTCTACCACCACAGTCCCCCAAGATTTTCATCATTTCACCACTGTCTCAGAATTGCCTGTCTGTGGATCTTACATCCTGTGTTAGATGAGCAGAATTTCCCTCCAATTGAATATTGAGCAGACTGAAGCCATTATTTTTGGTTCCTGCTCCAAACATTGTTTCCATAGTGACTGACTCCATCCTTCTCCCTGCTAACACTCTGAGGTGAAGCCAGTCCATTTGCAGCTTCAGGGTCACAGTTAACTCCATGATGAGTTTCACATCTCATATCTGCTCCGTTCTCTCCTCTGTAACCTCACCCAATTCCTCCCTTCCAGCCTCGGCTTAGAACATAGGACATTACAGCGCAGTACAGGCCCTTCGGTCCTCGATGTTGCGCCGACCAGTGGAACCAATCTAATGACCCTCTAACCTAAACTATTCCAATGCTATCCATATGCCCATCCACAGACCATTTGAACACCGTTAAAGTTGGCAAGTTCACAACTGCTGCAGGCAGGGCATTCCGTGACCTTACTACCCTCTGAGTAAAGAACCTACCTCTGACATCCGTCCTATAATTACCACCCCTTAATTTAAAGCTATGTCCCCTTGTGTTAGCCATCTCCATCCGAGGTAAAAGGCTCTCACTGTCCACCCTATCCAATCCATTGATCATCTTGTATGCTTAGTCGCTGTGGAAACCCTCGTCTGTGTCTTCATTCCGATCCACGCTCTCCCAGCTGCTCTCCCACATTCGATCTTTTGGGAGCTTCAATTCCTCCCAAACCCTGCTACTCTGCCCCATGCCTAAACTCGCATCCAGTCCCCATTCACCATCGTCCCCCGTGCTCGCTGACCAACACTGGCTCCCAGTCCCGGCAAGACCTCCACTTTCAAATTCTCATCCTCGCTTTCAAATCCCTCCATGGCTTCCTCACCCAGCCTCCCTATTTCTGTAGCCCCCTCCAGTCCCTACACCCCTCCTATCTCTGTATTCTCCTGCAGCCCTTACACTCCTCCTTATTTTTGTAACCTCCTCCAGCCTCTACGTCCCTCCCTGACTCTGTAACTTCCTCCAGCCCCTACAACCCTCCCTATCTCTGTAACCTCCTCTAGTCCTTACAAGCCTCCATATCTCTGTAACCTCCTTCAGCCCTCCCTATCTCTGTAATCTCCTCTAGCCCCTACAACCCTCCATATCTCTGTAACCTCCTCCAGCCCCTTGATTGATTGCTGGGATGAAGAGAGTTTTTATCTTATGAGCAAAAGGTTGATCAGATCAGGTCTTTACACATTGGAGTTTAGAATCTAAGCGCAATCAACATCCTGAGGAGTGGTCACCATTGACTAGAAACTGAACTGGACCCAGCCATATAAATACTGTGGCTACCAGAGCAGGTCAGAGGCTGGGAATCCTGTGGAGACTAACTCATCTCCTTATTTCATACCACACCACACCCACACATGTACCATCCTGACTTGGAAATATATTGGCCCTTCCTTCACTGTGGCTGGATCAGAAACCTGGAACTCCCTTCCTAACAGCACTACAGATGTACCTTCACCACATGAGTCCGCAGCGGGTTCAAGGTGGTGGCTCACCCACCAGTTCTCAAGGGGGCAATAAGGGATGGGGGTAAATGCTGGGCCCGGCCAGCCACGCTCACATTCCTGGGAATGAATAAAAACAAGTATGAGAGGGGATCTTATTGAAATATCGTAGCTTCTGAGGGGGATGGTGTTTGATAGGGTGGCTGCTGAGAGGATATCTCCCCCATCGTGGCGGGGAATCTAGAACTGGGAGGGTTCGGAGGGCATATAGTTTCAGAATTAGGGGGTCTCCCGTTGAAGACGGGGATGAGGAGGAATTTCTTCTCTCAGAGGGTGGTCAGTCTGTGGAGTTCACCCCCCCATACCCCCAGACAGCAGTGGGGGCTGCGGCTCATTGAATATATTCAAGGGGGAGTTACACAGATTTCTGATCAACAAGCGGAGGTTGAGGGTTATGGGAGAGGACATGAAATTGGGCTTGAGGAGACAATCAGATCAGACAGGATGTGAAAGAGGACAGATTCACAGGAGGGTGAGGTTGGGGGAACAGTATCCGGTGAGTTGCTTTTTCAGGGGAGCAATTGGGGATGCAACAAACTGATTGGCTGGTATGTCCACGAGTCCTGTGGTCATATTGAACAGCAGAGTCAGCTCCTGAGCAGTCTGAATGGCCTCCTCCTGCTCCCACTCCGTATCATCCTCTGATGAGGGGTTCCTTGCACCGGCTTCAACACCTTCGCCAGGTTGGTACTTTAAGTTTGAATGGTTTGGGGAGGGAGTCATGTGATTAGGCCCAGGTATGGGGGTACTGCCGGTGCGGGTGGGATGAGGGGGTGGGGGGGCACTGTGGTGCAGTCTGTGTCCAAAGGCTCAACCTCAGAGATCTCCAGTGACACTCCATCGTTACATTGGAAAAAAATATTAATGTAAAGATTTTTTAAAATGTTGACCTGATGGGATTTGAGCACTGCGGCATTTGTTGGCTGTCCCTAATTATCCAGTGAGCTGAGTGTCTGGCTCGGGGTCATTTCCGAGGGGACAGTACAGAGTCAACCACATTGACCACATTGTTCTGTATGTGTGTGTGTGGGTAAAGGGGAGGAGTCTGGAGTTGCATGTAGCCAGACCAGGATAAGGACAGTAGATTTCCTTTTCCCTAGAAGGGCACATTAGTGAACCAGGTGGGTTTTTATGAAGGTTGATGATAGTTTCACAGTTACCATGACTGAATCTAGCTTTATAATCCCAGATTTAACTAATTGAATTTAAATTCCACCTGCTGCCCTAATGGGAATTGAACCAGTGTCATCTCAAAGGATTATATGTAGATTAAACTTCCCCGTGGTAATCACCATACCTTTCTGGCACGCTCCCACTATTTCTTCTTTGCCACCCTACTGTGTGATTACTGTGAGGTGGTCTGTATACCACACCTGCAAGAGACTTTTTGCTTTTATCATTCCTCCTCTCTACCCAAATTACTTTTATATCCTGGTTTCCTGAACTTCAGTTATCCCTCTCTATTATGCTAACATTATCTTTAATTAACAGATCACTTCTCCATCTTCTCGTAACTCCCTATTCATCCTAAAAAGTCATAGACCTTCAATATTTAAGTTGGCATCTATGCCAACTTAAATCTATGCCATTTTGCGACCATGTCTCAGTAATGACTGTTAGATTCTACTTGTTAATCTCTATTTGCACTATCAGCTCAGCTGTTTTGTTTCCAATGCTTCATGCATTCAAATAAAGAGTCTTGCATTTTGTCCTTTTATTAAGCAAGTGAGTGATAGTTATCAGAGATAGTAACCCCAAATCTTCCTATCAGATCAGCGTGATCTTATAAAATGGCGGAGCAGACCCAAGAGGCTGAACAGCCTAGTCTGCTCTATGTTCCTATGTTTGTGTCTAGCTTTATCTGATGATTTATTCTTAGATTTTTATTCCCTGTCACTTTCTGTCACAATCTATTTATTATTTCCCATATTAATACCTTCCTCTTTCCCTTACCCTAACTCTATGGTATACCAAAGCTGCCTGCATTTGGTACCATATCCCCCGGAACCCCCGTTCCTGACAGTAAATCATTGATTGTGGTGGCCGCATTGACAAGCCTAGGCCTGTGTCACCAAATGATCTGTTTCAAGATGCATATTTTTAATAGGGAATGATAATTTATTTTTGCTCATTTCCTCCCCAAAGACTTCTGGTTGGAAAGCCAATTTTAATAAATGACCAGTTTATTGGGAGACTCAAAATGTAAAGTGCGCTTTAGCTTTCTTTTGACAATATGGTTTTAATTATCAATCCTTGAATTATTTTCCCATTTTGTTAGCTATATTACATAATGCTCAGGAACTTTTCAAAACACATATGCACTTCAACACATTACCAGTTTATGGTTTTTAAGATTTCTCCTCTCTGCTTTCTCTTCACTGACTTCTAAATCCAGGAAAATGGACAGATGTAGCTAGTGTAACTGTTGTGTAAGAGTGCATCAGGATGACAATTCTTTCTTCTCTTCCTACTTTTGAAGAGTTAATTGACGTTAGTCAGAGATGTCACTTGTTTCCCATTAACTTGTGGGTGCAGGCATAGTGCTCCAAGTGTGGCTACAACCACTTGGCATGGAGGCATTTTGAGATATTTTCTGTAACCAGTAACTGGATGCTATCAATTGTGGTTCAGTTGACAGCACTGTTTCTTCTAAGTTGCAAGATTGTGGGTTTATGTCCTGTTCGAGCGTAAAATCTCAGCTGACACTTTAGCGTAGTAGTGATGTGTGCTGCATGATCTATTTTTAAGGTGGATGTGAAAGTTCCAATGGCACAATGTAGAACAGGAGGAGGAGAGTTCTCCCCAGTTGATTCAGGACACCATTTTCATTAAACTACTCGATGTTCTCACTTTTTGGTACAAATGTCTTAAATGGAAATAGGGTTGAGGTCCTGAAGAGTGATTATGGAGAGCTAGAAAGAAGGTTAAGAACGTAGAACATTACAGCACAATACAGGGTCTTTGGCCCTTGATGTTGTGCCGAGCTATGCCTAATCCCAAGATCAAGCTATTCCCTCCCTATAATTCTGGAGTGCTCCACGTGCCCATCTAATAACCGCTTGAAAGTTCCTGAAATGTCCGGCTCCATTATCACAGCAGGCAGTCCATTTCACACCCCAACCACTCTGAGTGATGAATCTACCTCGGACATCCCTCCTATATCTCCCACCATGAACCTTATAGTTATGCCCCCTAGTAACAGCTACATCCACCCGAGGAAATAGTCTCTGCACGCCCACTCTATCAATCCCTCTCATCATGTAATAAACTTCTATTAAGTCGCCTCCCATCCTCGTCTGCTCCACAGAGAAAAGCCCCAGCCCCCTCAATCTTTCCTCATAAGACCTACCCTCCAAACCAGGCAGCATCCTGGTAAATCTCCTCTGCACTCTCTCCAATGCTTCCACATCCTTCTTATAGTGAGGTGACCAGAACTGTGGTCTCACCAGCATCCAATACAGTTGCAGAATAACCCCACCTTTAAAGGGAGCCTTTAAAAGTGAATTAGCTAGAGTTCAGGGTCTACCTGTTCCTGATAGGGTGAAGGGTAAGGCTGGCAAGAGAAGGGAACGTAGGATAACAAAACATATTGGGATTTTGGCTAGGGAAAAAAGGGCGTGGCTCAGGTACAAGCAACTGGAATACAGGAGTATTCATAGAGTCATAGAGGTTTACAGCATGGAAACAGGCCCTTCGGACCAACTTGTCCATGCTACCCTTTTTTAAGCCCCGAAACTAATCCCAATAGCCCGCATTTGGCCCCTATCCCTTGATACCCATCTTATCCATGTAACTGTCTAAATGCTTTTTTAAACACAAAACTGTACCCACCTCTACTACACCTCTGGCAGCTTGTTCCAGACACTTGCCACCCTCTGTGTGAAAAAATTGCCCCTCTGGACTCTTTTGTATCTCTTCTCTCTCACCTTAAATCTATGCCCTCTAGTTTTAGACTCCCCTACCTTTGGGAAAAGATATTGACTACCTACCTTATCTATGCCCCTCATTATTTTATAGACCTCTATAAGTCACTCCTTTGCCTCCTATGCTCCAGAGGAAAAAAGTCCCAGTCTATCCAGTGTCTCCTTATAACTCAAACCATCAAGTCCCAGTAGCATGCTAGTAAATCTTTTCTGCATTATTTCTAGTTTAATAATATCCTTTCTGTAATAGGGTGACCAGAATTGCACACGGTATTCCAAGTATGACCGTACCGATGTCTTGTACAACTTCAACTCCTGTATTCAGCGTTGTGACCAATGAAACCAAGCATGCCGAATGTCTTCTTCACTACTCTGTCCACTTATAACTCCACTTTTGAGGAGCTATGAACATGTACCCATAGATCTCTTTGTTCTGTAACTCTCCCCAACACCCTACCATTAACTGAGTAAGTCTTGCCCTGGTTCAATCTGCCAAAATGCATCACCTCGCATTTGTCTAAATTAAACTCCATCTGCCATTCGTCAGCTCACTGGCCCAATTGATCAAGATCATGTTGCAATTGGAGATAAATTTCTTCACTGTCCACTATGCCACCAATCTTGGTGTCAACTGCAAACTTACTAATCTTGCCCCCTATACTCTCATCCAAATCATTAATATAAATGACAAATAACAGTGGGCCCAGCACTGATCCCTGAGGCACACCGCTGGTCATGATGTGGAGATGCCAGCGTTGGACTGGGGTAGACACGGTGGGAAGTCTGACGGCGCCGGGTTTAAGTCCAGCCGATTTGTTTGATGCAGGCTTGCAGGCTTTCGGGGTTTGCCCCTTCGTCGGGTGAATGGAGAGTTCTGGCCGCAGACAGAACATATAAAGCACAGACAGTTTACAGATTACTGATTAGAATGCAAGTCTTTACACCTGACCTGCTATTTAAGTCTTAAAGTGGCTAACAATGTGAGTGGAAGGAGCATTAAGCCCAGGTTAAAGAGATGTGTATTGTCTCCAGACAGTACAGTAAGTGAGGTTTAGCAAACCCAGGCAAGTCATGGGGGTTACAGATAGTGCGACATGAACCCAAGATCCCTGTTGAGGCCAGAGCTCTCCAGTCGCCTGGCGGGGGGACAAACCCCGAAAGCTTGTGAATTTACTATCGGGTAAATCGGTTGGACTTGAGCCTGGTGTTGTCGGACTTCTTAAGAACATAAGAACATAAGAACATAAGAAATAGGAGCAGGAGTAGGCCATCTGGCCCTTCGAGCCTGCCCCGCCATTCAATAAGATCATGGCTGATCTGTCGTGACTCAGCTCCACCTTCCTGCCCTCTCCCCATAACCCTTAATCCCTTCTCTTATCAAAAACCCATCAACCCGTTTCTTAAAAATATTTAGCGAGGCAGCCTCCACCACTTCAACGGACAGAGAATTCCAGAGATTCACCACCCTTTGAGTGAAGAAGTTCCTCCTCAACTCTGTTCTAAACCGCCCCCCCCCCCCTTTATCTTGAGACTGTGCCCCCTAGTCCTACTGTCTTTTTTGAGCGGGAAGAGTCTCTCCACCTCTATCCTATCCATCCCATTCATTATCTTATACGTCTCAATGAGAACTCCCCTCATTCTTCTAAACTCTAACGAGTACAAGCCTAGTTTATTCAGCCTCTCCTCATAGCTCAATCCCCTCAACTCCGGTATCAGCCGAGTAAACCTCCTCTGCACTCCCTCCAGGGCCAAAATATCCTTGCGCAGGTGCGGCGCCCAAAACTGCACACAGTACTCCAGCTGCGGCCTCACCAATGCCCTATACAGCTGTAGCAAGACCTCCCTACTTTTATATTCAATCCCCCTCGCTATGTAGGCCAGCATCCCATTCGCCTTCCTGACCACCTGCTGCACCTGCAAGCTGGGTTTTTGCGACTCATGCACAAGGACCCCGAGGTCCCTCTGCACCGTCGCCTGCTGCAGTTTTTCGCCCCGTAAGTAATAGTCCTTCCTACCATTCCTCCTACCAAAGTGGACCACCTCACACTTGCCAACATTAAATTCCATTTGCCATTTCCTGGCCCATTCGCCCAGCCTGTGCACACCGCTGGTCACAGACCTCCAGTTTGAAAAGCAACCCTTTACAATAACCCTCTACAACAACCCTATACTCAAGAAGGAAATTAAGAGAGCAAAAAGGGGGCATGAGGTAGCTCTAACTGAGAGGATTAAGGTGAATCCAAAGGGATTTTTTAAGTATATTAATGGAAAAGGAATAACCAGAGAGAGAATAGACCCCTCAAGGACCAAAGTGGACACTTGTGTAACCAGAGGAGATGGTTGAGGTTCTCGATGAATATTTCTCATCTGTTTTTACTGTGGAGAAAGACATGAAGACTTGGGAACCTTGGAAAGTTAGTGATGATATATTGGGGATAGTTCGCATCATGATAAAGGTGGTGATGGTGAATCTCTGGAATTCTCTGCCCGTTGAAGTGGTGGAGGCTGCCTCGCTAAATATTTTTAAGACGCGGGTTGATGAGTTTTTGATAAGAGAGGGGATTAAGGGTTATGGGGAGAAAGCGGGAAAGTGGAACTGAGCAGCGACAGATCAGCCATGATCTTATTGAATGGCGGGGCGGGCTAGATGGCCTACTCCTGCTCCTATTTCTTATGTTCTTATGTTCTTAGGGCCTCTGGATTACTGTCCAGTGACATTATTCACAGTGCCACCCTCTTCAAATTGCTTTTCACATACATAAGGTGTCCCAAAGCATCTCATTTTTGAAGGATGGCCACTGTTCGAATGTAGAAAAATGTCAGACCCAATCTTTGCACAGCAGGATCCCACTGAGAGCAATGTGCTTACATTCCACCAGTACTGGCTGAGGGATAAATATTGGCCTCAGAAAGCTGGTGAGAGCTCCGTTCTTCTTCAAGAAATGGCAGCACAGTAGCACAGTGGTTAGCACTGCTGCCTCACAGTGCCAGGGACCTGATTTCCATTCCCAGCTAGGGTCACTGTCTGTGTGGAGTTTGCACATTCTCCTCATGTCTGTGTGGATTTCCTCCAGGTGCTCCAGTTTCCTCCAAAGATGTGCAGGTTAGGTTGATTGGCTACACTGAAAATTGCCCTTAGTCTCCTGAGATGCATAGGTTAAAAGGTTAGAGGGGTAAATATGTAGGGATATGTGGGTAGGGCCTGGGTGGGATTGTGGTCGGTGCAGAGTTGATGGGCCGAATGGCCTCTTTCTGTACTATAGGGTTTCTATTTCTATGAAATATTGGCCAAGATCTCCCTTCCCCTCACAGGAGCAGCCAGGCAAAAGGCAGCCTTGTTTAATGTCTGATTCAAAGGACTGACCTTCTGACACTGTGGCTCTCCCTCAGCACTGACTCTCCCACAGTGCAATGCTCCCTCAGCAGTGATCCTCCTACAGTGCAGCGCACCCTCAGCACTCACCTTCCCACAGTGTGGCGCTTTCTCAGTACTGACCCTCCCACAGTGAGGTGCTCACTTAGCACTGACCCTCCCACAGTGCTGCGCTCCCCCAGCGCTGACCCTCCCACAGTGCTGCATTCCCTCAGCACTGACCTTCCTTCCCACAGTGCGGTGTTCTCTCAGCACAGACCCTCCCACAGTGTGGCGCTCCCTCAGCATTGACCCTCCCACAATGCGGCACTCCCTCAGCACTGACCCTCCCACAGTGCGGCACTCCCTCAGCACTGACCCTCCCACAGTGCGGTGCTCCCTCAGCACTGACCCTCCCACAGTGCGGCATCCCTCAGCACTGACACTCCACAGTGCAGCGCTCGCTCACCCCTGACCCTGAGAGTGTGTGGCACTCCCTCATCATTGACCCTTCGACAGTACAGCACTCCCTCAGCACTGACTCTCCGACAGTGTGGCGTACCCTCTGACAGTGTGGCGATCCCTCAGCATTGACCCTCCGACAGCGCGGTGCTCCCTCAGCACAAATCTTCTGACAGTGTGGTGCTCCCTCAGCACTGAGCCTCCAAAAGTGCGGCACTCCCTCAGCACTGACCCTCCGACAGTGAGGTGCTCCCTCCGCATTGACTCTCCAACAATGCAGCGCTCCGTCAGCATCAACTCTCTAACAATGCAGTGCTGCCTCAGCACCGACCCTCTAACATTGTGATGGTCCCTCAAACTGACTCTCTAATAGTGTGGCGCTCCCTCAGCATTGACCCTCTGACAGTGCAGTGCTCCCTCAGCATTGACCCTCAGACAGTGTGGCGCTCTGTCAAATTATTTTCTTGGGTGGATGTAACTGTTACTCGGGGGCATAACTATAAGGTTCAATGTGGGAGATATAGGAGGGATAGAACATAGAACATAGAACATTACAGCACAAACAGGCCCTTCGGCCCTCGAGTTGCGCCGATCGCATCAACCCCACCAATCTATAGACCTATCTATAACCCCCAATCCCATTAAACCCCATATACTCATCCAGAAGTCTTTTAAAAGACCCCAGCGAGTTCGCCTCCACCACCGACGACGGCAGCCGATTCCAATCACTCACCACCCTCTGAGTGAAAAACTTACCCCTAACATCACCTCTGTACCTCCCTCCCCGCACCTTAAATCTGTGTCCCCTCGTAGCGACCATTTCAACCCGGGGAAATAGCCTCTGAGAGTCCACCCTATCTATTCCTCTCAACATTTTATAAACTTCTATCAGGTCGCCTCTCAACCTTCGCCTCTCCAGGGAAAAGAGTCCCAGCTCCCTCAACCTATCTTCATAAGGCATGCCTCCCAGTCCAGGCAACATCCTTGTAAATCTCCTCTGCACCCTTTCAATAGCTTCTACATCTTTCCTATAGTGAGGCGACCAGAACTGCGCACAGTACTCCAAATGAGGCCTGACAAGGGTCCTGTAAAGTTGCAGCATTACCTCCCGACTCCTAAACTCAATCCCTCGATTAATGAAGGCCAGTACACCATACGCCTTCTTGACCACCTCCTCCACCTGCGAGGCCGATTTAAGAGTCCTGTGAACCCGGACCCCGAGATCCTTCTGCTCTTCAACGCTACTAAGACCCCTGCCCTTAATAGTGTACTCGTTCATCCCGTTGGTTCTGCCGAAATGGACTACTACACATTTATCCGCGTTGAAGTCCATCTGCCACTTCTCCGCCCATTCCTGCATCCTATCTATGTCCTGCTGCAACTTTTGACATCCTTCCAGACCATCCACAACACCGCCGACCTTCGTGTCATCAGCGAACTTGCTAACCCATCCCTCCACTTCCTCATCCAGGTCATTTATGAAAATGACAAACAACAAGGGTCCCAGAACAGATCCCTGGGGCACCCCACTGGTGACTGACCTCCATTCCGAAAAAGACCCATCCACAACCACTCTCTGCCTTCTGCAGGCAAGCCAGTTCTGGATCCACAAGGCCAAAGGCCCTTGGATCCCATGCCCTCTCACCTTCTCAAGAAGTCTTGCATGGGGGACCTTATCAAAAGCCTTGCTGAAGTCCATGTACACTACGTCCACGGCACTTCCTTCGTCAATGTGTTCAGTCACATTATCGAAGAACTCAACTAGGCTCGTAAGGCACGACCTGCCCTTGACAAATCCATGCTGACTATTCCTGATCATGTCAAACCTCTCCAAATGGTCGTAAATCTTGTCCCTCAGAAGCCTCTCCATCAGCTTACCAACCACTGAGGTCAGACTCACCGGGCGGTAATTTCCCGGGCTATCTCTGTTCCCTTTCTTGAAAATAGGGACTACATCCGCAATCCTCCAATCTTCCGGAACCTCTCCCGTCTCCATTGACGACGCAAAGATCATCGCCAAGGGCTCTGCAATCACTTCCCTGGCCTCCCACAGTATCCTGGGGTACATCCCATCTGGTCCCGGCGACTTATCTACCTTGATAGAATTCAAAAGTTCTAACACATCCTCCTCTTTAATGTCCACGTACTCAATCTTTTCCACCTGCTGCAAGTCCATAGCAAGATCTCCCAAATCAGCTTCCACTGTGAATACTGATGCAAAGTACTCATTAAGCACCTCCGCCATTTCTTCTGGTTCTACACAGACCTTCCCCCCTTCATCTTTTATAGGTCCTATCCTTTCCCTTCTCACCCTTTTACCTTTCACATACTTATAGAAGGCCTTGGGATTTTCTTTAATCTTATCCGCCAAGGTCTTCTCATGACCCCTTCTGGCTCTCCTAATTTCCCTTTTAACCTCCTTTCTACAGTCCTTATATTCTTCAAGATGTCTGAGGTAGATTCTTTACTCAGAAATGGTTGGTGTGTGGAATGCACTGCCTGCTGTGATAGTGGAGTCGGACACTTTTTAGGAACTTTCAAGCGGTTATTGGATAGGCACATGGAGCACACCAGAATGATAGGGAGTGGGATAGCTTAATCTTGGGTTCAGACATGGCTTGGTACAACATCGAGGGCTGAAGGGCTTGTACCGCGCTACACTGTTTTATAGTCTATGTTTTAAACACACACATGCATATATGTGTACACACACGCATGACTTTCTCAGACATACATTCACTCATGCACACTTACACTCTCACACACACACACTCAAACACAGACACACACAATCCCATACACACACAAACACACTGTATTCTTAATACACAACATTCACTCAGAAGCGTAAAGCCTCAACAGCTTCATGTGTGCAAGGTGAGAGAGAGAGAGAGATTACCAGATTTTCACGCATCTTTGTGTGGGGAAGTTCTTCCTGATATGCCCCCCCTCCTGAACGGCCCGACTTTCATTTTAAGGTTCTGCTGCCCTTGTTTTGTATGCTCCCACTCTCTCCAGCAGGGTAACAATTTCTCTCTGTCGATCCTATTGAATCCACTAATCATCTTAAACTTCCTGGATCAGATCAACCTCTCAATCTTCTCAAGGTAGGGGATGCAAATTCAGTAATAAACAGACTCAGTACAAGCTGAAACGACTGCCTGCTAAATCTACCAATGCTCTGGACATATTAAATCATTTCCTCTGGGTCTTCAATCCAAAGCTATTCTGTAATTTGCTGGCAACTAACGCTATTCAAGCAATTATTTATCACCATGATTCTTCCCTGTGATCACGGAGACAGAGCTGGATTAACATTAATAGTGCTACAGTCAGTAACACAGGGTGTTGGGGGAGAGGGGTTACTGAGTGACAGTGTGACGGAGCTGGATTAACATCAGTAGAGATACAGTCAGTTACACAGGGTGCTGGGGGGAGAGGGGTTACTGAGTGACAGTGTGAGAGCTGGGTTAACGTCAGTAGAGATACAATCAGTAATACAGGGTGCTGGGGGAGAGGGATTACTGAGTGACAGTGTGGGGGAGCTGGATTAACATCAGTAGAGTTATAGTCAGTAACATGGGGTGCTGGAGGAGAGGAGCTACTGCGTGACAGCATGAGAGAGCTAGATTAACATCAGCAGAAATACAGTCAGTGGGGCATGAGGGGCACTAAATATCACTGTGACAGAGCTAGACAATGTGATGCTCCCTCAGCACTGACCCTCTTATAATGCGCGTTCCTCAGCACTGACCCTCCCACAGTATGGCGCTCTCTCAAAACTGACTGTCCCACAGTGCGACGCTCCCTCAGCACTGACCCTCCCACAGTGCGGCGCTCCCTCAGCACTGACCCTCCCACAGTGCGGCGCTCCCTCAGCACTGACCCTCCCACAGTGTGGCGCTCTCTCAACACTGACCCTCCCATAGTGCAGCACTTCCGCAGTACTGACCCTCCCACAATGCACAGCAGCCTGAGCCCTGACCCTCCCACAATGTGGCACTCCCTTAGCACTGACCCTCCCACAATGCAGTACTCTCTCAACACTGACCGTCCCACAGTGCGGGGCTCCCTCAGCACTGACCCTCCCACATCACGGTGCTCCCTTAGCACTGACCCTCCCACAGTACGGCGCTCTCTCAAGACTGACCCTCCGATAATGTGGCGCTCCCTCAGCACTCACCCTCCAACAGGGATAGTGATGGGTGAACAAGCCTTGATGTGGGTTTAGATCCGAGGCTGATGGAGTTTTGAATATGGTGAGGGTGAAGTCTAAGAGGCTACAGCTCATGCTTTGGGGTGTAGTGACACTTAGAAATTGCTAATCTGACGCCCTTACGTGGCATGGCTATCTAATTTGTGTTGGCCACAAGGACTGGGGCAGAAAGTTTGGCAAGGACTTGCAGGAGCGAGGTGGGGGTGTGTGAGGGGATGGGGGGTGCAGTGTTGCGAATGGGCCTTGTCTGGACACACAATGAGTCACTGTACTCCACTGTA
This sequence comes from Prionace glauca, assembly GCA_037974335.1. Taxonomy (NCBI): domain Eukaryota; kingdom Metazoa; phylum Chordata; class Chondrichthyes; order Carcharhiniformes; family Carcharhinidae; genus Prionace; species Prionace glauca. The sequence goes on along the minus strand of CM075733.1, from coordinate 89,943,364 downwards.
CTCCACCCTTGTAGAGAATTCCCCACCCCCAGAATTATGGTTCCTACATCGTCGTATCCCCAATACTTAACTCCCTTAAATATTTGCTCAAATATATCTCCCCACGCCGATGATAAAAACTATCAGTGACACTTTGGGGGAACTCTCATCCCTCTATGGTACCTGGAATGTCCTTTTATGTGAATCATGTAACATCAGTATTGAGCACAGTGAGTGATTAGGGAGACAAGTTGAATGTTGTCCTTTATTGCGAGAGGGGGAATCAAGTATAAAAGTCAGGAAGTCTTGCTTCAACTGTACAGGGTGTTGGTGTTTCTGCAGCTGGAGTACTGCAAACAGTTTTGGTCTCCTTACTTAAGGAGGGATCTACTCGCATCAAAGGCTGTTCAGGGAAGGTTCACTGAGCCTATTCCTGGGGTGAAGGGGGGTTTTTGTCTTATGAGGTAAAGGTTGAGCAGGTCAGGACCTGAACCCACAGAAGAATGAGAGGGAATCTTATTGAAACATTTCAGATTCTGATGGGGGGTTTGACAGGGTGGATGCTTTGAAAGTTTAGAACAGGAGGGGAACAAAGTTTCAGAATGAGGGGGTTTCTCAGAGAATCACAGAACTCCTGCAGTGTAGAAGGAGGCCATTCGGTCCATGGAGCCTGCACTGACAACTGTCCACCCAGGCCCTGTCCCTGTAACTTCACATATTTACCCTGATAATCCCACTGGCACTAAGGAGCAATTTAGCATGGGCAATCCACCTACTCCATACATCTTTGCACTGTGGGAAGAAACCAGAACATCCAGAAGAAACCCACGCAGACACGGGAAGATTGTGCAAACTCCACAAAGACAGTGACCCAAGCAAGGAGTAGTATAGAAAGTGTAATTGCTTAAAAATAAGGAGTTGCTCATTTCAGATGAAGATGAGGAGAAATGGTTTCTCTCAGAGGATCATGCATCTTTGCAACACATTTCCTCAAAGGCAGTGGAAACATGGTCCGTTAATGTTTTAAGGCAGTTAGATTTTTGATCAACAAGTGGGTGAAAGGCTCTCAGGGTTACTACTGATCCCAATTTGTATGTTTGCCTGTTCACACTTTACCAAACACAATCACATTGGGCACAATGTCTTACCAGCTCGCTGCACCTGTCGATCAGTGTAGCAAGCCTGGAACACAGCGTAAGAAACCAAAAATCCATTTCACCTCACACCCAGCACAAATCAGATTGCTACTGTCCCAGCCCCACTTTATTGACGAGAATGGCTTCACACTCTGAAGACGGAGATGAGGAGGGTGGTCAGTTCCTCCCCCAGTCCCCCCGAGACAGCAGTGGGGGCTGCAGCTCACTGATATACTCAAGGCCGAGTTACACAGACTTCTGATCGACGAGGGATGGCAGGGTGTGGTGTGAGAGGTTATGGAAGGGGCAGGCAGGAAAATGTAGTGAGACCTCAATCAGACTTTATTGACAGGAGGCTGAGAGCTTGAGAGGATGGATGGCCTATTCCCTGCTGCTAATTCTCCTAGAGTTTTTGAAGCACGGGAAGAGGCCCTTCAGTGCCTGCGCTGGCCAACAAGCACCAATCCACTCCAATACCATTTTCCAGCTCCGTAGCCTGGTACTCTATGGTGTATCAAAGTTCTGTCCAATTCTTCGAGTCTTCCCCCCTGCCGTATCCTTCCATGGAAGAACAGTCTGCCCTCCCAAACCCTGCCCATCACCCCACCACTCCCACCCCAATTGCTCCCTGTGTTCTCCAGCCCGCTGTCAGGCAATTTTTTTTGTTCTGTTTGCCATAGCTCCTGGTGAGTTTAAATGTTCGGAGGCTGGTGTATGTGTTTGAGCACATTCTTGGCGAGCGTTATAGCTGCCCGCTTCTGGTCTCGTGTTCCAGCTTCTCCCCTGTGTTTCTCCTTGTCGTCTCTATCTCTCTCTCTCTCTTTCTTCGATTTCGTCCACCATCTTGTTTTTTTTTCCCCTTCCTTCCTCACGTCCCCTCCCTCCCCCTCCTTTCCTGTGTATGTCTCTGTTGTTTCTGGTCTTTGACTTGATGTATTTTTTTTTCTTGCCACTATAGGTCTGTCCACACACTCCACCAGTATTGCTGCCACTCAGCATCATCCCACAACACCCATCTAGGTAACCCCGTGAGACACACAGATTGCAGGTAAGCATAGTTTGCACCCTGCTCCCCCCCACACCGAAACCACCCACCTCACCCCTTCGCCATTCCCCAGCCACGCCATCTTGCATTTCACACCCACAACCACCTCTTCACCCCCTCTCACCACCTTCTGCCTCTCTCCTCCATCGCCACCCCCACTCACCTTCACCCCACAGTTGTCCGTCCCCAACCACCCCCTGTCACCTCGCAGCCCATTCTCTCCGTTCGCCTCTCACCTATCACCCAGGCGGCCATTTTAATTGCAAGATGTCAGGTGCAGGGCTCAGGGGGATGTTGGGGTGGGGGGTGGGGCGGCAGGGTTGGATGGGTGGAGGGTGGGGGTGGGTGGAGAGAAATCCCAAACCCAACCAATTCCATCCTCCCCTCCCCTTCCACCCCGTCTCCGATTCCAATTCCCTATTCTCAGCAGGTGAAACTATGCCTCCCCTATCTGCCAGAACCACACTAACCAACCCATTCCATAATTACACCCCTCCCTGTTGCCTGCCCGCACCCTCTACACCCCACTTCAGAGCAACACCCTTATTTCCCTGCCACAGTTTTCCTGTTCTGCTCTCCCGTTCAGGAATCCAGTCAGCAGAGGGAAAAGGGATTTGCTGACCAAATTGTACATCCTCCGCAAGCCCCTCCCCCCCACACAACCACCGTCAGGTCCCATCTCGCCAGCACTGCACCCCTGATCTATTGAGACAGATGGAAGGTTGTCAGATGTGGCAAGTTTTGAACCCTTCCAACCTCTTCTAATCCATCACCAAAACTCCCTTCAACTTCAGGCCCTCACATGGTTAGGCCCTAGGATTCTGAGACCCCTCTATGAGACCCAGGCTCTCTGGGTATCTTGACAACATGCTGATCCACCAACACCACCCTTCCTCCTCAAGCCCCTCCCACCCTTGCCCCATTGTACAGAGGGATGCCCAAATGGAGTGGGCAGGTTAGCTCTATGCACGGCGCAGTTTAAAGATCGACCATTGGCCATTCACTTGCTCTTGGTCACCTGGAGCTGACATTGCCTCTCCACTAACTGATTGTGGGGCCAGGGGAGGGGGTAGAGCAGAGGGGAGAGGACAATTATTGGGCCGGGCCGCTATGACTGCAGGTTCACCAGACAATGTCAGTCCAATGCTCATAGTCTAGACATCAGGAACAGGAGGAGCCCATTCAGCCTCTCTTGAACTTATTACACAGGAACAGGAGGACGCCATTCAGTCCTTCCTCGAGCTTGTTACACAGGAACAGGAGGAGGCTTTTAGGCCCCTCTCAAGCCTTTTACATAAGGACAGGAGGAGGCCCATTCAGCCTCTTTTGAGCCTTTTACATAGGGACAGGAGGAGACCATTCAGCCCCTCTCAAGCCTGTTACACAGGAACAGGAGGAAGCCATTCAGCCTCTCCCCAACTCACCCACCCTCTCGAGTCTGTTACAGAGGAGCAGGCGCTCGGAGCCCATTCAGTCCCTCTTAAGCCTGTTCTATCAGCTGACTTTTCAGCGAATGCCACTCACCCATTTTTGCCCTGATGTTTTTAATACATTTGGGCAACCAATGACTGACTACCAGTCTGCCTTGAGATCCTGGTCCTCTAATGAAATCTTGGGGGTGGGGGTTGGTGCTGGGCATGGAATTTCCCAATGGGCCATGGGGGCTTGACCTTTATTGGGTCAAAGTCATGAATGGGTTGTACCACTGTTTGTCCAATTGGGGCAAAGTTATGGAAGTGGGTGGGGTTTTGGGGACAGGAAGAGGGTCTCTAATCCCCTAAGCTTTATGAACTTTGACGTCACAAATTCCTCATGCACCCCGCTCCACAGCTATCCCCCTGCACACCACACGCCAAGATTTGGTAGGCACTGATCATTCCCTGGTGCTGTCCCGACACTATTAGTCAGCACACCTTCCAGGAGGAAACAAAAAACAAAGTAAAGTACAACACAGGAACAGGCCCTTCAACCCTCCAACTCTGCAGCGATCATGATGTCCTAACTAAAAAAGAACCTTTCTGACCTTACTCAGTCTGTATCCAAAATGTGGACTAGAGCTGGTGGACAGGGAAATGGGAGCTACTGCTCATTGTGTCCCACCCTCCCCGCCAACCCCCTCTCCCACCGCACCACCCTACTCACAAATCCCACCAATGCTACCTTACCAAGGGAGAAGAATTAGCTCACCCAGGACAGGGCAAAGACACCTCCTCCAAATCCATATAGGCACAAATCATGGGGAATCCAAACATAGGCAACTGGGATTAGCTTAGTGGTTAAAAAGCGGCATCGACAAGATGGACCAAAGGGCCTGTTTCCATGTTGTAAACCTCTATGACTAAATACTGACACACTTCGTGGGGACCCCCTGTAAATAATGACACATTCCCCAAGGACACCTTGTAAATAGTGACACACTCCCCAGGGATTGCATGTAAATACTGACATACTCCCTGGGGACTCTTAAATTCTGACACAACCCCCAAGGACCCCCTGTAAATACTGACATATGCCCTGGGCATCCTCTGTAAATATTGACACACTCCCTGGGGATCTCCTGTACCACTGACACACTCCCATGGGAACACCTTGTATTTACTGACACATTCCCTGGGAATCCCCTCTATAAAACTGACACTTCCCCAGGGACCCTCTGTAAATACTGACACACTTCCCGGGAACCCCCTGTAAAATCTGACACACTCCCCAGGGATCCCCTGTAAAATCTGACACACTCCCTGAAGATCCCCTGTAAATACTGACACATTCCCTGGGGATTTCCATAAATTCTGACACACCCCCCAAGGACTCCCTGTAAATACTGACATACTCCTGGGGATCTCCTGTAAATAGTGACACACTCCCTCAGGGACTCCCTTAAATTCTGACACCCCCCCAAGGACCCCCTGTAAATACTGACACATTCCCAGGGGAACCCACTGTAAATACACTCCCAGGGCAGCCCTCTGTAAATACTGACTCACTCTCCGGTGATCCCCTCTATAAAACTGACACACTCCCCCGGTACTCCCTGTAAATACTGACACACTCCCTGGGGACTCCCTGAAAATATTGACACACTCCCTGGAACCCCCCCACCTGTAAATACTGATATACTCTCCCGGAACACCTCTAAATACTGACTCCCTCCCCAGGGCCCCCTGTAAATACTGACACATGCCCGAGGGACACCCTGTAATTATTGATACGCATCCCAGGAACCCTCCGTAAATATTGATATGCATCCCAGGAACCCTCCGTAAATACTGACAGACTCACCGGGACCCCCTATAAATAGTGACACACTCCTCTGGGATGCCCTGTAAATACTGACACACTCCCTGGGACCCCCTCTGAATACAGACACCCTCCCCAGGGGCCCCCCTTCTAAATACTGACACAAGCCCCCCGGGACCTCCATCTAAATACTAACGCATCCCACTGGGACACCCCTGTAAATACTGATACAGTCGCCGGGAACTCTCTGTAAACACTGACACACTCCCCTGGGACCTCCTGTAAATATTGACACACTCCCCAGGACCCCCCTGTAAATACTGACACGGTCCCTGGGAACCACCTGTAACTGGTGACACACTCCCCAGGGATCGCCTGTAAATATTGGCAGACTTCCCTAGGACCCCTGTAAATATTGACACACTCCCCGGGGACCCCCCTGTAAATACTGACACACCCCCCAGGACCCCCTGAAAATATTGACACACTCCCTCAATACCCCCTATAAATTCTGACATAGAGCCCGAGACCTCCTCTAAATAATGACACTCCCCACAGACCTCCTGCAAATACTAACACACTCCCCGCGGACTTCCTGTAAATAGTGATAGACTCCCTGGGGATCTCCTGTAAATACTGATACACTCGCCCCTATACCACCCCCTGAAAATATTGATACACTCGCCCCTAGACCACCTTCTGTAAATACTGACACACTCCCTTAGACCCCCTGTAAATACTGACACATTCCCCGGGGGTCCACAGTAAATACTGACCCTCTCCCAGGGGTCCACCCCTGTAAATACTGACACACTCCCCGGGGATCCCTCTGTAAATACTGAAACACTCCCTGGGTACCATCCTGTAAATACTGACACAGTCTGCAGGGACCCTCTGTAAATACTGACACACTTCCCGGGGATACCCTATAAATACTGATACACACTCCAGGGATCCCCTGTAACTACTGACACATTTCCGGGGACCCTCTATAAATACTGACTCACTCCCCAGGGGGCCCCCTGTGAATACTGACACACTCCCTGGGTCTGGCCTGTAAATACTGGCACACTCTCTGGGACCCCTGTAAATACTGACACACTCTCTCAGACCCTTGTAAATACTGACACACTCTCCGGGACCCCTGTAAATACTGACACACTCTCTCAGACCCTTGTAAATAGAGTGTGTCAGTATTTACAAGGGTCCAAGAGAGTGTGTCAGTAATTACAGGGGTCCCAGAGAGTGTGTCAGTCTCAGAACCATGTAAATACTGACACACTCTCTCAGACCCTGTAAGTACCGACACACACTCCGGGACCTCCCCTCCTCCCCCTGCAAATACTGACATACTCCCCAGGGGACACCCTGTAAATATTGGCACACTCCCAGGACCCTGTAAAGACTGACACACTCTCACAAACCCTTCTAAATACTGACACATCTCTGGGGATCCCCTATAAATACTGACACACTCCCTGGAACCCCCTGTAAATACTGACACATCCCCTGGGGTCCGCCGCACTGTAAATACTGACACACACACACACACACACCGGGGTCATCCTGTAAATACTGACATACTCCCCAGGGACTCCCCCACTGTAGGTACTGACACACTCTCTGGGACACCGTGTAAATACTGAAAACTCCTCAGGGAGCCTCCTGTAAATATTGACACACTCCCTGGTTCTCCTTGTAAATATTGACATATTCCCAGGGCCCTTTCCCCCCCTGTAAATACTGACACATCCCTCTGGGGACCTGCTGTAAATACTGACACCCTCCCCAGGGAGCCATCCTGTAAATACTGACACACTCCCCGGGGACCCCCTGTAAATACCGACACAGTCCCCAGGGACCCCCAGTAAATACTGACACATTCGCCAGTCCAAATATGTGCGGGTTAGGCTGATTGGCCGTGCTAAATTGCCCCTTAGTGTCCTGGAATACATAGGTTAGAGGGATTAGCGGGTAAATGTGTAGGGATGTGGGGATAGGACCTGGGTGGGATTGTGGTCGGTGCAGACTTGATGGGCCAGATGGCCTCTTTCTGCGCTGTAGGGTTCTGTGATTCTATATACTGACACACACCCTGGGGAACCCCTGTAAATACTGACACACTCCCTGGGGACCCCCTGTAAATACTAAGGCATTCCCTGGGGCATTCCTATAAATACTGATATAGTCCCTGGGGATCCCCAGTAAATATTGACACACTCCCTGGCGACACCCTGTAAATACTGACACACTCTTCGGGGACACCTTGTAAATACTGACACACTCCCCAGGGAGCCCCTGTAAATCCTGACACATTCCCTGGAGACTCCTGTAAATACTGACACACTCCCCGGGGACCCCCTGTAAATACAGACACACTCCCCTGGAACCCTCTGTAAATACTGACACATTCCCCGGGACCCCCTGAAAATACTGACACACTCCCTGGGGATCCCCTGTAAATAATGACACACTCCCCGCTGATCCCTGTAAATGCCGCCCCACTCCCCGGGTACCCCCTGTAAATACTGACACACTCCCTGGGACCCCCTGTAAATACTAACACATTCCCCGCAGATCCTCTGTAAATGTTGACCCACTCCCCGAATAGCTCATGTAAATACTAACACACTACCTGGGGTGCCCCCTGTAAATACTGACACACTCCCCGGGATTCCCTGTAAATAATGACTTATACCCTGTGGCCTCCCTGTAAATACTAACCCACTCCCAAGGGACCCCCCTGTAAATACTGACACACTCCCTGGGGATACCCTTGTGAATACTGACACACTCCCCGTGGACCCCTTGTAAATACTGACACTTTCCCCAGGGACCCCCAAATAAATACTGACACACTTTCCAGGGACCCTCTGTAAATACTGACAACTCCCCAGGACCCCCTGGAAATACTGAACTCCCTGGGGACACACCTGTAAATATAGACAGACTCCCTGGTGACCCTGTAAATACTGACACAATTCCCAGGGACTCTCTGTAAGTGTCAGCATCTCCCCAGGTACCTACTTAAAGGACCCCCTGTAAATACTGAAACACTCGCCGTGGACCCATATGTAAATTTGACATCTCCGGGGACCCTTTGGTAAATGTTGATACACACACTGGGGACCCTTGTAAATACTGACACCTCTGGGAACCCCTCTGTAAATATTGATGCACTTCCCAGAGACCCCCTGTAAACACTGACGCCCCTGAGCATCTCCTGTAAATAATAACTCACTCATCGGGCACATCCTGTAAATAAGGACGCACTCATTGGGGACCTTTTAATGTAGAAACACTGCTTGGGACGTTTGTAGAATCAAATAGGAGCGGACTTTTAGACCACTTGCACAAATTCAGAATATGTTAGTCAGCGCTCCCTATACTGATTTTCTGTGTATGAATGTTTTGTCCATACTCTGTATTCAGCTTAGTGATCTGCATTGTTTGCGTCAGTGCATGCCTTCGCATTTCTTGTTACCAAGCGCATTAAAGTCTATCAACTTTCTTCGCCTGTGACAAATTTTAACCTTCCCCTCATTGCATCCACACCTCATGTTCCATATTGATGACTTAGTGACAGTGTGAGGGAGCTGGATTAACATCAATAGAGATACAGTCAGGAACACAGGGTGTTGGGGGAGAGGGGTTACTGAGTGACAGTATGAGGGAGCTGGATTAATATCAGTAGAGATAGTCAGTAGCACAGGGTGCTGGGGGGAGAGGGGTTACTGATTGACAGTGTGAGGGAGTTGGATTAACATCATTACAGATACAGTCAGTAACACAGGGTACTGGGGGGATAGGGGTTACTGAGTGACAGAGTGAGAGAGCTGGATTAACATCAGTAGAGATACAGTCAGTAGCACAGGGTACTGGAGGGAGAGGAGTTACTGAGTGACAGTGTGAGGGAATTGGATTAATGTCAGTAAAGATAAAATCAGTAACACAGGGCCCTGTGGGAGAGGGATCACTGAGTGACAGTGTTAGGGACCTGGTTTAACATAAGGGAAACAATCAGCAACAATCAGGGCATTGGGGCAGAAGGGATTCTGAGAGACAGTGTGCGGATTAACATCAACAGAGATATAATCAGTAATACAGGATGCTGGGGGAGAGGGATAACTGAGTGACAGTGTGAGGGAGTTGGATTAACATCAGTAGAGATACAGTCAGAAACACAGGGTGCTGGGGAGATATGGGTTACTGAGTGATAGTGTGGGGGAGGTGGATTAACATCAGTAGAGATAGTCAGTAACACAGGGTGCTGGGGGGAGAGGGTTACTGAGTGACAGTGTGAAAGAGCTGGATTCACATCACTAGAGATATAGTCAGTAATATAGTGTGCTTGGAGAGATAAGGGTGACTGAGTGAAAGTGTGAGGGGAGCTGGATTAACATTAACGGAGATAAAATCAGTAACAAAAGATTTTGCATGGTGGAGGTTGGAGTGTGGGGAGTTGTGTGTGATATTGTGAGGGAGCTGGATTATCATCATTCGAAATAAAGTAGTAATGCACTCTCCCCCAGTGCTATGCGTATCTAAGTGTATTAGCCTCAGGAGAGAAACAATTATACAGGGTGCTGGGGGAGAGGGGTTACTAGTGACAGTGTGAGGGAGCTGGGTTAACATCAGTCGAGATACAGTCAGTAATGCAGCATGCTGCGGGGAGAGGAGTTACTGAGTGACCATGTGAGGGAGTTAGATTAACATCAGGAGAGATACAGACAGTAACACAGGGTGCTGGGGTGAGGGTTTACTGAGTGACAGTGTGAGGGAGCTGGATTAACATCAGTAGAAATACAGACAGTAACACAGGACATTGGGGGAGAGGGATTACTGAATGATAGTGTAAGGGAGCAGGATTAATATTTGTAGAAATAAAGTAAACAACACACTCTCCTCCAGTGCTATGCATTAGCAAGTGCATTAACATCTGTCAAGAAACTGTAACACAGGGCTGTGCGGGGTTACTGAGTGACAGTGTGAGGGAGCAGAATGAATATCAACGGAGATAAACTCAGTGATACAGGCTGTTGGGAGAGAGCAATTACTGAGTGATAGTCTAAGGGAGCTGGATTAATATCAGTAGAAATACAGTCAGTAACACAGGGTGTTGGGGGAGAGGGATTATTGAGTGACAGTGTGAAGAAGCTGGATTAACCTCTAGAGATACAGTCAGTAACACAGGGAGCTGATTGGGGGGAGAGGGGGTACTGTGTGACAGTGTGAGGGAACAGGATTAACATCAGTAGAGATATAGTAAGTAATGCACACCAACCCTAGCACAATGCATCACTGAGTCTATTAACATCAGTAAAAATACAGTCAAACAGGGTGCTGGGGGGTTACAGTGTGAGGCAGCTGGATAACATCAATCGGGTGATAGTCAGTAACAAGGCGCTGGGGGGGATAGGGGTTCCTGGGTCATTGTGTGACAGAGCAGAATTAAAATCAGCGGAGATAGTACCACAGACTATTGTCTGAGAGCAGTTACTGCATGACAGCGTAAGGGACTGGATTAACATCAGTAGAGATACAGTCAGAAACATGGTGCTAGTAGGAGAGGGGTTACTGCATGATAGTGTGAGTGAGTTGGATTAACATAAGTTGGGTTACAGACAGAAACACAGCGTGCTTGGGGGCGGTGGGGAGGGGGAGAGGGGTTATTGAGTGACAGTGTGAGGGATTAACACCAATAGAGATGCAGTGAATAACACAGGACACTGAAAGATAGGGATTACTTAGTGATAGTGTCCAGGAGCTGGATTGACGTCAGTACAGAGTGAGGTTGTGTTGTTGAATAGTAATTGCTGTTTCAAGTGTCAGTGTTGTCTATGTGAGTGTGTGATTGTGTGTATGTATGTGCGTGAGTGGGTGCGTGTTTCTGTGTGTGTTTGTGTATATTTGTGTGCGTGTCTATAAGTGTGAGTGAATGTATGTGAAGACAGCTTGGGATTCGGCAATGCTTCCTCGAATGTTTTTTTTCTCTTCCGCATATCTACCCTTGGATTGCAGAATGGACGATGATGATGAAATCCATCAGTTCTGTTGTCCTGCGTCTGAATGCAGCAGTCCGTCTTCGAGGTAACCAGGGGATGGACCATCTCCCCATGCCTCCACCTCCTGTTCCGCCTTCCCTTCTCTCCTAGTCTTTGATTATGCCATACCCATTGACATCCAGAGAAACACTCTCACACTCACTCACATATATACTTAGACACCCACACAGACATGCACACTTACATACGCTCAAACTCATGCACACTCAAATGACACTCTCATGGACTCACATTCACATAGCCTCACACTCGCACTCACACACATACTAACACACTCAGACTAACACACACTAACACTCACACTAACATGCACTCACACTAACACATTCCCACTAACATGCACTCACACACACACAATCACTAACACACACACACATTCACACTAACATGCACTCACACACATTCACACTAACATGCACTCACACTAATACACACAACCACAGACTCACACTAACACATACACTTACACAGATGCACACCCTCTCACGCAGACATTCACATATTCACACACACTTTCACACAGACAGACTTCTTTTAACACACTCACAAACGCATACATATGCACTCTCATACAGATTCACACACTCACATTAGTACATACATGGACACTCAAATGGAACACACAGATTCATGCAAACACTGATGCAAACATACACACAGAGGCTAACAGTCACAAACACACACACACAAACACATGCACAGATACATTTTGTCTCACACACACATAAAAACACACGTATGCATATATGCAGACACAGAAAAACACACATACATACAGAAATACTGTAACACACAAACATATAAACACACTGATTTACTCTCACACAGATGCAAACACATACACAATCACACAAACACATGCTCATACACCCACAGACATATAGGGCGTGATTTTATGGCCTTGCTTGACCCGGGATGGGAAAATCCCGCCCAAGATCAACAGACATTTCTATTGTCCACTCCGATTCCATGGTGGGCACGACAGTAGAATCCTAGCAATGCTGTCTCACTAACACACACAGATAAGAACACACAGACTCATACTTCAAATACATACAGATACACACTTGCATATACATGCACACACACACACAGACACACATACACACTCCCACGTAGAAACACAGAAAATAGAAGCAGGAGTAGGCCATTTGGCCCATCGTGTCTGTTCACACATACACATACATACATACTCACATATACTCACACACACACATATACACACATGTGCATATATACACACACAGGTGAAGAGAAGGGTGCGGTGGGAGCTGGAGGAAACCTCTTTGATTGATCCAACGCCAAAAACCTCACCATCACTCTTCCTGCCTGCCTATGCTTTTGACTCCACTGCCCGTCTTCTGTCTCTCTCTCTCTCTGTGTCTCGCTCACGTTCTCTCTGAATGACCGATCTGAACGCAACGACAAGAGGGCTGATTAGGTTGGAAGACGTCAGAACAATTCCTCTGGACTCTAACGGAGTTTTGTGACAGAGGAGGGTGCACGGCCCTCGACAGGACAATCTCTGAACTTGCTATTTTAACAGGCGGCCGGTTTGCAGGTCCTCCACTTGAAGGAGGGGCAGGGGAAGGGGTTGGTGGGCACCCCCTGAGGAATTACGGGTCATTGGTTTCCACCCTTCGCTGAAGCTTTTCATCCATCTTCCACCTCTCATCTTGCTTTCGGGAACGTTCTCTGTGACTACCGCTGATCTTTGCTGGAAGGCGCCAGATGACCGAATCTCACGTGGGCCAAATGAGGCTCAGGCTTTGTTTTATTTTCTCCCTGCGGTGACTAGGTCACAGGCTTGTGTGTCACCTCTCTTCCCCCGTCAATCCTGCCGCCCCTCACTCGCAACCGTCCACCAAGGAAGACCTAACGCCTGGATATTTTGCAACAGACCCTCAGAGAGAGATGGGAAAATAGGGGTTTGGGAACTGTGGAAAATGGTGATGAACTCTTGATTCTGGGAGGAAAGGCTGGGGGTGGAATGGGGCCCTCAATCAACTCTCTGTTAGCTTGACCAGGGTCAGGTAGAAGGCAGTGGAAGGTTTTCAATCCTGCCTCGCACCACCCCCCTCCACCCCATCTCACCCATAAAAGCCCCTTTAGAGGCAAGAGGCAGTCCCCTGACTCTGTGAGGAAACTAGCCTCCGTTCGCACTCCCGCTTGCTAAAGTTTGCGTTACTCTCTCACAATGCACCTCGCTGCCAGTTTTGCAACCATGAAACAGGAGAGAGGTTACGGCAGCGCAAGAGCCACTCATGTCTGCCCCTTCCCTGAGGGAGAGAAAAACGAGACCCCCTTCCATGACTCCACCCCTCACCCAGCCCTCTCCTGCAACCTGACCCCACTTCTCGCCATATTGGTCCATGGACCTGCAGGTTACAGAGTGTGTTGTACAGAAAGGAAAAGGCATTGATCAGCCGCGTTACATCTTGCACTTTTTGATCTCACTTTGAGAATGAGAGAGAATTATTCAGTTAACACAACACCTTGGGAACCACACCAGCCTCAGGACACTTTGTATGCAAAGCTAACAATCAGAGGCTGTGGGGATTGTTCCTGGAGCTTATTTCCGGCAAGGTGACTTATCCCATCCAAAATGTCTTTATAAATTGCAGTATTGTACAAGGGGAACAGAAAAACAAAATAATAAATATGCTTTACGTTTCTTTGATTCTCAATGATTAAAAGTTATATATATGGTTGGACCTCCTCCTGTTTTGGCTCTTCTGTCTGCACTCTAATGTCATAACGCCTCCTGGCATGTGGCTCTTACTGCCCCGCAGAGCATGCGCGCACGCTCCCGACCTGGAGAAATGTTGACCACATCACCAAGAGATTTAGATTTACTTACTGTGCCCATCAGGATGAAACACTCGTGTGGCAAATTTCAGGCGAAGGTTTATACAGTGGGAGCAAGGGAGCGTTGATTGGTTGGCCAATCAGCTCTAATTGGTCGATGTGTAGCCGAAGGGAACCGCACAGACTCCCCATGGCTCCTGGGTAATGTTGAAATAAAGAGCTCAAAGCTTGAGCCGATTCCATTTGTTTGCATAGGATGAGTCTTTGTATGTTAATGTATGTACCTTCGAGCATATATAAATGAGCTGCATTACACATTCCACCCATTATCCCAAGTCAATTGTTAGTGTAACTATTGGCACACTCAGGGTTGTTCAGTTAGTGCTGCCTAAGTTCAGAGTCACATGTATTAGCAGGCATTTCATTTTGGACTTTAGTAACCACCTTAGTTGTACACCAGCCTGGTCCAACAGGAGTTATTTTGTCAACCAAGCGTCATAGTTTTTCCCCCGCAGTGTGAATGGCGAGTGTCTGAAATTTGGCATTCTAGTGCAAGGTGAGAATCCTTTGGCAGAAATCTGTCTCTCTCCAGTGAGATTTCACCTCGCACTGTCGTGTGAGAGGACTACCGTGTGATTGCTGACCTGGTCACATAGATTCCAAAATCAAAAATGACAATTTTTCTCGTCTGCAGTTGACGCCAAATTGGGAGTGGGTGCCGTGTGAGATAAATCAATTCAGAGGGGCAACTGCGGCAACAGGCAAGAAAGTGGGGACGAAATTGCCCGATACACATTTAGTCATCACCTGAACTTCAGCATCAATGATATTTGAAACCTTACATTGTGGTAATAAAAATAAGATCATGTATTAGTTGGAAAATGAAGTGTTTATATGGAGATGCACATCCTAAGGTATAGACTGCTGAAATGAGTGATACAGCTTAAAACTTTTCTTATCCGTTTACAGGATGTGGGCATCACTGGCCAAACCCAACATTTGTCTCCCATCCCTAATTGCCCCTTCAGAACATTATGGATGAGCCGCCATCTTGAACCTGCAGTTCCATGTGATGTAGGTACACCCACAATGCTGTTAGGGAGGGAGTTCCAGGATTTTGACCCAGCCACAGTGAAGGAGCAGCTGATATATTTCCAAGTTGGGGTACTGTCTATGTGTTTGGGGGGAGTGCTCGGAGGGGGAACTTGCAGGCAGTCGCATTCCCCATGGTGTCTGCTGTCCTTGTCCTTCTCAGGAGTAGAGGTGGCAGGTTTGGGTGGTGCTGTTGAAGGAGCAACTCATCGTCTTGTAGATGGTACACACTGCTGCCACTGTGCGTTGGTTATGGAGGGAGTGAATGTTGAAGGTAGGTGGTTAACATGTCGCTTGGGCGGGCGGGGCTGCTATGCCCTGGATGGTGTTGAGCTTTTTAACTGTTGCCGGAGCCATACTCATCCAGGCAGAATACCTGCACATACTCTCTTCCACCTTCTTCCATCAGGAAGATGATATAAAAGTCTGAGATCACATACCAACCGAGTCAGGAACAGCTTCTTCCCTGCTGCCATCAGTCTTTTGAATGCACCAACTTCGCATTGAGCTGATCTTTCTCTATATCCTAGCTATGACTGTAACACTACATTCTGCATTCTTTACTCTTTTCCTTCTCAAGCAAGAAGCAATACTTTTCACTGGAAACTGATACATATGACAATAATAAATCAAAAGGATTTAATCAACTCGCTGCCCTTGTTCTTCTAGGGGGTGGAGGTAAGGGGGTTTGGGCAATGCTGTCAAAAGAGCCTTGGCGAGTCACTGTGCATTTTGTAAACAATACACACTGCTGCCACTGTGCATCAGTGGTGGAGGGAGTGAATGTTGAAGGTGGGGATTAGCATGTCGATCGAGTGAGGGCTGCTTTGTCCCGGATGGTGTTGAGCTTCTCAAGTGTTGACAGAGCTCCGCTTATCCAGGCCAGAATTCTCAGCCTCTGACCTGGTCTTTAATTGGTTGTTAATCGGCAAAGCAAGAACTAGGATTCATTTCAAGAGCGATGGAAGTGAAATAAGGTTACGTTGAATTTGTATCAAAACACGGTTAGACTCTACTGGGAAGGGGGAAGATGGTGGCTCAGTCGACCACGTCATTTTGTTACTAATCCAGAGACCCTAATGCTCAGGAAGAAACATGGGTTCTAATCCCACTGGGGCAGCTGGTGGAATTTAAATTTGATTAATAAAATCTGGAATTATAATGCTAGTTTGAGTTATGGTAACTGTGAAACTATTGTCGAACATCATAAAAACCTCTGTCTGGTTCACAAACATCCCCTTTAGTGAAAAGGAAATCTGCCGTCCTTACCCCAGTCTGGACTCCAGACAACACCCCCCCCACCACCTCTGCACAAAGCAGTGAAGTTGACCCTTAACTGCCCCCTCAGAAATGACCCCCTACCTGGACACTCAGTACAAGGGGGCAATTAGGGATGGGCAACAAATGCTGGCCTTGCCAGTGACCCCCTCCCCCCCTCACATCCCTATGCATCAATAAACTAAAAGAAAATCCCACTTGGAATACTATACACAGTTCCAGTCTCTCTATCTCACCTGGAATACTGTGCAGAGTTCCGGTCTCCCTATCCCACTTGGAATACTGTGCACAATCAAGGACTGATTAGGGACAGTCAGCATGGCTTTGTGAATGGAAAATCATGTCTCACAAAATTGATTGAGTTTTTTGAAGGGGTAACCAAGAAGGTAGATGAGGGTGGTGCAGTTGATGTTGTCTACATAGTCTTTAGCAAGGCCTTTGACAAGGTACTACGTGGTAGGTTGTTGCATAAGGTTATATCTCACCCGATTCAGGGTGAGATAGCTAAGTGGATACAAAACTGGCTTGATGACAGAAGCCAGAGGATGATTGTAGAGGGTTGTTTTTCAAACTGAAGATCTGTGACCAGCGGTGTACCTCAAGGATCGGTGCTAGGTCTACTGTTATTTGTCATTTATATTAATGATTTGGATGAGAATATAGGAGGCATGGTTAGTAAGTTTGCAGATGACACCAAGATTGGTGGCATTGTGCACAGTGAAGAAAGTTATCTCCAATTGCAACGGGATCTTGATCAATTGGGCCAGTGGGCTGACAAATGGCAAATGGAGTTTAATTTAGATAAATGCGAGGTGCTGCATTTTGGTAGACCGATCAGGACATGACTTACTCAGTTAATGGTAGTGCGTTGAGAGAGGTATAGAACAAAGAGATCCAGGGGTATATGTTCATAGCTCCTTGAAAGTGGATTACAGGTGGCCAGAGTGGTAAAAAAGGCATTTACCATGTCTTTCATTGGTCAGAACATTGAGTACAGGAGTTGTGACGTCTTGTTGAAGTTGTGCAAGACATTGGTAAGGCCACCCTTAGAATATTGTGTACAGTTCTGGTCACCCTATTATAGAAAGGATATTATTAAACTAGAAAGAGTGCAGAAGAGATTTACTAGGATGCTATTGGGACTTGATGGTTTGAGTTATAAGGGGAGGCTTGATAGATCGGGACTTTTTTCTCTGGAGCATAGAAGACTAAGGAGTGATCTTACAGAGGTCTATAAAATAATGAGGGGCACAGATCAGCTAGAAAGTCAATATCTTTTCCCAAAGGTTGGGGAATCTAAAACTAGAGGCACAGGTTTAAGCTGAGAGAGGAGCAATACAAAAGTGTCCAGAGGAGCAATACAAGTGTCCAGAGGAGCAATTTTTTCACACAGAGGGTGATAAGTGTCTGGAACAAGCTGCCAGAGGTAGTAGTAGAGGTGGGTACAATTTTGACTTATAAAAAGCGTTTAGACAGTTACATGGGTAAGATGGGTATAGAGGGATATGGGCCAAATGCAAGCAATTGGGACCAGCTTAGGTGTTTAAAAAAAAGGGTTGCATGGACAAGTTGGACCAAAGGGCTTGTTTCCATGCTGTAAACCTCTATGACTCTATGATTCTAATTCCTGTCTGTGTATCCCATTTGGAATACTGTGCACAGTTCTGCTCTCCCTATCTCAGTTGGAATACTGTGCACAGTTCCAGTCTCAATATCCACTTGGAATATTTTGCACAGTTCTGGTCTCCCTATTCCACTTGGAATACAATGCATAGTTCCATTCTCCATATCCCACTTGGAATACTGTGTGCAGTTCCAGTCTCCCTATCCCACTTGGAATACTGTTCACATTTCCAGTCCCCATATTATAAATTGGATATAAAGATAATGGATGAGGTGTGAAAAAGATCTGCTTAACTAGTGGGAAAGGTTGAATAGACCAAGGCTCTTTTCACTAGAAAAGAGAAGGCGGGAGGGGGAGGTGGAGGGAAGGCCAGATCGAGGTCTTTAAAATGATGAAGGCGGTTCTGAAAGGATCAAAGAGAAGATATTTCTATGTTTGTGTGGAGGGGCAGAGGGGGAGAATGGTGGAGGAGACTAGAACCAGGGGTGCCATCAAGTCGCTAATGAATCCAACGGGGTGAATTGAGGAGAAAGCTCTTTCCCCAGAGAGTGGGGAAGATGTGAAAGTTACTCCCATGGAGTGATTGAGATGAACTGTGTCTATGTGTTTAAGCAGGGGAGGCAGGGTGTTGACTGGATAAACACACAAGGAAGAAAGGAATAGGACATTTGGGAATGGGGGGAGATGTAGTAAAGAGTGTGGGAGGTGGCTGGTGTGGGAGCAGAAACACCAGAGGGGCTGAATGGCCTGACTCTGGACTGCAAGTCAGGTGTGCATGTTTGAAGGTAAGACCAAAAACATCTGGAGTTGTGGCAGATTTTATCTGATGATTAACATTAGTTACGGGGTGGACGGGGTCTGTGAGCACAGCACTGATCCCACACGCATAATAAACTGTTTGCATCTAGGACCTGGCTGCTGATAAAGATCTCACTGTGCAGGGAAGGGTCATGGCTCAAAAGTAGAATCTGCACATCTTGCCTTGTCATGTGGGGGGAGAGATTTGCAGATTGAAGCTTAGTTTGGTCAGAACAGGAAGCTCGCTGTCAGAGTTTGTGTGTGGGATCTATCGATGTTCAGGACAGAGCAATGACTCCCTTCTCAGCACAGGGCAAGGCCATTCACCCCCTTGGGTTTGTGCCAGCCTCCTTTGAAAAAGCAATCAATTAGACACACACTCTGTCCCACTTCCCTCCACCCTTCACCTCTTAATCTCCTCCATCGCCCCAGCAAGTTGTTCCCCTTTGAATGTTTTTTCCAATTCCCCATCTTTGAGGGTGAACCTGCTCCCACTGCCCTTTCGGGCAGTTCCTTCCAGATCACAACACTCTTTGCATCAAAAACAAAAGTAAATCTCTTCATCTCCCCTACTCTCTGGTTCTTTTACTGTTTCTCTTCAATCTATGCCTCCCTTCCTCTGCTAAGCAACCCTCTTCATTTCTCTTCATTTACTTGACTGAAACCCTCTTGTGATTTTGACGGCCTTGGTTAAATCTCCTTCACGGCCTCGGTTCAACCTTCTCTGTTCTGAAGAAGAATGATCCCAGCTTCTACCTGTCTCTGTCTCCAAATGGACTTGTCCCCAGGAAGCGAGTTCTGAGAAATCTCCATCTGAACCCACGCCCCTCCCAAAGAGACCTTAACATCTAACCTCAAGTATGAGGTGCAGAACTGGACCAACAAACTGGGAGGCCTGAACACATGCACCCTGTGGCAGAAACCAGCTTTCTGCCATCTTCTGCACCAATTTTGAGCTAAGTCCATGCCTATGGACAAGATGGCCATCCTCTGCCAACGAAACTGTCTGCCTCAGCCAACGAAAGAACTTCTTGGGTGTACTCAGAAACACAGAAAGTTAGTGTGCAGGCAGGAGGAGCTACGGAGAAAGCAAGCGACATGTTAGACCTTCAGGGACTGGGGTGCAAGAATCAAGAAGTCTTGCTACAGTTGCATGTAGCTTTGGTGGGACCATATCGCGAATAACTGCACACAGTTCTGGTGTCTGCATTTTTAAGGAAGAACATATTTGCATCGGAGGCCAGTACAGCAAAAGTTCACTCAATTGGTGTCCCTAGGAAGAGGGGCGGGGACTGTACTCTGATGAGAGACTGAGAAAATCAGATCAGTAAACTCAGGAGTTTCAAAGAATGAGAAGCGATGTTATTTCAAGGTATGGATTCAGATGGCAGTTTGGTGGGGTGGTCGCTGAGAGATTGTCTCTGCTGGTTAGGAAATCTAAAACACAGTGGGGGGTGGGGGTGGTGGCACAGATTCAAGGCGAACAGTGGGGTGGGGGGGAGGTGGGTGTGTGATCATTTATGACTGAGATGAAGAGAAATTCCTTCACTCAAAGGGTTGTGAATCTGTGCTATACTCCACCCCAGACGGTGTGGAGACTCCCATCATTGGAGATATTTAAGACAGGGATTCAACAGATTTTTGGTCTCCCAGGTAAGCCAGGGACTGGGCAGAAAAGTCGAGTTGAAGCTCAAGATCAGCCATGGTGCTTTTGAATGAAGCAGCACACTTTACAGACCATCTGGTCTAGGACTGCTCCTATTTCTTTTCTTATTTGCAGCCGGTCAAAGAAGCTCTTCAAATCAAGTTTCTTTACTAGGTGTCAGAGCCACAGTCAATCATGGTTTACAAGCTTTCCAATGTCCAATATCTGTTATTCTATATATAAATCCTCCCTAAAATCCTCAATTTGATTCCAGTCTGTAACTCACTCCCATGTATCTGTTATTCTATAATATAAACTACCCTGAACCCTTCGATTAGATTCCAGTCTGTAACTCACTCCTGGGTATCTGTTATTCTATATATAAACCACCCTGAACCCCTCGATTAGATTCCAGTCTGTAACTCACTCTCAGGTATCTGGTATTCTATATATAAACCATCCCAAACGCCTAAATTAGATTCCAGTCTGTAATTCACTCCTGTGTATCTGTTATTCTATCATATGAACTAACCTGAACCCCTCAATTAGATTCCAGTCTGTAACTCACTCTCAGGTGTCTGTTATTCTATATATAAACCACCCTAAACCCCTTGATTAGAATCCAGTCTGTAACTCACTCCTGGGTATCTATAATTCTATGTATAAACTTCCCGGTACCACTCTTTAGATTCCAGTCTGTAACTCACTCCTGGGTATTTGCTATTCTATATATAGACCACGCCGACTGGGAGCTCTGACCCTCTGACAGTTTGGCGCTCCCTCAGTCCTAACTCTTGGACAGTTTGGTGTTCCCTCAGCACTGACCCTCTGACATTGTCAGACTCCAGTCAATGTTCAGCCCTCTTCAAATAAGCGAGACTCAGGCTGAAGGGCGAAGTGTTAATCAATCCCGAGCTTTCGACCTCAGCTGCCGCTCTCTGAATCTGCTCCCTCTCTGACTGCCTATCTCCAACGTATCTGGCAGGAAATGCCTTGGTGCCGGCTGGAATCCATTAACAGCAAGCAGTTCCTGTAGCCGACACTTGCTGAGTTGCTAACGCATTATCCTGTTAGGCATTCCATTCGGGACTCCCTAGATGGCGTGTGGGAACAGCTTAGACCTCTCGGGTTTATGATTGGTGCCGCACTTTTAGGAACACCTGAAAGCTGGCTGCTTCAAAGGCAAAATGAGGTAGGACATTATTGATATGCAGCTCACTGCTCTCTTCTCCCACACGTCCAGTCTCTACACATCCCCTCCCTCCCCCCAACAACCCCCTCCCCCGCACCCTCCTGCGAACTATTACCACTCTTGCCTAGGCTGGTAATTTTGCAGAGAGCAACGCACTTCCTGACTCCCCCCTACCACCCCTAAAGCCTGTCCACCATCTACAAGGCACAAGTCAGGAGTATGATGGAATACTCTCTCACTTGCCTCATGAGCGTGACTCCGACAACATTCGAGAAGCTCGACACACCAGCCCCCATTCAATCAACAGCTACCACCCCCCCACCTTCGACATTCATTCCCTCCACCACTGTCGCACAGTGGCAGCAGTATATACCATCTACAAGATGCATTGCAGCAACACGCCAAGGCTCCTTTGGCAGCACCACCCAAACCTGCCACCTCTATCCCTTCTAAGGAAAAGGGCAACATATGCCATGGGGAACACCCACTGCCTGCAAGATGCCCCTTTCAAACCCCCCACGCACACACGATCCAACTTGGAAATATATTGGCTGTTCCTTCACTGTGACTGGGTCAAAATCCTGGAGCTCCCTCCCTAACAGTGCTGTGGGTGTACCTACATTACACAGGTTGAGCAACATTGCCCCTGCATTGTTATGTGGAGTGGGCAGGCTTCTGAACAGGATTGTACAATTCTATTATGTTTAAATCAACTGATTGTGTCAGTGAGTTTCGGTAAAAAATTCATTTGGAGAATTTTATCCAATCCAAGTTAACGTTTGCAAGCAGGCACAACTAATTAAAATCTTTCTGTTACACATGTCGCATTCAAATGACATGTTTGGCCCTTTAGCAACAGAAACATTAAACTGAGGCAGTCTCTCTTGTTTCCTCAGTCAGAAGGTTATAGATGAGGGCACCCAGTCAGCATCACCTAGTCTCTTAATCCAGATTCATTCCTATTCACTTCCAGACACCAAAGTCAGAGGAGTGGTAGATAGTGAAGAGGGGTATCATAGTTTACAGAGAGACTTGGACAAGTTGCAGAGCTGGGCCGAGACGTGGCGGATGGAGTTTAATGCGGAAAAGTGTGAGGTAATTCACTTTGGCAGGAATAACAGATGTGTAGAGTATAGGGCTAACGGTAGGACTCTGAATAGTGTTGACAAACAGTGGGATCTAGGTGTATATGTGCATAGATTCCTGAAAGTTGGAAATCAAGTCGATAAGGTTGTTAGGAAGGCATACGGTGTCTTGGCGTTTATTGGTAGGGGGATTGAATTTAGGAACCGCAACGTCATGTTGCAACTGCACAAAACTCTGGTGCGGCCGCACTTGGAGTATTGTGTACAGTTCTGGTCCCCACATTATAGGAAGGATGTGGAGGCATTGGAGAGGGTGCAGAGGAGGTTTTCACAGGATGTTGCTGGTATGGAGGGAAGGTCCTATGAGGAGAGACTGAGGGATTTGGGGTTGTTTTCGTTGGAAAAAAGGCAGCTAAGAGGAGACCTTATTGAAACATACAAGATGATTAGAGGTATAGATAGGGTGGACAGTTATAGCCTCTTTCCTCGGATGGAGAAAGCTAGCACGAGGGGACATAGCTTTAAATTAAGGGGTGGTAGTTATAGGACGGATGTCAGGGGTAGGTTCTTTACCCAGAGGGTGGTGGGGGAATGGAATGCCCTGCCTGTTGCAATTGTAGATGCGCCTAGTTTGGGGGCATTTAAGAGGTCCGTGGATAGGTTTATGGATGGAAAGGGATTGGTTTAGGTTAGAGGGTCATTGCTTTTCTCTTAATTGGTCAGCACAACATTGTGGGCCTAAGGGCCTGTTCTGTGCTGTAATGTTCTATGTTCTGTAGAGCCAGTGCTGAGGGAGCGCCACACTGTGGGAGGGTCAGTGCTGAGGGAGTGCCGCACTGTGTGAGGGTCAGTGCTGAGGGAGCACCACACCGTGGGAGGGTCAGTGCTGAGGGAGTGCCGCACTGTGGGAGAGTCAGTGCTGAGGGAGCACCGCACTATGGGAGGGTCAGTGCTGAGGGAGTGACGCACTGTGGGAGGGTCAGTGCTGAGGGAGCACCGCACTGTGGGAGGGTCAGTGCTGAGGGAGTGCCGCACTGTCGGAGGTCAATTTACCTGAATTTACCTTGTCTATTCCTTTAAATACTTCAATGAGATCACCTCTGAGCCTTTGAGAGAATCCAGGGCCAGTTTTCCCCAGTCTCTCTCCATAAGGATTGTCCCACCATCCCTGGAACAAGTCTGGTGAGCCTTTGTCCTGAATGGCAATATCTTTTCTGAGGTAAGGGGACTAAAGCTGTATACACATTACTCCAGCTGCGCTCAAACCGCACTCTTATACAATTGAAGCGAGTCGTCAATACTTCTGTACTCAACCTACTCACAATAAAGGCTTCCATTAGCTTTCTGAATAACTTGCTGCCTCTGCACACAAGCCTCCACTAACTTATGGATAAGGATACCCAGATCCCTCTATACATCTCAACTTTCTAATTCCTTATCATGCAGGAAATACTCTGCAGAACTGTTCCCTCCATCAAAGTGGATTTCTTCACATTTTTCCACATTATATTCCATTTGCCCACTCACTGAATCTATCCAAGTCCTCCTGTGGCCGCTTTACATCTTCCTCACAACCCACTTTCCCACCGAGCTTTGTATCATCCACAAGCTTGGAAATATTACATTTGGTTGCCACATGCAAATCATTGATGTATGTTGTGAATAGCTGGGACTCAAGTACTGATCCTTGTGGTTCCCCACTAGCACAGCCAGCCAACATGAGAATGGCCCGTTCGCTCTATATCCTTTTTGATAAACAGTGCCCTTAAAGTACCTTGCTGGTTGTCCATTCCAGATGAATTCTATTAGTTCATATCTGCTGCAGTTATTGGGTGGAATTTTCCATTCTGGACACTAAGTGCTGGCTGAGGCGAAAAAACTAGTGAGCAGCTTGCCAACTGCACAGCCGTGTTTTCTCTTTGGATAATCCGCCACATCTTTTTAAAGGATGCCTCGATCTGCCCTGTTAAAAATACGTCTCCCCATGGCATATGGGGAAATCCACACCCCCCTGTCCTCAAACACATCCACAAGGGCAACCCTACCCACAGATACAGGGACCGCCCCCCACAGATACAGAGAACCCTACCCTCATACAATTGCAACATTCCATGCCCTCCCCCACTTCCCCGCCCAGGGGAAAGGGGAAAGTCTGCTCCATGTTCCATGGGTAAGGGGACTCTCTAACATAGGCCCCTCCCCCAAACATAAGGAGAACCCCTATTCCCCCTTGCAATGGAATTCCCCAGAGGATCCCCCTTAGCATTGTAGTGTTGGGTTGCAGCTCCTCTATTCCAGGGGAATATACTTACCTGAGTGCCCCTAACAGGCTCCCTCTGCCTGGTTCATATTTCTAAAAAGCAATCAGAAATTTCGCCAACATGATGTCATGCCGGCGAAGCAGTGTCTTTTCCTTGGGGAAACATACCACAGAGGGGAGGCCTATAATCATATAATAATATAATCCCAACCATTCCAGGCACCAGCAAAGGCAGAGGGTAGAGAAAATCAGGAAAGGAAATATCACTGGCGAGAATCTTTTTTTCTCAGTCACGTGAGATGTTGTGCACCTGTGGTGAATGCCGACGCGGGGTCACTGCTCTTTAGTGTATCCTCTCGGAAATACCTAGAAAAATCTCAGGATGGCATGATGCCAGCACAGGATGGGGGCCTTTCGCAATCCCCAGGCAGAGTGAAGTGTCTTTTTTTTCTAGTATGCCACTCGGTGGGAATACAGGATTGTACGTTCTGTTGCAGCCTGCACCGTTTTGACACTGCCTCTTAGAGTTCTTAGAGTTTTATTAAAAACCGAGTCAGAGAAAGACAAATGAGAAATTGTTCCTTTACAAAGCACATCCATGCAACCGTGCAAGGTGAAGACATAGATTATGTGGAGACAATCAAGGAGGGAGTAAGAGAGAATCAAACAGGATCAGGGATAGGTAGAGGCACAGAGAGATAAGGGAGCAGCAGGTAGTCAACATTGACAACTTACATTTCGAAAGCACATTACACACAGTCAAACACCTCAAGGTACTTCACAGGGCAGAACTGGACCCCGGAGACATAAGAGAAGATATTAAGGACAGGTAACCAAAAGCTCAAAGAGGTAAGTTTTTAAAGAATGTCTTAAAGAAGAGAGATAGAAAGAGAGAAAGAGAGGGAGACAGAGAAAGAGAGACAGAAAGACACAGAGACAGACAGAGAGAAAAAAAGATAGAGAGAGAGAGACAGAGAGAGAGAAAAAGAGAGAAAGAGAGAGAGAGGGGCGGAGAGAGACAGAGAGAAGGAGAGAGAGACAGACAGAGACAGATGGAGAGGTTTAGAAAGATAATTACAGAGCTTAGGGCCCACCAGGCAGCTGAAGGCATTGCCACCACGGTGGAGCAATGGAATGTGGGATGCTCAAGAGGCCAGAATTGAAGGGTTGTCGGAGGTTACAGAGATAGGGAGGGTTGGAGGGGCTGGAGGAGATTATAGAGATAGGGAGGGTTTTGGGGCTGGTGAAGTTTACAGAGATAGGGAGGGTTGTAGAGGCTGGAGGAGGTTATAGAGAGAGGGAGAGTTGTAGGAGCTGGAGGAGGTTTCAGAGATAGGGAGGGTTGTAGGAGCTGGAGGAGGTTATAGAGAAAGGAAGGGTTGTAGGGGCTGGAGGAGGTTACAGAGATAGGGAGGGTTGTGGGAGCTGGAGGCGGTTACACCTAGTTGGGGATGGGGGGAATGCAAAGCCATGGAGGGTTTGGTAACAAAGAAAGTGTTTGGGAGAGAGAGAATGAGTGAGGGAGGAATTAGAGAAGAACCAATAGAGGAGGAAATAGCAATGAAAGGGAGTGAGAGAGAACAAGGGGCAACTGACAATGTGTAGGGGGAGCAGCTATTTTGGATTGAGATGATTGGGACTCAAGGTCCCAATGAATCTTAGAAATCCCAACCCAGAGAAAACTCAAAAAGGGAGAGAGACGATTGCTTTTAAACTGAACACATACAAAAGACTGATCTGATTTGAACAGGAAATGCTGAAAAACATCTGCAGGGCAGCATCTGAGAAGAGATAAACTGAGTCGAGCTTTCAGAGTAGGGGTAGGTGGTGAACTTGTGCCAGAACTGTGAAGAGGCACGCAAGGGGCCTTTGCAGCACCGGTTAATGCTGGTAAACAATATATTCTTGCCTCTTTTACTTCCTTCTCTCAGTTCCACTCTGAACTGAACTGGTTCTCATTGTGCGGTCAAATCTACATTGGTCAGAGGCATACGTGGCTGCCTCCAGCAAATGTCTTCACCGCTCCCTGCCTTCCAGAAAGAAAATCTTCACTCCCATAATGGCTGACTGAAAATGGCAGGAGAGACTCTGTCCCATTCTTCACATCCTGAGGAATTGTGTGATTGTTGCTGTCTTTGAGCACAAAGCTGGTACGCAGATGCAGCAAGTGACTGCGGAGGCAACCCGCACGATGGTCTTCCTTGCAAAGGGGATGGAGTACAAAAGTCGGGAATAAGCTATCAGGAAAGCTAATAGAATATTACCATTTATTGTGGGGGAATTGATTACAAGAAGTAGGGAGGTTATACTTCAGTAGTACATGGCATTGGTGAGACCATATCTGGAGTGTTGTGTACAATGTGGGTGAGACTAATCCAGAGTATTGTGTACTGTATGGGTGAGACCACATCTGGAGTATTGTGTACAGCATTTGTGAGACCACAACTGGAGTATTGTGTACAGCATTGGTGAGACCACATCTGGAGTACTGTGTACAGTATGGGTGAGACCACATCTGGAGTATTGTGTACAGTACGGGTGAGACCACATCTGAAGTATTGTGTACAGTACGGGTGAGACCACATCTGGAGTATTGTGTACAGTATGGGTAAGCTATTTACCATTTATATAGATGATCTGGAGGAGGGAACCGAGTGCAGGGTGTCGAAATTTGCTGATGACACCAAGATTGGGGGAAAGGCAAATTGTGTGGAGGGTGTGGAGAGTCTGCAGAAGGATCTAGATAGGCTGGGCGAATGGGCCAGGAAATGGCAAATGGAATTTAATGTTGGCAAGTGTGAGGTGGTCCACTTTGGTAGGAAGAATGGTAGGAAGGACTATTACTTACGTGGCGAAAAACTGCAGCAGGCGACGGTGCAGAGGGACCTCGGGGTCCTTGTGCATGAGTCACAAAAACCCAGCTTGCAGGTGCAGCGTGGTCAGGAAGGCGAATGGGATGCTGGCCTTCATAGCGAGGGGGATTGAATATAAAAGTAGGGAGGTCTTGCTGCAGTTGTATAGGGCATTGGTGAGGCCGCAGCTGGAGTACTGTGTGCAGTTTTGGGCACCGCACCTGCGCAAGGATATTTTGGCCCTGGAGGGAGTGCAGAGGAGGTTTACTAGGCTGATACCGGAGTTGAGGGGGTTGAGCTATGAGGAGAGGCTGAATAAACTTTGAGACGTATAAGATGATGAATGGGATGGATAGGATAGAGGTGGAGAGACTCTTCCCGCTCAAAAACGACAGTAGGACTAGGGGGCACAGCCTCAAGATAAAGGGGAGGCGGTTTAGAACAGAGTTGAGGAGGAACTTCTTCACTAAAAGGGTGGTGAATCTCTGGAATTCTCTGCCCATTGAAGTGGTGGAGGCTGCCTCGCTAAATATTTTTAAGAAGCGGGTTGATGGGTTCTTGATAAGAGAGGGGATTAAGGGTTATGGGGAGAGGGCGGGAAGGTGGAACTGAGCCACGACAGATCAGCCATGATCTTATTGAATGGCGGGGCAGGCTCGAAGGGCTAGATGGCCTACTCCTGCTCCTATTTCTTATGTTCTTATGTAAGACCACATCTAAAGTATTGTGTACAGTGTTGTCGGACCACATCTGCAGTATTGTGTACAGTACGGGGTCTCCTTATTTAAGGAAGGATTTAAATGTGTTGGGATTGGTCGAGAGAAGGTTTCCCAGACCCATCCCTGGAATGGGCGGATTGTCTGATGAGGAAAGGTTGGCAGTTTAGGCTTGTATCCGCTGCATTTTAGAAGAGTAAGAGGCAATTTGTTTGAAACATATAGACCGTGATTCTCCCATCCTGCTGCTCTAATTTTTTAGCACAGCAGGCCGGGAGGATTCTTCAGTGGCTGACCAGTAATCAGGAGGTCGGCAGTGCGGGGCCATTGTGCATGCGCTGATCTCGGTGCTGACAGATCGGTTCATGCTCAGTGGCCCCCTCAGCGTGCTGATTTGAGCCTCTCCAGTGGGGATAAGCCGCAGCCCCTGAAATTTTATGACATTCATGCTGGTGGCCTCTGCAGTGCACAGAGTGTGAGAGATTCTTCTCTGAACTCCTATTAAAAAACCTGGTGCGAATTACTCCAGAATCCGACACAGAATTTTTTGGGGAGAATTCTGCCAATGAGATCCTGAAAGGGTTTCTTGACAGGGTGGATCTGGAGAAGTTGTTTCCTCTTGTGGGAGAATCTACAACTGGGAGGGTGCAGGGTGTCACTGTTTAAATATAAGGGGGTCGCCCAGTGCAGATGGAGATGAGGAGAAATGATTTCTCTCAGAGCGGACTGAGTCTCTGGAACTCTTTTCCTCAGAAGGCAGGGGAAGCAGAGACTTGGAATCTTTTTAAGGCAGAGGTGGATAGATTCTGGATTAACAAGGGAGTGAAAGGTTATCGGGGGGGGTTGCTGGGAATGTGGGGTCAAGGTTACAATCAGATCAGCTGTGATCTTATTGAATGGGACAGGATGCTCAAGAGACCAAGTGGCCTCCTCCTGCTCCTAATTCTTATGGAATTCTTGCTACATCTGTTGGTGTTTCTGCAGCTGAAGTACTACGGATGGTTTTAGTTTCCTAATTTAAGTAGGCATATACTAGTGCTAGAGGAAGCACAAAGAAAGTTCACCAGACTAATTCCTCGGAATATGGGTTATTTTCCCATGAGGAAAGATCAAGGACAAGAAGCTGATAGCCCTTGGAGTTTAGAAGAATGAGAGGCAATCTCACTGAAACATATAAAATTCTGAAGGGGGGTGGTGTTTGACAGGGTCAATACTGAGAAGCTGTTCCCCCATCCCCTCAATCCAACCCAACCCGACTGGAGAATCTGGAACATGGTGATGGGGGAGGGAACTTCAGTCTCAGGATAAGGGGTGGCCCTTTTGGATGCTGAGAGATCGAGAAATCTTTGGAATTCTCAACCCCAGAGGAAACACATAATTGGGAATATCTGAAACAGAGTGGGGGATTTTCAGACTGAGGGGATCGAGGGATAGGTGGTGGTGGAGAAAGTAGAGTAGAAGTAGGAAATCAGCCACAATGGTATAGAATGGGGGAAACTTGAGGAGCAGAATGGCCTCCTCCAGCTTCTACTTTTTTTGTTCTTATGTGAGGACACTGTGATAATGTGGAAAAAGTGGCAGCTAGATTGTGCACAGCAAGATCCCACAAACAGCAGAATCACCCAAATCATCTGATTTTTAAGTGATGTTGGTTATGGGATAAATATTGACCCCAAGAGAACCCTTTCTGCTTCCAATCATGGCTGTGGGATCTTGTAAATACACCCAAGAGGACAAATAGATGGATCCAGTTCAACATCACTTCTAAGAGTGCCACCCTCCTTCAGCGCAGATTCTCGACAGCGCAGTGCTCCCTCAGCACTGAGCCTCCAACAATGCTGAGTTCCCTCAGCACTGAGCCCCCCCCCCCACAGTGAGGTGCTGACTCAGCACTAACCATCTCATAGTGCAACATTCCCTCAGCACTAATCCTCCCACAGTGCGACGCTCCCTCAGCCCTGACCCTCCCACAGTGCAGACGTCCCTCAGCACTGAACCTCCGACATTTTCAAGTTTGCTAATGACACCACCATAATGGGTTGGATCTCAAACAATGATGAGACAGAGTACAGGAATGAGATAGAAAATCTGGTGAATTGGTGCGGCAACAACAGTCTCTCCCTCAATGTCAACAAAATGAAGGAAATTGTCATCGACTTCAGGAAGCGTGAAGGAAAACATGCCCCTGTCTACATCAATGGGGACAAAGTCGAAAGAGTCAAGAGCTTCAAATTTTCACATGTCCAGATCACCAATAACCTGTCTTGATCCCCCCATGCTGACATTATAATTAAGAAAGCCCACCAACTACATTCATGACATTTGGTAGTTCCTTGTGGTCTTGGGCAAAGCAGGAGGCATACCAACCTGTGATATAACTGGAAAGAATGTTTTCTATGGTGCATCTGTAAAGGTTAGTGAGAGTCGTAGTTGACATACCAAATTTCCTTGGTCTTCTAAGAAAGTAGAGGTGTTGGTGGGCTTTCTTAACCAAATGTAGGCATGGGGGGACCAGGACAGATTGTTGGTGATCTGGACACCTAAAAACTTGAAGCTCTCGACCCTTTCTACTTTATCTCCATAGATGTAGGCAGGGGCATGTTCTCCTCTATGCTTCAACACTGGGCCTCCGACAGTGCAGTGCTCCTTCAGTACTGACCCTCCAATAACGTGGTGCTCTCTCAACATTGACCCTCTGACAATGTGGCGCTCCCTCAGCACTGATCCATCATCAGTGCAATGCTTCCCCAGTACTGACCCTCCGACAGTGCAGTGCTGCCTCAGCACTGACCTTCTGACAATACGGTACAGTCTCTGTACTGAGCCTCCGATAATGCAGAGCTCTCTCAGCACTGACCCTCTGACAGTGCAGCACTCCCTCAGTATTGACCCTCCAACAGTGCAGCACTCCCTCAGTACTGAGCCTCCGACAGTGCAGCACTCCCTCAGTTCTGAGCCTCCAATAGTGCAGCACTCCCTCAATACTGAGTCTCCAAAAGTGCAGCACTCCCTCAGTACTGAGCTCCGACATTGCAGAGTTCCTCAGCACTGACACTCCCATAGTGCGATCCACGCCAGTGTTAACCTTCCAACAGTGTGGCGCACCCTCAGTCCTGACCCTCCAATAGTGCATAGCTCCCTCAATACTCACCCTCCAAGGGAGTAGCACTCCCTCAGAACTGACACTGCGTAGGAAGATGCTTTGGGTTGGCTTTTCGGGTTTAATTCTCTTGAGTTGGGGTTCAAACCTATGATCTTCTCTCGCACTGTGGACAAGCCTACTGCCATTAAGCCACAAATGAGAGCGAAGGGTGTTCAGTGACTGTCGTCAGAGGTTGTTTCAAGGCTTTGAGGCCTGTTCTCTTGGCCCTCACTTCCTTTCACACTCAAACCACAATCTCTGACCCACCCTCACAAACCACAAACCCACACTGAGGACATTTCTCAATTGGCTGCTTCGAGGCAGTGCATCTGCTTCCGTGAGGGTACCGTACCGTCTGTTCCTGCTGCGTGCGGACATAGAACCTGAGGCAGAGGAAAGCGAGGTGCCTTTTCCAATATCCTCGCCCCTCGGTGACCACGCCCGACACCGCAAGGCCAGAGGTTCAGGGGGTCATCAGGACAGATTCCGACACCACATCTAGGAGGCAAGAGGTGAATGAATGCAGAAAAAACTATCAGTTCTGAGAAAGGCAGAGAGAGAGAAGGAGACAGAAAAAGGGAGACAGAGAGACACTGAGAGAAAGACAGTTAAGGGGTCAGTGCAGAGAGAGGACTGCACTGTCCAAGGGTCAATAAAGAGCGAGCGCTGCACTCTGGGAGGGTCAGTGCTGAGGGAGCGCCACACTGTGGGAGGGGTCAGTGCTGAGGGGGCGCCACACTGTGGGAGGGTCAGTGCTGAGGGGGTGCCACACTGTGGGAGGGTCAGTGCTGAGGGAGCGCTGCACTGTGGGAGAGTCAGTGCTGAGGGAGCGCCACACTGTGGGAGGGTCAGTGCTGAGGGGGCGCCGCACTGTGGGAGGGTCAGTGCTGAGGGGGTGCCACACTGTGGGAGGGTCAGTGCTGAGGGAGCACTGCACTGTGGGAGGGTCAGTGCTGAGGGAGCGCCGCACTGTGGGACGGTCTGTGCTGAGGGAGTGCTGCACTGTGGGAGGGTCAATGCTGAAGGAGCGCCGCACTGTCGGAGGGTCAGTGCTGAGGGAGCGCTGCACTGTTGAAGGGTCAGTGCTGAGGGAGCGCTGCACTGTGGGAGGGTCAGTGCTGAGGGATCACCGCACTGTCGGAGGGTCAGTGCTGAGGGAGTGCCACACTGTCATAGAATCAGTGCTGTGGAAATGCCGCACTGTCTTTCTCTTTCTCTCACTGTTTCACTCTGTCTCTCTATTTCTCCATCTCTCTCTGTCTCTCTGTATGTCTACCTCACTCTGTCTCACATCTCTTACTCTGTCTCTCTCTGGATATAAATTGTCCCATTGGTAAGACACAGCATGGGTCCATAAAGGGCAGATCATGTTTGACTAATTTGGTGGAATTCTTTGAGAACATTATATGTGCAGTGGACAATGGGGAACCTGTGAATGTGGTGTATCTGGATTTCCAGAAGGCATTTGACAAGGTACCGCACCAAAGACTGCTACATAAGATAAAGGAATGCAGTGTTACAGGTAATGCATTAGCATGGATAGAGGATTGGCTAACTAACAGAAAGCAAAGAGTGGGGGTAAATGGGTGTTTTTCTGCTGCGATCAGTGGTGTACCTCAGGGATCAGTATTGGGACCACAATTGTTTACAATTTACATAGGTGATTTGGGGACCAAGTATAGTGTGTCAAAATTCGCAGATGACACTAAGATGGATGGAAGAGCAAAGTGTACAGAGGACGCTGAAAGTCTGCAAATGGATATAGATAATCTAAGTGAATGGGTGAGGGTCTGGAGTACAATGTTGAGGTCATCCGTTTTGATAGGAAAAACAGCAAAATGAACTATTATTTAAACGGTAAAAAATTGCAACATGCTGCTAATTAGAGAGACCTGGGTGTCCTTGTGTAAGAATCACAAGGAGTTGGTTTGTAGGTGCAGCAGGTAATTAAGAAGACAAATGGAATTTTGTCCTTCATTGCTAGAGGGATGGAGTTTAAAAACAGTGAGGTTATGTTGCAGCTATATAAGGTGCTGTTGAGACCACACCTGGAGTATTGTCTAACGTTTTGGTCTCCTTACTTGAGAAAGGATATACTGACATTGGAGAGGGTGCAGAGATTTACTAGGTTGATTCCTGAGTTGAGAGAGTTGGCTAATGAGGAGAGACTGAGTAGACTGGGGCTATACTCATTGGAACTCAGAAGAATGAGGGGTGATTTCATAGAAACACTTAAGGTTATGAAGGGAATAGATAAGATAGAAACAGTGAAGTTGTTTCCACTGGTGGGTGAAACTAGAACAAGGCAGCATAGCCCCAAAATAAAGGGAAGCAGATTTAGGACTGAGTTGAGGAGGAACTTCTTCACACAAAGGGTTGTGAATCTGTGGAATTCCCTGCCCAGTGAAGCAGTTGAGACTATTTCATTGAATGTTTTTAAGGCAAGGATAGGTACATTTTTGAACAGTAAAGGAATTAAGGGTTATGGTGAGTGGGTGGGTAAGTGGAGCTGAGTCCACGAAAAGATCAGCCATGACCTTATTGAATGGCAGGGGAGGCTCGAGGGGCCAGTAGGCCTACACCTGCTCCTAGTTCTTATATTCTTATGCTCTCTGTCACTCTGACTCTCTACATCTCTTTCTCGTCTATCTCTCACTCTCTGTCTCTCTCTAACTTACTCTCTCTCCGTCTCACACTTTGTCGCCCTCTGTTTCACTCACTCTCTCTGAGTCACACATGTGCAGTTTGGGTATGAACAAAGAACAAAGAACAACACAGCACGGGAAACAGGCCCTTCGGCCCAACGAGCCCGCGCCGCCGTCCCATTGTCAGTGACCTATTCATGATTTTAGTCTATGCCTAATGTGTGAGGATCAGGGAGGTCCAATATAGGGACAATTTGTTACCAATCAATCAGCCTAAAAGCACATTTTTGGGATGTGGGAGGAAACCGGAGCACCCGGAGGAAACCCACGCAACCATGGGGAGAACGCGCAAACTCCCACGGACACAGGCCCAAATCCATGTGTCCGCATAGCAACAGAGATAGTCTCTGAGCTGTCATGTTGCCCTCGAGATGGTCCAGTTTGCGCACACCAATGACATGAAGCAGTAGGCAACTCCCGAAGCAACATCCAAGAGCAGCCCACCACAACCTGCCGCACGCGTGCCCCTTGCTGGACTTAAATGCCTGTGGACAAAAATTCATTATTAAAAAGACTCTATATCCCTGAGGCTAAAACTGAATCCCAAGCCTTCAATGTTTAGTAAGGCCTGCTATATCCCCCTATATCCCTCTTCGGTGTTCACGCAAGGGGACAGGAATGTAGCTGAGGAGGACACTGGGGTGCAGGGGTGTGAAATAGATAGTATTGCAGTTGATACGGGGGATGTGCTGGATATTTTAGAGGGTTTGAAAATAGATAAGTCCCCTGGTCCAGATGGGATTTACCCTAGGATTCTTTGGGAGGCAAGAGGGGTGATTGCGGAGCCTCTGGCTCTGATCTTCAGGTCGTCGTTAGTCTCTGGTATAGTACCAGAAGATTGGAGGACAGCAAATGTTGTCCCATTGTTTAAGAAGGGGAGAAGGGACTTCCCTGGGAATTATAGACCGGTGAGTCTTACTTCTGTAGTGGGTAAGGTTTTGGAAAGGATTATTAGAGACAGGATTTATAGTTATTTGGAAAGTAATGAGTTGATTAGAGATAGTCAGCATGGTTTTGTAGCGGGTAGGTCATGCCTTACTAACCTTATCGAGTTCTTTGAGAAAGTGACCAAAGAGGTGGATAGGGGTAAGGCAGTTGATGTGGTGTATATGGATTTTAGCAAGGCGTTTGATAAGGTTCACCATGGTAGGCTTCTGCAGAAAATGCAGATGTATGGGATTGGGGGTGATCTAGGTAATTGGATCAGGAATTGGCTAGCAGATAGGAGACAGAGAGTGGTGGTTGATGGGAAATATTCGTCATGGAGTTCGGTTACAAGTGGTGTGCCTCAGGGATCTGTTTTGGGGCCACTGCTGTTTGTAATTTTTATTAATGATCTGGATGAGGGTATAGTTGGGTGGATTAGTAAGTTTGCTGATGACACCAAAGTCGGAGGTGTGGTAGATTGTGAGGAAGGGTGTCATAGTTTGCAGGATGACTTGGAAAGGTTGCAGAGCTGGGCTGAGAGGTGGCGAATGGAGTTTAATGTGGAGAAGTGTGAGGTAATTCATTTCGGTAGGAATAACAGATGTGTTGAGTATAGGGCTAACGGGAGGACTTTGAATAGTGTGGAGGAGCAGAGGGATCTAGGTGTATGTGTACATAGATCCCTGAAAGTTGGGAATCAAGTAGATAAAGTTGTTAAGAAGGCATACGGAGTTTTGGCGTTTATTGGTAGGGGGATTGAATTTAGGAGTCGTAGCGTCATGATGCAACTGTACACATCTCTGGTGCGGCCGCACTTGGAGTTTTGTGTGCAGTTCTGGTCCCCACATTACAAGAAGGATGTAGAGGCTTTGGAGAGGGTGCAGAGGAGGTTTACCAGGATGTTGCCTGGTATGGAGGGGAGATCCTATGAGGAGAGATTGAGTGATTTGGGGTTGTTTTCGCTGGAAAGAAGGCGGCTAAGAGGGGATCTCATTGAAACATATAAGATGATTAGAGGTTTAGACAGGGTAGATAGTGATAGCCTTTTTCCTAGGATGGAGAAAGCTAACACGAGGGGGCACGATTTTAAATTAAGGGGGGGTAGTTATAGGACAGATGTCAGGGGTAGGTTCTTTACCCAGAGGGTGGTGAGGGACTGGAATGCCCTGCCAGCTGCAGTTGTAAATGCACCTAGTTTGGGGGCGTTTAAAAGATCTGTGGATAGGTTTATGGATGAAAAGGGATTGGTTTAGGCTAGTGGGTCATTGTTTTGTAACTGGTCGGCGCAACATCGTGGGCCGAAGGGCCTGTTCTGCGCTGTAATGTTCTATGTTCTATGTTCTATATGTAGACCACTCATGTGGCTGTCAAGTGACTCTTAAACCACCCTAGCGTGCCTGCTTCCACCACCTTACTCGGCAGTGCATTCCACATCCCCACTACCCTTTGTGTGAAAAACTGCCCTCTAATATTAGTCTTATACCTAGCCCCCCTCACCCTAAGCCCGTGACCCCTCGTTCTATCCATTTCTAATAGCGGAAAAAGCTTACCACCATTTACTCTATCTATCCCCTTCATAATCTTATAAACCTCTATTAAATCCCCCCTCAGCCGACGTCTCTCAAGGGAAAACAGCCCAAGTGCGTTCAATCTTTCCTCGTAAGACAGCCCTTCCATACCAGGCAACATCCTGGTAAATCTCCTCTGCACTCTCTCCAGGATCTCTACATCCTTCCGGTAGTACGGCGACCAGAACTGGATGCAGTACTCCAGGTGAGGCCTAACCAACGTTCTATACAACTGCAACATCAGACTCCTACTCTTATATTCTATACCCCTTCCTATGAAGGCTAACATGCCATACGCTTTCCTCATCACATTCTGCACCTGCACCGACACCTTCAGGGACTTGTGTACCTGCACCCCCAGGTCTCTCTGCGTATCTATACTCCGGTTGGGGTATGGGTATGGGTTGGGGTAGTGTGATAGAGAGTGCACAGAGGAAGTGAGAGAGATTCTGATGTGCAGCTGAGAAACCGTGAGTGAGGGTACTATGATTCAGCTCTCATTTCACTGAGTGCAGTTTGTGTATGGGGCAGGAGGGGTTGGGATAGGTTACACTCAGCTTCCTTGACCCCACCCCACCCTTCCCCAACCCCACTTGATCTCCCCAGACAGCAGCTGCTGCTCTGCTTTCTGGGAGAGATCTTTGATTCTCGGGAAACAAGGGTGGATGCAATTGGAGCCCTGCTGCGATGCACACTACAGTTGATGAACCTGCACTGTTCACAAAGAAAGAGACCAATGCCTCTTCCTGGATATATAGGTGTCATCCTCCCCCCATTTCCCTCCGCCACCTCAGGCACCTGGTCTCACCCCCCAGGCTGCTGCTCAGTGACCCCCCCTCATCAGACCCCTTCCCTGGGTCACAGGGGATATAGCAGCTGGGCAGAACCCAAGTCTTGGCAGTGTACCCTGCCCCTTACAGTGGACATTGGGGTATGGGGTTGATGGGGGTAAAGCAGATATGCTGAGATAGGGGTGTATTGTTCTGATAGTGCGGACAGTCAGCAATACTTTCCACAGTCAAAAAGCAGTAAAAAGAGTTAATGGAGCTGATTGCAAGCTCTCCTCTGTGCTGTGCCTGGGACAGTGGGGAGTGGCGAAGGGGCACAGAGGGAGACCTCTGTCTCTGGCTCCTCCTCTAATGATGGGAAAAACCTGCGGAGTGCCCTGCTTCACCCACTCTGTCTCTCTCTCTCAGTTCTCCAGACTCTCCCACTCACACCATGGCCTGCAGGACAGATAACAAAGATTCCAACCGTCATTCTCTCTATCAGCACGATGAATTTCATACTCATTGCCTTGTGTGTCAGCTCAAGGGAAAGAGCAAGAGGCAGAGACACACAGACAGAGAAAGTGAAACAGATAAGACAGAAAGAGGGAGAGAGATATATGGAGAGAAAACAGCATGAGAGAAAAAGCCATACACACACAGAAAGTGAAAGAGATAGAGAGAGGAGACAGAGAGAGAACAGAGTGAGAGAGGGAAAGGGGGAAAAAGACACACTGACAGAGACAGTGAAACACAGAGAGGAAGAGACAGAGAGAGAGAAGAGAGAGAGAGACAGAGACAATCGGAAAGAGAGAAAGAGATGGAGAAAGAGAAAGAAAGAGAAACAGAGAGAAGGGGAAAAGCTAAGACAGAGAGTGAGGGCTGCTTAATGTTAAAACAGTTGGAGGATTTGCTATTTTCTCAGTCCCTATCCTCCCTCCAAACACGACTTTGGTGCTGAGCTCAGAGCTCCACCATACTAACTCCATCTTCAGTACATCATCATAACAGTAAATACTTCACCTGGGGAGAAGCCAGTGTTCGACTGTGATGGGCTGCTCACAATCCCTGTCCAAATTCCATGGGTGCAGTCCAGAGCATGAGGTCAAATCCAAGGCCCCCACCTGCCCCCTTGGGCAGACAACAAAGATACCTTGATTATATTGGAAGTGGGCAGGGAAAAGGGGATGAGCGAGGGGGTGCAAATATTCTCCCTGGTGTTGTGAAGGGAGGGGCAGGGTATGCTGGGGAGAGCTCAATGTTCATCCAACAAACAACAGTTTGTTCATGAACAAACAACAGTTCATGAAAACAGATGACGTGGGTCATATATCCCATTTGCTGTCCGGGGGATCTTCTCATGCACAGATTGGTGGTTCTTGCATCACGGCAGCAGGAAGCCCTTGAAGAAAGTCCAACAACATTGTCCAGAAAATGTGTCGGCAGGACACCAGTGGTAAGGGGGATAAAAAGGCAAGTTGGAAATTGGAGCTCAGAGAAGGAAGACTGGTTTAAGTAAAGGCTGAGGGCACACAAAGAGATGTGTCTGTCTGTCTGTCCGTAAACAAGGGGTACTTTCGCTGATGGCATTCGACTATGATTCTTTATTGGGGTCAGTCAGATCCATTCAATTAACCCTCCAACCTCACACACAGCACAACGATAGATTGACAAAGACATTGACCCCTCCAGGAAGAAGCAACTCAGTGTGGCCAAGGGAGCGGCTCATTCTCTCTCCATCTCTCTGCTCTGTCTTTGCCTCTCTCTCTGTCTCTCTCACTCTCTCACTACCTTTCTCTTGCTTGTCGCTGTCTGAATCTCTCTAACTGTTTCTCTCTTGCCATGTCTGCTTTTGTCTCTCTCCCTCCCTCTCTGCCTATCTCACTCGCTCCCAGTCTCTCTCTGCCTCCCTCTCTCTGTTATTCTCTCCCTTTCTGTCTGCCACAGTCTCTATCTCTCTCCTACTCCTTGTTAAGAGCCATGACAATCTGTGGTGTTCAGATTGCCACAGAAGAGCTTGAGCTTGCAGGCTCCCTGGTGCCAGCTCTGCCACCTGGTCTAACCATGCCACCATAAAAGCATGGTGCTCTCTTTCCGTCACTCCTGTTCTTTCAACATCCCCTCGCTCTGTTTCGCTTTCCCTCTGCTGTTATTTTTCTCTCTCAGGGCTGCTGGCACTTTTGGAGAGTCAGTGCTGAGAGAGTGGCACACTGTTGCAGGGTCAGTGCTGAGGGAGTGGTGCACTGTCAGAAGGTCAGTGCTGAGGGAGCACCGCACCAATTTCATTTGATTTATTGTCACATATATTAACATACAGTGAAAAGTATTGTTTCTTGTTTGCTATACAGACAAAGCATACCGTTCATAGAGAAGGAAAGGAGTGAGTGCAGAATGTAGTGTTATCGTCATAGCTAGAGTGTACAGAAAGATCAACTTAGTGTGAGGTAGGTCCATTCAAAAGTCTGATGGCAGCAGGGGAAGAAACTGTTCTTGAGACGGTTGGTACGTGACCTCAAACTTTAGTATCTTTTACCCAATGGAAGAAGGCGGAAGAGAAAATGTCCAGTGTGCGTGGGGTCCTTGATTATGCCGGCTGCTTTTCTGAGGCAGCGGGAAGTGTACACAGAGTCATTGGTCGGGAGGCTAGTTTGTGTGATGGACTCGAGGTCATTCATAACCCTTTGTAGTTTTTTGCGGTCTTGGATCAAGCAGAAGCTACACCAAGCTTCAATACAACCAGAAAGAATGCTTTCTATGGTGCATCTGTAAAAGTTGGTGACATGCCAAATTTCCTTAGTCTTCTGAGAAAATGGAGTGATCTTTCTTAATGATAATATCGGCTTGGGGGGTCCAGGATAGGTTGTTGGTGATCTAGACACCACGAAACATGAAGCTCCTCAACCATTTCCACTTGGTCCCCATTGATGTAGACAGGGGCATGAGCTCCACTACGCTTCCTGAAGCCGATGACTATCTCCTTCATTTTGTTGAAATTATTGAGAGTTTATTGTCGTAGCACCAATTCACCAGATTCTGTCTCTTGCCTGTGCTCCGTCTCGTCATTGTTTGACATCCAATCCAATTGGAGGGGAATTTGGCCACACGATCAGAGGTGTATAAGGAGGATGATATGGGACTGAGGACTCAGCCTTGTGGGACACTGATGTTGAGGATGATCATGGAGGAAGTGTTGTTGCCTGTCCTTATTGATTGCGGTCTGTGAGTTAGGAAGTTCAGAATCCAGTTGCAGAGAGAGGAGCCGAGCTCCAGGCCACGGAGTTTGGAGATGAATTTAGTAGGAATAAGGTGTTGAAAACTGAGCTGTAGTCCATAAGTAGGAGTCTGTCATAGGTGTCCTTGTCATCTAGATGTTCCAGGGTTTAGTGTAGGACCAGGGAGATGGCATCTGCTGTGGACCTGTTGCAGTGTAGGCAAACTGTAGTAGATCCAGACAGTTTGGGAGACTGGAATTGATTCGTGCCATGACTAACCTTTCAAAGCACTTCATAATGATAGATGTCAGAGCCACCAGATGATAGTCATTAAGACATGGTGCCTGACTTTTCTTTGGTACCGGGATGACGGTCATCTTCTTGAAGCAGATAGAGACCTCAGGTTGTTATAAAGAGAGATCGAAGATGTCTGTGAATACCCCTATCAGGTGGTCAGCACAGGATCTGAGTCCTCGTCCAGGCCCACACCCTGGCCAGTCACTTTCCGTGGCTTGACCTCCGAGAAGGCTGCTCTGACATCTGCAATGGTGACTTTGGAAACTAATTTGGTTGAGGCTGGTTCCAGGGTGGAGATGTTCTCTCGCTGATGTCTGGCTCAAAATGGGCATAGAATTTGTTGACCTCATCGAGGAAGAGTACATTGGTGCCGGCGATTCTTGCAGACCTTGCCATAGTCAGCGGGGGTCCCTATGGCTAGCCTGGGACTCTTGCATGGTCAGTACTGTCTTTTGGCATCTTTGATGGATCTCCTTAGATCATATCTGGCTTTCTTATATATGTTAGTGTTGGCTGACTTAAATGCCTCAAACCTAGATTTCAGCAAGCAGTGGATATCCCTGTTCATCCATGGTTTCCAGTCAGGCAACACCGGATTTACTTCTTTAGCACAGTCTCTACACACGTACTAATGAAGTCAGTTATTGTAGTTGCATACTCGTTCACGCTGGTCGCAGAGTTTTTAAATACTGACCAGTCCATTGACTCCAAGCAGCCCCATGGGAGATCTCCAGACTAACATTGCAGGACTTTCTTGAACGTTCTCCTGCTTCAATGTTTGCTTGTAAGCCGGAAGCAGGAGGACAGCCTTGTGGTCTGATTTGCCAAAGTGTGGGTGGCTCTAGAGCAGTAGGCATGTTTGATATTTGTATGATGTCGAGATGCTGGCGTTGGACTTGTGTCGCAGTTTGCGTAGCTGTGTCTAGGACGTTTGGACTGCTGGTGGAACAGGAGACGTGTTGGTAGTATCTTGGTAGGATGTTCTAGAGCTTGGCCTGATTGAAATCCCCGGTGAACAAGTCCTCAGGATTTTCGTCTCAAGGCTATTTCTGATGGTGTATATTTCGTCCAGCATGGTCACCATGTCCACGTGGGGCAGAATGTAAACTGCTGTCAGGATAATAGAGGTGAACTCCTGCGGAAGTTGGTAGGGGCAGCATTTTAGCATCAGGTATCCTAGGTCTGGGAATCAGAAACTCGTCAGTTGCTACGTCTAGGCACCATAAGCTGTTGATTAGGAAGCAGACTGCACCTCCTCTGGCCTTGCCTGAAGCTGCTGTACGGTTCATTTGATGGATTGAGAAGCCCTCTGGTTGTGGGGCACAGCCTGGCGAAGCAGGACTGAGCCATGTCTCTGTGAATCAGAGTATATAGCAGTCCCTCAGTTCTCTTTGGAAAGTGAGTCTGGCTTTAAGCTCGTCTAGCTTGTTTTCCAGACTAAGAAGTTGGTGCTTGGGACAGCATTGTTTCACTCTCACGTTGGAGGATCAGTGAGCATCATATTGTGGGAGTGTCAGTCCTGAGGGAGTGTCGCACTGTGGGAGTGTCAGTACTGAGGAAGCACCATGCTTGGGAGGGTCAGTGCTGAGGGAGCACTGCACTGTGGGAGAGTCAGTGCTGCGGGAGCACTGCACTGTCAGAGGCTCAGTGCTATGGGAGCGCCACACTGTTGAAGGATCAGTGCTAAGAGAGTGCTGCACTGTGGAAGGATGAATGAACATCGCTCGACAATCACCAGGCAAGACTGTTCCCTTCCTGTTGGCGAACACTTCAGTGGTCACGGGCATTCCACCTCTGACCTTCGGGTAAGCATTCTCCAAGGCGGCCTTCACGACACACGACAGCGCAGAGTCGCTGAACAGAGACTGATAGCCAAGTTCCGCACACATGAGGACGGTCTCAACAGGGATCTTGGGTTCATGTTGCACTATCTGTAACCCCCGTGACTTGCCTGGGTTTGCAAAACCTCACTTACTGTACTGTCTGGAGACAATACACATCTCTTTAACCTGTGATCAGTGCTCCTTCCACTCACATTGTCAGCCACTTCAGGTCTTGAACAGCAGGTTAGGTGTAAGGATTCGCATTCTAATCAGTAATCTCTAAACTGTCTGTGCTTTATATGCTCTGTCTGAGGCCAGAACTCTCCATTCACCTGACGAAGGGACTAACCCCGAAAGCTTGAGGGGAGATCTCATTGAGACGTATAAGATGATGAATGGGATGGATAGGATAGAGGTGGAGAGACTGTTCCCGCTCAAAAAAGACAGTAGGACTAGGGGGCACAGCCTCAAGATAAAGGGGGGGGCGGTTTAGAACAGAGTTGAGGAGGAACTTCTTCACTCAAAGGGTGGTGAATCTCTGGAATTCTCTGCCCGTTGAAGTGGTGGAGGCTGCCTCGCTAAATATTTTTAAGAAACGGGTTGATGGGTTTTTGATAAGAGAAGGGATTAAGGGTTATGGGGAGAGGGCGGGAAGGTGGAGCTGAGTCACGACAGATCAGCCATGATCTTATTGAATGGCGGGGCAGGCTCGAAGGGCCAGATGGCCTACTCCTGCTCCTATTTCTTATGTTCTTGTGAGTCTATTATCAAATAAATCGGTTGGACTAAAACCTGGTGTTGTCAGACTTTTTACAAAGGATCAGTGCTCAGGGAGCGCTGCACTGTGGGAGGGTCAGTGCTGAGGCAGTGCTGCACTGTGCGAGGGTCAGTGTTTAGGGAGTACCTTGCTGTGAGAGGGTCAGTGATGACGGAGTGTCGCACTGTGGGAGGGTCAGTGCTGAGGGAGCGCTGCACTGTTGGAGGGTCAGTGCTGAGGGAAGGAACGCCGCACTGTGGGAGGGTCAGTGCTTAGGGAGCGCTGCACTATCGGAGAGTCAGTAATGAGGGAGCATCGCATTATCAGCAGGTCAGTGCAGAGTGACTAATGCAGCCACTAGTGGGAGAAAATTAGATATATTTGTTTGCCCTCCTCAGAATACTGGGAAGACAGTTTAGTTTGTGGTAAATGCTGAGCATGTGAAAGGTGTTACATTCTCACTTTTTCCCCATTTGGCATTTCCTCTGAGCAGCTATCACTTCTCAAATTTCTTTCCTAGCTCTGCCTGACTGTGATGATATTTCCCTCTACTCAGTTTGTTCATCCATCTGTCCCTCCCCTTTCTCTCCACATCCCTCCTGCTCTTTCCCCTTAGGGAGTTTGTGGGGTAATGATTGAATGGGTTAAGGTCAAATATTCATTGCAGCATTTC
The DNA here is from genome assembly GCA_037974335.1 of Prionace glauca. Classification (NCBI taxonomy): domain Eukaryota; kingdom Metazoa; phylum Chordata; class Chondrichthyes; order Carcharhiniformes; family Carcharhinidae; genus Prionace; species Prionace glauca. The sequence goes on along the minus strand of CM075733.1, from coordinate 89,898,681 downwards.
CCCCTCAGTGGGAGTGATGAATCAGGTCTCCCTGTGGCGGGGAAACATACCCATGGGCTTGATAGAGATGTGCTGTCAGTGAGGTGACAGCAGGTTCGATTCAACAAGAGTGGGAACAAGGCTAGGCCATTCAGCCCCCCTTCTCGAGTCTGTTAGACAGGAACAGGAAGGAGTCCAATTCGCTCCCCTTGGTCCTATGTGTGGAGGCTTGGAGTCTCGCACCATGAGGCTTGTCACTGTATTTGTTGTGTTGTCAAGTGGCATGCAATATTTTTCTTGTGTTGTCAAGTGGCTATTTAATGACACGTGGAGTTAAAGGGAGAGATAGAAAAGGAATTGGACAAAGTATCTCATTTGCCTGAGCAATCAGTTGGTCCTGTGCATTATCTTGTTGATGGTTGCCTGACTGTGATGAAGGGAATGCAGACGTGATTCAGTCTTACTTCTGACGAAAGCTTTTGAGGCATGTGGAAAGATCTGGAAGAGCTCTCCAGGGAATTCCGAGCCCGGCCTCTGAGTTCCACAAATGCCAGGACCAAAATCGTCAAACTGGTTTTCCCAGGCTTACAACTGTTTGTCAAAAACTGCCTGGTTCTTGCCCTCGAGTCTGTTACACAGAAGCAGGAGCAGACCATTCAGCCTCCCTTGAGCTGTTACAAAGGAACAGGAGGAGGCCATTCAGCCCCTCCTTGAGGCTGTTACCTAGGAACAGGAGAAGGCCATTCAACCCCTCCTTGAGCTGTTACAAAGGAACAGGAGGAGGCCATTCAGACCCTTCTTGAGGTTGTTACACAGGAACAGAAGAAGGCCATTCAGAGCCCCTTGAAGCTGTTACATTGCAATAGGAGGAGGCCATTCAGCCCCTCCTTGAGTCTGTTACACAGGAACAGTGTTTTTTTTATAATGTCACCTTCTCTGATGATAAGGAGTCCAGTTTTCAGCAGGGATGTAGTGGGGGCACGATTTAGGCTACAAGTTTGTCGTGTCCAGTTAAAAAGAGGTTTGCTGAATGACTTCGTTTCCCATGGCAACATTTCTCTTTCTCTCTCTCAGTTGGCAAGCAGCACTAACCGTGTAAAGGATGACCACGTTAAGCCTGGAGGTCAATCCAGGCCTGACCTCTGCCCTCTCTGTTGGCGAAGTTGGTGGGAGTTTGCGGGGGGGGGGGGGGGGGGGGGGGGCGGGGGGGGTGGTTCCGCAGTCCTGTCAACAAGGTGTCCATGCAACTTGTATTGAGGTGCAGCAGGGTTTGAGCTCGTGGGGTTGTCGGAGTAAGGGAGGGGGTGGGGTTTGGGAAAGGATAAGCGGGGGTGGCTGGAGAAGTGGGGGTGAGAGTGGTGGGGTTTGATAACGGGCTCAAGATACAGGCAGACTGCCTCACTTGGCAATGGGAGGAGCTCCCCTCTCAAGCTGTGTACAGCTGTTGGAAATAGATTGAGCGATCAGGGAGGGAGAGCGCGCGAGAGCCATCACACACATCCACAGCAGCCACCCACTCACTCACACACACACACACACATAAGCATGTGGTGCCTGCACTGTACGTCGGAGAGGACTCGGTCAACCCTGCACAACAGACTTCCCAGATGGTAAGCCAGATTTGTGTGAGGGGAACCCCTCGAATGAGAGGCCTCCGACTGTGGTGGTCAAAAGTCTGTCAACTCCCTCCCCCCCACCCCCACGCTGGGATTCCGGAGGTTTCCCACCTCTCTGTTCCTCTTCAAAGCATCCCTCTCTCACGGGCTTCCTCAACACCCCCCCCATTCCATGTATTCTCCCCCCCTCCACCATTCACTGCCTTGAATTACCCCTCACCCACCTCACCTAATTCACCCTTGTCTCTGCTTCAGTCACTGATCGACATTATCCAACCTTCTCTCTGTCTCTATCTTCCTCTTTGTCTCTCTCGCTTTATGTCTCTCCCCATGTCTCGCTCTCTGTTTCTCTCCATCTGTCTATCTCTCTGCTTTTGTCTCTCTCTCTCTCTCTCTCTCAGTGTCTCCTTCTTCAGGTGTCTCTCTACTCTCTCACTCTCTGTTTCTTTCCTCTCCCTATCTCTCTATTTCTTTGCATCTGTATCCTTCTGTCTCTTTCTTTCGCTCTTTCTTCCAACTCTCTGTCATCTATCTAGCTTTTTCTTTTTTCCTCTTTCTCTGTCCCCCATTGTTTTTCTTGCCTGCTACCTTTCTGCTTCTCTCTGTCTCTCTCTTTGTCTCTGTCTCTCTCTCTCTCTCTGTATCTGTATCTCTCTGTATCTGTCTGTATGTCTGTCTGTCTGTCTCTCTCTTTTTTTTACCTTGTTTATTGTCTGGGGGAACTCTTCTCCTGTTCTCCATCTGACATGCTGGGCTTTGGATGTGAATTCTGTTTAAACCCGAGAACCCTTTGACCTCGTCCAGACGCTCAGTTGCACACAGCTAGCAATGTTTAAGATATTGGGACAATTACTTTGTCTCCTTCACAAGTCCGGGAGCTCCACAAGGTCGAGTGAGATGTGTCCACTTGTGGACTCAAACCGTCTGACTCTCTGGGCCAAACTTTCGAAACAGGCTCTGGAATTTGACACTGGATGAATCTCAGATTCAAACCCATTCCTAAGCTGTGATGCTCATGATGCAATGTTCAAATTGAATTCTTTTCAATGTATTCATTCATGGGGATGTGGGTGTCGCTGACCGGATCCAGCATTTATCGCCCATCCCTAATTGCCCCCCTTGAGAAGGCGGTAGGTGAGCCGCCATCTTGAACCTGCTGCAGGCCTGTGTGGTGTAGGTACATCCACAGTGCTGTTAGGGAAGGAGATCCAGGATTTTGACCCAGCCACAGTGAAGGAATGGCCAATATATTTCCAAGCCAGGATGGTGTGTATGTGTGTGTGTGTGTGTGTGTATGAGAGAGAATTGGAGGGGGGAACATGCAAGCGGTGGGTGCTCCCCATGGTATCTGTTGCCCTTTACCTTCTAGGGGATAGCGATGGCGGGGTTGGGCAGTGGAACCGCACTCATCCAGGTGAGTGGGAGAGTATTCCATCACACTCCTGACTTGGGATGGTGGACAGGCTTTGGGAGGAGTCAGGAGGTGAATTACTCTCTGCAGGATTCCCAGCCTCTAACCTGCTCTGGTAGCCACAGTATTTATATGGCTGGGTCCAGTTCAGTTTCTGGTCAATGGTAACCCCCAGGATGTTGATAGTGGGGGGGGTGGATTCAGCAATGGGAATGGCATTGAATGTCAAGGGGAGATGGTTAGATCCTCCCTTGTTGGAGATGGGCATTACCTGGCACTTGTGTGGCGCTGTTCTGGACTGACCATTTAAGAAGCTCCATAAAGAAGCAGGAGCAGGAAGAGATGAGGAGAGTTTTGTTTTTGACGCAGTGAGCTGTTGTGATCTGAAAGGCACTGCCTGAAAGGGTGCTGGGAGCAGATCATCCCTAAAAGGGGGAATTGGATAAATACTTGAAGGGGAAAATGTTCAGGACTATGGAGGGAAAGAACGAGGGAGAATATGGGACTAATTAGTCCTTCAAAGGGGCCAGAACTGATACAATTGGCCAAATACCTCACTGTTGTATGATGCTTCAATTTAAACAGCCTTTGGTCTGATATAAAACTTCAACATATTCAATTAACACAGAGCCTTTTTAAACAGAGAAAGGGAGTGAGAGAGTGGGAGAGAGAATGAAAGTCAAGAATAGAGGGGCAGTAGGAGTCAGGAATAGAGCGAGAGTAGGGGATAGAAAAAGAGTGAAAGTCAGGGATAGAGAGAAAATGAGCATCGGGGTAGAGAGAGAGAGAGAGTCAGGGATCAAAAGCGACAGTCAGATGTGTGAACATGGAGTGTATTTGGAGTCCAACATAGGTAAATAGAGTACAATGTGTGTATATATAGCATGCTTGTGGACATATGGTGCATAAGGAGTGTGTTGTGTATGTGCAATGTGGTGTGTATATGAAGTGTATAAGGAGATCAGTGTATACATTGAATTTGTGTATTTGGAGCATTATTAGAGTGTAGTGGCCAGAATTCTCTGGCCATTCGTTTCCCGCAGAAGCATGCTAGGATGGAGAATTTGGAACTCAGTGTGTGTGGAGTAGGGCGCGTGTATCTGGAGTAGGGTGCGTGTATCTGGAGTGTATGTGGAGTAGGGCATGTGTATCTGGAGTGTATGTGGAGTAGGGCACGTGTATCTGGAGTGTGTGTGGAGTAGGGCGCATGTATCTGGAGTGGAGTAGGGTGCGTGTATCTGGATTGTGTGTGGAGTACGGTGCGTGTATCTGGATTGTGTGTGGAGTACAGTGCGTGTATCTAGAACATTACAGCACAGTACAGGCCCTTTGGCCCTTGATGTTGTGCTGACCTGTGAAACCAATCTAAAGCCCATCTAACCTACACTATTCCAATATCATCCATATGTTTATCCAACGACTATTTAAATGCCTTTAATGTTGGCGAATCCACTACTGTTGCAGGCAGGGCATTCCACGCTCTTATTACTCCCTGAGTAAAGAACCTACCTCAGAAATCCGTCCTCTATATATATATATATATATATATATATATATACCAACATTCAATTTAAAGCTATGTCCCCTCGTCTAGCCATCTCCATCTGAGGAAAACGGTTCACACTGTGCACCCTATCTAATCCTCTGATCACCTTATATGCCTCTATTAAGTCACCTCTTAACCTTCTTCTCGCTAACGAAAACAGCCTCAAGTCCCTCAGCCTTTCCTCATAAGACCTTCCCACCATACCAGGCAACATCCTGGTAAATCTCCTCTGCACCCTTTTCAATGCTTCCACATCCTTCCTATAATGCACCGACCAGAACTGTACGCAATACTCCAAGTGTGGCCGCACCAGAATTTTGTACAGCTGCAACATGACATCATGGCTCCTAAACTCAATCCCTCTACCAATAAAAGCTAACACACCGTACACCTTCTTAACAACCCTATCAACCTGGGTGCCAACTTTATGCACATGGACACCAAGATCTCTCTGCTCAACCACACTACCAAGTAACTTATCATTAGCCCAGTACTCTGTATTCTTGTTACTCCTTCCAAAGTGAATCACTTCACACTTTTTCGCATTAAACTCCATTTGCCACCTCTCAGCCCAGCTCTGCAGCTTATCTATGTCCCTCTGTAACCTGCAACATCCTTCCACACTGTTCACAACTCCACTGACTTTAGTATCATCCTCAAATTTACTAACCCATCCTGCTACACCCTCATCCAGGTCATTTATAAAAATGACAAACAGCAGTGGCCCCAAAACAAATCCTTGCGGTACACACTAGTAACTGAACTCCAGGATGAACATTTCCTATCAACTACCACCCTCTGTCTTCTTGCAGCTAGCCAATTTCTGATCCAAACCGCTAAATCACCCTCAATCCCAGTGTATGTAGTGTACAGTGTGTGTATCTGGGGTGTATGTGGAGTATGTGGTGTGTATGTGGAGTGTGTGTGGTGTACAATGTGTGTATCTGGAGTATGTGTGGAGTATGGTGTGTGTGTGTGGGTGGAGTATCTGGAGTGTGTGTGGAGTACAGTGTGTGTATCTGGAGTGTGTGTGAAGTACGGTGTGTGTATCTGGAGTGTGTATGGTGTACAGTGTGTGTATCTGGAGTGCGTGTGTGGAATATGGTGTATGTGTGTGTGGATTGTGTATGGTGTGTGTATCTGGAGTGTATGTGGAGTATGTGCTGTGTGTTTCTGGAGTGTGTGTGGAGTACGGTGTGTGTGTGGTGTATCTGGGGTGTGTGTGGTGTACAGTGTGTGTATCTGGAGTATATGTAGAGTATGTGCTGTGTGTTTCTGGAGTGTGTGTGGAGTACGGTGTGTGTGGAGCGTGTGTGGTGTACAGTGTGTGTATCTGGAGTATATGTGGAGTATGTGCTGTGCGTTGGTGTGTATGGTATATGTGGAGTGTGTGTGTGCAGTGTACAGTGTGTGTATCTAGGGTGTATGTGAAGTATTTGGTGTGTATGTGAAGTATGAGCTGTGCTGATTGACTAGTTTGGGCCTCAGGCCGGGAGGCGGACGGACCTGCAGCTGCTGAGCAGCGATTGGCTCTCAGTCTGTCTGTCCCCAGCTGGACTGTATGATGGATTTTCTGGGAGGTTCTAGGTCGGGCGTTTGTTTTTCCCCTTGTTTGTGAGTTAGACCTTGACCGAGGCACTCAGCTCCCTCACTCTCTTTACCCCTTGCTGCCCCCTGAGCAGGCTTGACACAGACCTAAACATGGCCCGTCTGAGCATGCCGTCCATCAACTCGGCCTTGGAAAGAGCTGTCAAGCTGGAAAACAGCAAGAAAACACGGAAGCAGAAAGCAGCCAGCAGGGCCGAACTCTATACGTAGGTGAAAGAATGATGGGGGGAGGGGGCTTGGACCTTATTGTGTGTGTGTGATTTGTCAGTGATTGTGGAAGGCTGTAAGCTTCCAGTCTCCAGGGAGAGAAAGAGAGAGAGAGAGACGGAGAGCAAGAGAGAGCAAAACAGACTGACAGACAGAGGGACAGAGAGAGAGAGAGAGAGCGAGGGAGAGAGAGAGAGAAAGTGTGGAAAAGATTGAGGAGAATCGTTTCAGTAATGAGGGGACTTCAACTCATGAATAGATTGGGAGAAGTTAGGAATATTCTCCTTGGGAGAAGAAAAGGTTGAGAGGAAATTTGATGGAGGGGTTCAGAATCATGAGGGGGGAATTGGGGTTCGGGACAGACTAGAGAGGGAGAAACTGTTCCCATTGATGTGAGGATGGACAACCAGAGGGGGACACAGATTGGTGGTGATTGGAGAAGTGACAGAGAAACAAGGAGAAACTGTTTCACACAGCGAGTGGTTAGAATCCGGAAGGCGCTACAAGAGAGTGTGGTGGAGGCAAATTCAATCAACGCTTCCCAAAGGGGAATTGGGATCATTATCTGGGCAAGGTCACGAGACAGGTGTGAACAAATTGGATAGCACTTTAGAATGGCCAGTATGTGTTTGATGGGTCAACTGGCCACCTTGAGCCTTGTGTTATTCTACGAGTTGTCACATGAAAGTGTGCCACTGCCAGCCATCTTCTGACCGTGAGGAGACAATTTTGTGGTTCCTGGCCCAAGGCAAAGTGGAAGGTTATTTACCATGGGCAGCGCAGATGACAGCCATTTGTCTGTGTGACTCTTGAGGTGGGAGATAATCAGTTCACCATGAGTTCATGGGTTCATGATATTAAACTTCTGCACCCACTGCCCAGCGTCGCTGGCTGGGCCCAGAATTTGTTGCCCGTCCCTAATTGCCCCCTTGAGAAGGTGGTGGGTGAGCCGCCATCTTGAACCCACTGTAGTCCTGTGTGGTATAGGTACACCCACTGTGCTGTTAGGGAGGGAGTTCCAGGATTTTGACCCAGCCACAGTGAAAGAACGGCCAATATATTTCCAAGTCGGAATGGTGTACTTGTGTGTGGCGCTCAGAGGAGGGAACTTGTAGGCTGTGGGTGTTTCCCATGGCAGACACATTCCCTACCTCTGTAACCTTCTCCAGCCCCTACATCTCTCCCTATCTCTGAATGTCCTCCAACCCTGACACTCTTCCTATCTCTGTAACTTCCTCCATCCTTACAATCCTCCCTATCTCCATCATCTCCTATAATACTCCAAGATCTCCGCGTTCCTCCAATTCTGGTCCCTCATACATCTCCCTCTGATGCACATCTCTCCACTCTTGGTCTATAGCTGTCTGGTGGGCCCTATGCTCCTTATACTTCTCGCTCTCTCGCTTTGGTCAGCTATCCTTAATAACCCTTGATTCTGTACTTAGTTTCAGGGTATCCCTGGGTGATTGTGGAAGGCTGTATGTTTCCCGTCTCTAGGGAGAGAGAGAGAGACGGAGAACAAGAGAGAGCGAGACAGACAGACATGGAGCCGCCACGTAAACATGGGGTTAGCATTGTTGACAGCTTTGTTACCTTTAACCTTGTTTTCTGTGTGTTGCTGCTCCCAGAACACAGTAAAAAGTCTGAGAACACCAGGTTTTAGTCTGTCCCAGAACACAGTGACCAGGTGGTGTTAGCATTGTTGTTATACTTGACATTCCCAGCATGATTTCGCAATGCTTGGAAGCAACGCTTTGTTTCTAAATTCTTTTTAAGGCATGGGTTAATTGAAGTTCAATGTAAACAGCAAATTCTATGAGCTTCACAAACAGAGGCAGCACTGACTCTGAATGGCCTCCTCCAGTTCCTGTGTAATAGGCTCAAGAGCGGCTGAATGGTCTTCTCCTGTTACACAATGCCTCTATGCCTTAACGTAGCTTCATGGTTTGGCTCAGTCTTCAATGTTACCTGAGATCGAGGAATGCAGGGAGGACGCGATGGAAGCAAAGAGGTGTGCGCATTCATTGGGTGCTTCCCATCCAACACCAGGCGCCCCAGAACAGCTTGCAGCTTACAGCACATTCCTTTTCAGATATGTGGACCAGGGATGCAGCAGCCCAATTAGTGCACAGTGCAATCCCAACATACAGCTGCAGACCGGGCTGCGCCTTAGTAGGACACACTGCTTAAGGTGGAGTCACCAGAGTATCATGACCTCCATAATCTGGTCTATTCTTGAAGCTACCCAAACATACGGGGAGGCTAACCTTCCCCATGATTATAAAACATTGTATCCACTTCTGCACCCCGTGCTTTAGAGAGCAATGTCAAGACTTCGGGCTATGGGGACTGCAGAGAGAGAACAAACAGTTCTAGGGATGAGGGGCCTTTGGTTCATGTGGAGAAGGAAAGAGAGAGGAATTAGGGGAAGCTGAGATCATTCTCCTTTAGAGCAGAGAAGGAAGGTTGAGGAAGGAGATTTAATCGAGGGATTCACCATCACAAGGGGGATTTGATCGAGTAAATGAGGAGAAAGTGTTTCCAGCAGCAGGAGGGTTGGTATCCAGGGCAGGGGGTGAACACAGATTGAACAGAATCAGTAAAAGAGGGAGAGAGATGAGGAGAATTTTTTTGTTTTCACACTGCGAGTTGTTGAGATCTGGAAGGCGCTGCCTGAAAGGGTGGTGGGAGCAGTTTCACCCTCGGAAAGGGGAATTGGGATAACCAATGTGTGAATTATTATAGAATTGAAGCAGAACCATTTTGCAATGGATGGGGGAATGTGTGAAGCACTCATGGGAACACGTTTTACTGTTGACCTCTCACTGGTGACAGAGCGATGTGTTAGCAAGGGTGAGAAACAAACTCCAGGTCTGCCCCAATGTTAGCGGTACCACTGCTGCAGGGTGGCTTGGACAAAAAGGCCACCTACTCCCCTGAGTGTCAGTGTCCCCCCCGCCCCCCCCAATCCCCATCTTGCCCTCGGACTTCCAGGATTTCCCTGGGGAACTCAAATGACAGAAGATTGATACGTACATCTGACAGGGCAGATGAAGAAGGACTCCTCATCCGAGTAACAGGAAGGGGGCTGCTCCTCAATGCCCCTTTCCCCACCCTCCTATCCCTCCATTGCCTCGGTGTCCAAAAATCTCTCGCTATCTCCCTCTCGATGGCTAAGCTTCTTTGGGAGGTCAAGAATTCTAAAGATTCCCGACTCTCAGAGCGAAGAGTTTTCTTCTAGTCTCAGTCTAAAATGGCTGCCCACTTATCCTGAGACCCCCATCCTCCCCTCTGTGTTCCTGATTCACCGGCCAAGGATGAAGGGAGGGAAACTGCCTCTCAGCATCAACCTTGTCAAACCCTTTCAGAATTTTATATGCTTCAGTGAGACCATCTCTTATTCTTCTTGTAATAAGCCAACTGTAAGGGAAGGACATTTATTCATCAAAACGAAAGTTAAAGCACAACCCTGTGTGCATGTATAAAATGAAAGTTAAAGCACAACCCTTTGCGATTGTACAATCCTGTCCAGGACAATAGAACACCTCAGGTTTCTGACTTATCAAGGGTTTGGGATAAGAGTTTCACCTGGTTAGGCAATTGCCTATTACTACAGGAACTTGTATCCCACAAGGTGTTTATTAGGGATTCCCCATATGAGTAATGGATCATTTATGCCACATAGTAATCAATCTCTCAGCATTTCAGGTAATATCAGGCCTTTCTCACAATGTTTTGCTAACTTTTGCAATCGAGTCAGGAATTCTGTTACTGATACCCCAGTTGGTTGCTTGTTGTATTAAAGTTATATTGTTGTGGTATAATAGGTGATTTAGCATTTTAATGGTTGCTACCAGTTCATCAAAGATTTTGGAATCTTGCCGGATATGCAGACTTTGAATAATGCTGCAAGTTGCAGCCCCACAAGCAGTCATTAGGATGACCTTTTACCAATTATCACCTTCTATTCCATTTTGCCCATTTCATTTGCTCAGCATATTGAGGCCAGTCCTCAACACCCACATCATATGGTTCCAACTTCCCGAAAAACAACATTAAAAAAAAACTCTTCACTTTACAGTCTTACCTGGTTTGTTGAGCAGCAAGGTTATCCAAAAGTTCCTTTTACCTCATCGCCAGTGTAATAACTCAGGAAGCCACCTATAAATGAATGACATTTATTCATCAAATTAAATTTAAACCACAACCCTGTGTGCACGTACATAAATCCCATCTAGGATGAGAGATCACTGGATCCATGCCTTAGCAAGGGCCCAGGATATGAGTTCCACCTTGTTAGGCAATCACCTATTACCAGGGAACTCGTATTCCATGAGTCACACAAGATCAACAGCCAAAGCCATCCAAGACCTTAGGACGGTCGTGCTCGGTCCCGAGTGCACATGTGGTCTCGAGGCGGTGCATGCATGCAGTGGGATCCTGTCCGAGTGTTCCCTTGTTCAGACAGAATTTCACATTGGCCCGAAGCCTAGACCTCCCCCCGGGGTCAGGTGCTCCACTGCATGAGTCACATCACAGAAATGTCCTCCGTGCCCTTTTCCACCGCGCGGAAGCATTTCCTGCACAGGCTGCTGCTGCACACCTTCCACTACCGCGTCCTCGCCTGTTACCCGGATATACCTCGGCGGGCCTTGTTGCCGCCGGGCGGTGGAAGTCTCCAATGGAGGTCCGTCTATGGAGGGATCTCCCCCAGTTACCTCGGGGACCTGGGGTGGAGGTTGCTGCACGCAGCGGTGCCGTACAATCGTAGGTTTTTAGAACATAAGAACATAAGAAATAGGAGCAGGAGTAGGCCATCTAGCCCTTCGAGCCTGCCCCGCCATTCAATAAGATCATGGCTGATCTGTCGTGGCTCAGTTCCACATTCCCACCCTCTCCCCATAACCCTTAATCCCCTCGCTTATCAAAAAAAGCCAGCTAGTAAGTAAAAATAACAAGTTTACAACTAACATTCGCCAGGGCTCTGGTCCCAGCACGATTCAGATGAAGACCACCCAATTGGAACAGGTCCCCTCTTCCCCAATACTGGTGCCAATGTCCCATGAATTCAAATCCATTCCTCCCATACCAATCCTCAAGCCACACATTTATCTAAAACCTATTGGCCCTGTGCCAATTAGCTCATGGCTCAGGTAGCAGTTCAGAAATTATTACCTTCCTGGTTCTGCTTTTTAATTTAGCTCCTAGCTGTTCATACTTTCTTAGCGGAACCTTTGTTCCTGTTCCACCTATAAATTGGTATGTATGTGAACCACGACAACTGGATCTTTACCCTCTCACTTCAAGTTCCTCTGCAGCCAGAATGAGATATTCTGAACTCAAGCACCAAGCAGGCAGTACAACCTTCAGGATTCTTGATCCTGGTCACATGTCAATGCCCGTAACTATACTATCCCCGATTACGACTACAATACAAGACTACATGTCTGTGTCTTTATAGCAGACTTGGTCCGTATGATCTCCTGGATTCTGATCTCCTGGGGGAGTTAGCTGCCTCCCCCAGGAGATTCCGTTTTTACAATGTGTGGGGAGGAGGATGTGTTTGTGACGATTGTCATAATCTTCTCAGAAGACTACAGACATTTGGCATGTCAGTTATGATTCTGACCCATTTTTACAGATGCACCATAGAAAGCATTCTTTCTGGTTGTATCACAGCTTGGTATGGCTCTTGCTGTACTCAAGACTGCAAGAAACTACAAAAGGTCATGAATGTAGCCCAATCCATCACGCAAACCGATCTCCCAACCATTGACTCTGTCTACACTTCCTACTGCCTCGGCAAAGCAGCCAGCATAATTAAGGACTCCACACACCTTGGACATTCTCTCTTCCACCTTCTTCCATCGGTAAAAAGATACAAGTCTGAGGTCACTTACCAACCGACTCAAGAACAGCTTCATCCCTGCTGCCATCAGACTTTTGAATGGACCTACCTTCCGGTACACAGGCTCCCGAGTTTGCCCTTTCTGTGGCCTCATGGAGTCTGTGGACCATGTCTACATTCTATGTTATACATTGCACAAGGAGGTCAATTAGGAATTCCCCATGTGAGTAAATGGGGGTTATCACACTTCTGAACCCCAGAGGATATCTCCTCACAGGACAATTGCACTCATCCCGCAGGAATCAGTCTGGTGAACCTTTGTTGCATTCCCTCTAATGCTAGATTGCCCTTCCTTATGTTAATGAGAACAAAACTATACGCATTCCTTCAGGCTATAAGTCACCATAGCCTAATACAGCTGGAGCAAGACTTCCTGAGTCTTATATTACAAATCCAAACTTTTCCAATGAAGGCCAACATACCATTTCCTTTAAATAACAATGCAGAAAGTGCCACAAAAACTCAGCGGGTCTGGCAGCATCTGTGGATACAGAGAGAGAGAGAGATAGAGTTAACACTTCGAGTCTGATATGGCTCTTCTTCAGAAGTGGCCTTTACTGTGACTGAGAGGAGTCATAGTACACGAATAAAGAAGTCTTGCTATAACTGTACAGGTGGATTCACATTGTGAATAACCACGTGCAGTTCCGGTCTCCACGTTTTTAAGGAAGGATATACTCGCATTAGAAGCTAGTACAATGAAGGTTCACTTGACTGGGATTCTAGGGATGAGGAGAGATTATCCTATGATGAGATGTTGAGTAAATTGGGTCTATATTCTCTGGAGTGTCGAAGAAGGAGAGGTGATCTCACTGAGACACACACCATTCTGGAGGGGGTTTGATGGGGTGGTTCTGTGAGATTGTCTTTGCTGGGCAGGGAATCTAAAACAGTGTCAGAATAAGGAAGGGAATGTGTGGTAATTGTTTAGGACTGAGATGAGGAGGAAATGCCTCACTCAAAAGGCTGTGAAGATATTTCAGGTTGAGATTACACATTATTTTTGGTGTCTCGGAGAATTGAGGGGTGTGGGGAATGGATGGGAAAGGAACGGCCTGGATGGTATTGAATGGCAGAGCAGACTCAATGGGCCGAATGGCTGCTCCCTAGTTCTCATGTTCTGAGGCAAAACAGTCATTAGGGGTGGATGGGGAAATGGAGTTGAAGCCCAAGGTCAGCCATGATGGTATTGAATGGCACAGCATGCTCGATAGGCCATCTGGTCTAGTCCAGCTCTGATTTATTCCTCCGGGTGCTCTGGTTTCCTCCCACACAACAAAGATGTGCTGGTTAGATGGATTGGCCATGCTAAATTGCCCCTTAGTGTCAGGGGGACTAGCTAGGATAAGTGCATGGGGTATTGGGATAGGGGCTGGGTGGGACTGTGGTTGGTGTAGACTTGATGAGCCAAATGGCCTCCTTCTGCACTGCAGGGATTCTGTTCTATCTATCTGTACCATTTGCCTTCCCTATTACTTGCTTGTAACATTCCTGCCGTCTCCAGAGGTAGACCCTGACAGAGTTGACAAGCTTGAGTAAGGTGAGTGATGATTGTGAGAGGGTGTGAAGTTGGGCAGGGTGATCGGATGGGTACCTCCCCTCCCTACACCCCAGTCTGTCAGAAACTCTGCGAGTGTTGTAACCCTTCTCTGCCCTTCCATTTCTCACCTTGGTCCAGCCTGGAGGCCGAGACGCAAAGCAGCGAGGCTGGGACGATTGTGGACAGCCCGTGCAGCCAGGGACCGTACCGGTGCCACGTTGACCTGAAGCAGGATTCCTTCGAGCACCCAGCCAGCCGGGCACATTGTGCCGAACTCCAGTGGGCGCAGAGGGCCCGCCATCAACCCGCCAGCTTGGCACTGCGTAAGCAGGAGGAGGAGGATGCCAGCAAACGCCCCAAGTCCCTTTCTGAAAGTTACGAACTATCCACAGACTTGCAGGATAAGAAGGTAAGAGACATGGGTGACATCACATCAGCCTGTTCATAGAGTTAGGTGGTGCCACATCAGGGAAACGTTCTATTCTGTTATGGTTTTTCTGCCCCATACCAACCTCCTCCCAACCCCTACTACATCTTTCCCTGCCAACCCCCATATTCTTCTATCCCTTTAAACTATCTTTACAGTGCACAAGGAGACCATTAAGGGAAGGCGATGGCCTACTGGTATTATTGTCGACTATTACTCCAGAAACTCAGCTAATGTTAAGGGGGCCAGGTTTGAAACACACCATGGCAGATGGTGGAATTTGAACTCAATAAAAAAAATCTGGAATTAAGAATCTACTGACGACCATGAAACCATCGTCAATTGTCAGAAAAATCCATCCGGTTCACTACTGTCCCTTACAAAGGGAAATCTGTCGTCCTTACCTGATGTGGCCTACATGATTGACTCTCAACTGCCCTCTGAAATGGCAGAGTGAGACACTCATTCAAGGGCAACTAGGGATGGGCAATAAATGATGGCCCAGCCAGCGATGCCCATGTCCCACGAATGAACAGGAGAAAATTTGGCCCATTGAGTCGGCATTGACTTTTCAAGAAGAGTACTCATAGACTCAAAAGAGGTTTACAGCATGGAAATAGGCCCTTCAGCCCAACTTGCCCATGCTGCCCTTTTTCTACCACTAAGCTAGTCCCAATTGCCTGCATTTGGCCCATGTCCCTCTATACCCATGTAACTATCTAAATGCTTTTTAAAAGACAAAATTGTACCCACCTGTACTACTGCCTCTGGCAGTTTGTTCCAGACACTCAAAACCCTGTGTGAAAATATTGCCCCTCTGGATCTTTTTGTATCTCTCCCTTCTCACCTTCAACCTATGCCCTCTAGTTTTAGACTCCCCTGCCTTTGGGAAAAGATATTGACTATCTAGCTGATCTGTGCCCCTCATTATTTTATAGAACTCTGTAAGATCACCCTCAGCCTCCTACGCTCCAGGACAAAAAGTCCCAGTCTGTCCAGCTTCTCCTTATAACTAAAATCATCAAGTCCCAGTAGCATCCTAGTAAATCTTTTCTGCACTCTTTCTAGTTAAGAATATCCTCAACCAAGTCCCACACTCCCTGTCTTATTTCCCACCATTCACCGTATCCCACACAGCATATAAACACAACAACGCTATTTGCCTTGACCACACCCTGTGTGAGCAATTTAGACATTTTCCCCACTCTCTGGATAAAGACTGTTCTGTACTTATTTTTATCTTCTTGTCCTTGCCCCTTGTGTTGGGCCCCGATCACTTAAGGTGATGGTCATCGGGTCGACGGTCGTAGCTGAACTCGGCAAGTGATGAGGCAAAACAATCCAAGATGTGGGCCCCTTTAGTTTTTGGAAGTGGGGGGATTAAAAATCAAGCTCCAGGGAACTGGGGAGAACTCCCCCCTTCTCCATTCACGTACTGACTCTCCCACAGTGCGGCGCTCCCTCAGCACCGACCCTCCAACACTGCAGCGCTCCCTCAGCATTGATCCTCTGACAGTGTGGTGCTCCCTCAGCCCTGACCCTCTGACAAGGTGGCGCTCCCTAAGCACTGACTCTCTGACAGAGCAGCACTCCGTCAGCACTGACCCTCCAACAGTGCAGGACTGACCCTCCGACTATGCGGGGTTCCCTCATCGCTGACTCTCTGACAGTGTGGCGCTCCCACAGCACTGACCCTCTGACAATGTGCTGCGCCCTCCATGCTGGCACAACAGTTTGGGGTTAACTGTACCGTCTGACTCTGAGGCGGGACAGAAGGTGTGACCTGCTGATGCTCACTGACTTTTTCAAATGTGCGTGGATTGAGATCACCATGTCTCAACAACACTGGCCTGCACAACTGAGAACAGTGAAAGAATTCCCTCCCCATTGGCCTTTGCTCATCTATACATGTCCTTGTAGGCTAGGCTGTGGAGTCACCTCTCCAGACAGTGGCAGGAACATTCCTTATTCATTCATTCATGGCTTTTTGGGGCATTTATTGTCCCCGTGCAAATGCCCCAAGAGGGCAGTGATGAGCTGCCTTCATGGATGGAACTGATTATCTCACTCAGACATATTTCCGAGGGAGAAGTTTAGAGTTGACACATTGCTGCTTGTATCTGTGTGAGGAGGTCTGGAGTCATGTGTAGGCCAGACTGGGGTACAGACGCCAGATTTCCTTTTCCTTAAAGAGGACATTAGTGAACCAGATGGGCTTTTTTAAAACAGCAATCACATTGCTTTGGCTTTTAATTCAAAATTGTTTCAATTAACGTACAACCCTCCCACATCACACTGGTACCACAGGAACAGGAGGAGGCCTATTCAGCCCATCTCAAGACTGTTACACAGGAACAGGAGGAGGCCCATTCAGCCCCTCTCAAGCCTGTTACACAGGAACAGGAGGAGGCCCTTTCAGCCCTCGAATCTATTCCTCCATTCAGTCAGATCATGGCTGATTTGTATCATAACTGTATCTGTCCACCTCAATTTCATAACCCTTAAATCCCCCCCTTATCACAAAAATCTATCAGTCTTGGCTTTGAAATTCCAGAGGATCAGATCGCCCTCCCCATTCTTCCACACTTGAGGGAACACAAGCCCAGGCTCTGTGACTGGCCTTCAAAATTTAACCCTTTCAGTGCCGGGTGAATCTGAGCTCCCCCATGTCTAATACTAGGTGTGGAGACGCGAACTGAACGTGAGTATGTGCTGGTGTTTCTCCAGGTGTAATTTTGTAAACTCAGCTCGGGTGTGGGAGGGGGTGGGATTTAATGGAATTGAATGCTGCAGGGTTTTAATCTGGGCCTCTGTGCCCTGTTCTCTTTCTCTCTGCAACTCCCTGCTTTTCTCTGTAGGTGGAGATGCTTGAGAGGAAATATGGAGGATACTTCCTGAGTCGGCGAGCCGCACGCACGATTCAGACTGCCTTCCGCCAGTACCGAATGAACAAGAACTTTGAGCGTCTGCGCAGCTCACTGTCAGAGAGCCGCATGTCGCGCCGCATTGTGCTGTCCAACATGCGCATGCAGTACTCCTTCGAGGAGTACGAGAAGGGGCACGGGGCCAGCTTTGAGAGTAAGCAGGCCTCGGTGCGCTCCGAGCAGACAGGCCTGGGCTCGCGCACGCACTCGGAGCGCAGCGACCAGTTCGGGGGTCTGGACGTGGAGTCCACTACCGCCTCCAGCGACTTCACCAATGAGATCACTGAGCTAGAGGACACCTTCTCCAAGCAGGTGCGCACCCTGGCCGAGTCAATCGACGATGCACTGGGCTGCCGGCCAGTGCCCCCTGGCACGGCGGGCGAGGAGGGTGACTCCTTCGACAGCCGTAGCGAGCCACGACGGGTGAAGAACGAGGACTCCACCACCACCTACAGCGACGTCACTCTTTACATTGACGAGGGCGAGGCACCAGCCTCGGCGCCTGCCTCCCCTCTCTCCTCAGAGCGAGCGCCCAGCTCTGAGCAGGAGCTGCACCCGCACCATCACTCCCACCACCAGCACCTGGGCAGTGGGGGGGTGAGCGGGCCGGGGGGCCAGGAGTATTGGGGGGGAGCTGGGGGGCAGGGGAGGGAGGCTGACGGTGGCCGGCGAGGCCCTGGGTGCGTGGAGTGCAGGGACTACCGGCGGCGGGCAGCCCACCTGCCCTTGCTGACCATCGAGCCGCCCAGCGACAGCTCAGTCGACATGAGTGACCGCTCAGATCGGGGCTCCCTCAGCCGCCAGTTGGTCTATGAGCAGGAGGTGGCGCCACCTCCCAAGCCCGCCCCGGTGCCCATCCCCGTGCCCGTCCCGGTGCCTGTCCATCGGGCACCACCCCCGCCACCCCCCGTCCGCTCTCCCCTCCCCCTGCACCCGCTGGACGCCCACCTGGCCAACAACAACGGCAATGCCAACCGCAACGGTAAGCCCGAGGCAGAGCTCTCGGATGGTGACAACGACAGCCTCAACAGCAGCGTTAACTCCAACGAGACCATCAACTGCAGCACGGGCTCCTCGTCGCGGGACAGTATTCGGGAACAGACCCTCTGTAAACAGACCTATCACAAAGAAACTCGCCATAGCTGGGACTCCCCCGCTCTCAATAACGACGTGATGCAACGGCGCCAGTATCGCATCGGACTCAACCTCTTCAACAAGTAGGTCCTCAATCCTGTCACTCTCTTCTTCCATCTCCCTCGCCCTGCCTTCCCATTCTATCTCCCTCATTCCCCTCTTCCCTCCTCCACCCAACTCTTCTCCCTCCCCCTTCCAGCTTCCCCTCCTCCTTCTCTCCCCTCCCCTTCCATCTCTCTCCACCCTCCTCTCTTTCTCCCTCCCTCCCCCTACCACCTCGCCCTCTCTCCTCTCTCACCTTCCTCCCTCTCCCTCCCTCACCTTCTGACCCTCTGTCTCTCCAAAAGAATCAAAAGAAGAACGTAACTTTTACCAGTTTAAATATTTAAACATAACAAGTTAGAATTCTTAAGAGCTAGCAAAGTCTATAGTTCCAAAGTAAGCAGTATCTATTCCAAAGACATAAATCCCTTTTTTTTTGAAATAACACAAAAATGAATATGCTTACAGGGATGTTACATTTCCAACCTTTTAACACCTCTGGATAGAGATCCAGACAGAAACCTGTCTTCTGACTCTCAAGCAACCGCCTCCAGAGAAAGATCCATCCCTAAACAGCAGAATCTCAGAGAAAGAGACTTATTTCCTGCCGGATTTCAGTCTCCAAGCCAGAGAGAGAAAGAGAGGCATTGCTCTCGAACAACTCCAGCAGCATCTAAGCTTGATTTTTCTGTGTAAGCCTAGCTCCACCCAGTGTCATGACTTTTAAGAACATAAGAACATAAGAAATAGGAGCAGGAGTAGGCCATCTGGCCCTTCGAGCCTGCCCCGCCATTCAATAAGATCATGGCTGATCCGTCGTGACTCAGCTCCACCTTCCCGCCCTCCTGGGAAAAACCCTAAAATAACACAGCAGTATGAGCTCAGATTCAAAAAAACATTCTAGCAATTAGAACCAATTATGTTGCTGCAGGAACAATACACGCTGCCAATAGAAACCCAAGCGGTACCTGTTTTGGACAGGCTATTAAAAAAAGAATCCTGTATGGAATACATGAGTCAAATAAATTTCTTAAAGGCACATAATCGTCATAATCCCAAGTCTATGACTCCTCATCATCCCAGGAATCAGTCTGGTGAACCCCGACTGTTGGGACTGGTTCACTTGTGGAATTCTCTGCCCGTTGAAGTGGTGGAGGCTGCCTCGCTAAATATTTTTAAGAAACGGGTTGATGGGTTTTTGATAAGAGAAGGGATTAAGGGTTATGGGGAGAGGGCGGGAAGGTGGAGCTGAGTCACGACAGATCAGCCATGATCTTATTGAATGGCGGGGCAGGCTCGAAGGGCCAGATGGCCTACTCCTGCTCCTATTTCTTATGTTCTTATGTTCTTATGCCTTCTAGTCTGTCGCTGCCTGGAGTTATCCCAAACCTGGCCTTCTGTTCTCTAGGATCTAGAAGATTTGGGGGTGATTTAAGGGAAGTTTCCAAGATATTCGGATAGAGTAGTGAGAGAGAGAGAAAAACTATTGCTCGCTGCTAGGGGGATTCTGGGATGAGGGGGAGGAAACAGTCTAAAATGAGAGGTAGAGATTTCTGGAGTGAAGGAAGGAAACATGTCAACGCACAGAGGGTGGGAGGAGTTTGGAATTTTCTCCCAGAAACGGCAATCCATGATGCTGGGTCAGTTGATTTGACATCTCAGATACAGAGATTTCTGTAATGCCAATGTAATAAGGATGTGGAGGGGGTAAAGGAAGATCACAGATCAGACATGGGGCAACAGGATCAAGAAGGCTTATAAGGAGAGGCTGAATAGACTGGGACTTTTTTCTCTGGAGTGTAGGAGACTGAGGGGTGATCTTATAGAGGTCTATAAAATAATGAGGGGCACAGATCAACTAGATAGTCAATATCTTTTCCCAAAGGTAGGGGAGTCTAAAACTAGAGGGCATATGTTTAAGGTGAGAGGGGAGAAATACAAAAGGGTCCAGAGGGGTAGATTTTTTCACATAGAGGGTGGTGAGTGTCTGGAATTGGTTGCCAGAAGTAGTCGTAGAGGTGGGTACAATTTTATCTTTTATAAAGCACTTTGTTAGTTACATTGGGTACGATAGATATAGAAGGATATGAGCCAAATGTGGGTAATTGGGATTAGCTTAGGGTTTAAAAAAAAAGGGCAGCATGGATAAATTGGGCCAAAGAGCCTATTTCCACGCTGTAAACCTCTATGACTCTAAGAGCTGAATGGCCTCCTCCTATTTCTGTGTAATAGGCTCGAAGGGGCTGAATGGCCTCCTCCTGTTCCTTTGAAACAGGCTCAAGAGGGCTGAATGGCCTCCTCCTGTTCCTGTGTCACTGTTCCTGTGTGTGTAAATTAGGAGTGTGAACCTCAGAAAGTTGTCTCTTTTTTCCCTCTCTCGATTACCACAGGAAGCCAGAGAAGGGGATCCAGTACCTGATCGAGAGAGGCTTCGTGGCGGACACGCCGATTGGCGTTGCGCGCTTCATTCTTGAACGAAAGGGCCTCAGCCGGCAGATGATTGGTGAATTCTTGGGGAACCGTCAGAAACAATTCAACAGGGATGTGCTGGAGTGAGTATTAGCTTTAAGCTTCATGCAAGTGCCTTCACCTCGCAAAACCTTCTGTCCCGAATTCTCTACCCACCAGTCCACCTCATTGACAACAGCAATGACCCTGTCAAAGCGCTGGCACACATTTTGTTTCTATAACATCTTCACTGCAAACATCCAAGAAATGTTCCACAGGAGTGTTACTCAGACAGAATCTAACCCCAAGACACATCAGGAGACACTATGTCAAGTCCATACAACCAAATGCTCAGTCAGAGGTGCCAGATTTTCAGGAGCATCTTAAAGAAGAGAAAGAGACAGAGAGAGACAGAGAGAGAGACAGAGACAGAGAGAAAGAGAGAGACAGAGAGAGAGAGAGAAAGAGATAGAGACAGAGAGAGAGAGACAGAGAGAAAGAGAGAGCGAGACAGAGAGAGGGAGACGGAGGGAGAGAGGGAGACAGAGAGAGAAAGAAACAGAGAGAGAGACAGAGAGAAAGAGACAGACAGAGAGAGACAGAGATAGAGAGACAGAGAGAGGGAGTGAGAGATGAAAGGTTCAGGGAGGGAATTCCAGAGGTTAAGGCCCCTCAGGCAGCTGAAGGCATGGCCATTAATAGCGGAGTGATGGGAATCAGGGGGTGCTTGAGAGGCCGGAATTGGAGGAGCACAGTGATTCGGAGAGTTGCAGGAGGTTACAGAAATAGAGAGCATTGTAGAAGCTGGAGGAGATTACAGAGATAGGGAGGGTTGTAGGGGCTGGAGAAGGTTACAGAGATATGGAGGATTGTAGGGGCTGGAGGAGGTTACAGAGATAGGGTTGTAGAGGCTAGAGGAGGTTACAAAGATAGGGAAGATTGTAGAGACTGGAGGAGATTACAGAGATAGGGAGGGTTTTAGGGTTGGAAGAGGTTACAGAAATAGGGAGGGTTGTAGGAGCTGGAGGAAGATACAGAGATAGGGTGGGTTGTAGGGGCTGGAGGACATTACAGAGATAGGGTGGGTTGTAGGGGCTGGAGGAGTTTACAAAGATAGGGAGGGTTGTGGGAGCTGGAGGAGGCTACAGAGATGGAGGATTGTTGCGGTTGGAGGAGGTTACAGAGATAAGAAGGGTTGTAGAGGCTGGAGGAGGTAACAACATAAGGAGGGTTACAAAGAACAAAGAAAATTACAGCACTGGAACAGGTCCTTCGGCCCTCCGAGCCTGCACCGACCATGCTGCCCGACCTAACTAAAACCCCCTACCCTTCCAGGGACCATCTCCCTCTATTCCCATCCTATTCATGTACTTGTCAAGACGTCCCTTAAAAGTCACTACCACACCCGCTTCCACTATCTCCCCCAACAATGAGTTCCAGGCACCCACTACTCTCTGTGTAAAAAATCTGCCTCATACATCTCCATTAAACCTTGTCCCTTGCACCTTAAATCTGTGCCCCCTAGTAATTGACTCTTCCACCCCGCGAAAAAGCTTCTGACTATCCACTCTGTCCATGCCTCTCCTAATTTTGTAAACTTCAGATCTCCCCTCAACTTCCATCGCTCCAGTGAGAACAAACCAAGTTTCTCCAACCACTCCTCATAGCTAATGCCCTCCATATCAGGCAACATCCTAGTGAATCTTTTCTGTACCCTCTCCAAAGCCTCCACATCCTTCTGGTAGTGTGGCAACCAGAATTGAACACCATATTCCAAGTGTGGCCTAACTAAGGCTCTATAAAGCTGCAATATGACTTGCCAATTTTTAAATTCAGTGCCCCGGCTGATGAAGGCAAGCATGCCATATGCCTTCTTGACTACCTTCTCCACTTGTGTTGCCACTTTCAGTGACCTGTGTGTCAGTACACGCCTTTGCCTACCAATGTTCTTAAGAGTTCTGCCATTTACTGTATATTTCCTATCTGTATTAGAACTTCCAAAATGCATTACCTCACATTTGCCCAGATTAAACTCCATCTGCCGTCTCTCTGCTCTAGTCTCCAACTGATCTATATCCTGTTGTATTCTCTGATGGTCCTCATCGCTATTCGCAAATCCACCAACCTTTGTGTCATCCGCAAACTTACTAATCAATCCAGATACATTTTCCCCCAAATTATTTATATTACAAACAGCAAAGATCCTAGCCCTAATCCCTGAGGAACATCACTTGTCACAGCCCTCCATTCAGACATGCACTCTTCCACTGCTACCCTCTGTCTTCTTTGACCGAGCCAGTTTTGTATCCACCTTGCCAGTTCATCTCTGATCCCATGTGACTTCACCTTCTGCACCAATCTGCCAAAGGCCTTACTGAAGTCCATGTAGACAACATCCACTGCCCTACCCTCATCAATCATCTTCGTCACTTCCTCAAAAAACTCAATCAAGTTTGTGAAACACAACCTCCCCTTCACAGAACCATGTTGCCTCTCACAAATACGTCTACTTATTTCCAAGTGGGAATAAATTCTGTTTTGAAGAATCCTCTCCAATAATTTCTCTACCACTGATGTAAGGCTCACTGGCCTGTAATTACTGGATTATTCTTGCTACCCTTCTTAAACAAAGGAACAACATTGGCTATTTTCCAATCCTCTGGGACCTCCCCTGTAGCCAGTAAGGATAGAAAGATTTCTCTCAAGACCCCAGCAATTTCCTCTCTTGCCTCTCTCAGTATTCTGGGGTATATCCCATCAGGCCCTGGGGACTTGTCTACCTTAATGTTATGGAGGAGGTTACAGAGATAGGGAGGGTCATAGGGGCTGGAGGAGATTACAGACATAGGAAGAGTTGTAGGGATAGAGGAGGTTGCAGAGATTGGGATGGGGGGGTGTTGGTGAATGAGATTTGAGAATAAAGATGAGAATTTTAAACTGGTATTGTATCAGAGGTCCAGGAGCCATTGTAGGATTAGTGATCACCTTGACTGATGATGTATGGGGATAATGGCTCTGGGATGTGGGTAGAGCATATACAGTGTGTTTGCATTGCTTGGGGTGGGTATTGCTAGCTGGGCCCAATATTTATCCCCCATCCCTAAGTGCTCCCTTGAGGAGGTGGTGGATCAGTCACCATCTTAAACCACTGCAGTTCCATGTGATGTAGGTACACCCACAGTGCTGTTAGGGAGGGAGTTCCAGGATTTTGACCCAACCACAGTGAAGGAACAGCCGAAATATTTCCAAGTTGGGATTGTGTGTGTGTGCGTGTGTCCGTGTGTGTGTGGGTTGGGGGGGTTGGGTTGTGGGAGGGAGATTGGAGGGGGAATTTACAAGTTGTGGGTGTTCCCCATGGCATCTGCTGCCCTTGTCCTTCTAGGGGATAGAGGTGGCAAGATTGGGTATATCTGCCGAAGGAGTCTTGGTGAGTTGTTGCAGTGCATCTTGTAAATGGTACACACTGCTACCACTGTGCATCGGTGGTGGGAGTGAATGTCAAGGGTGGGTGGTTAGCATGTCAATTGAGTAGGGGCTGCTTTATACTGGATGTTGTCGAGCTTCTCAAGTGTTGTCAGAGCGTACACATCCAGGCAAGTGGGAGAGTATTCCATCACACCCTGACTTGTGCTTTGTAAATAGTGAACAGGCTTTGACATGCTTGGGTTGGGGGGGGAGAGGTTGGTGCGGGGGGAACTGAGGAGGTGCGTTACTCTCTGCAGGATTCCCAGACTCTGATCTGCTCTAGTAGTCACAATATGTATATGGCTGGGTCCAGTTCAATTTCTGGTCAACGGTAACCCCCAGGATGCTGATAATCTGGGTGGAGGTGGTGGTGGTGGGGGGGTGGTGGGGGGGGGGGGGGTGCGTATCAAGTGGAAGCAGTGACCATCCTTCTCACCGTACGGGAATTCCTGTTTCTGCCTCGGCCTGCCTAACTTATCTTTGCCTACCCATAGTTGCGTTGTGGACGAGATGGACTTTGGCGGGATGGAGCTGGACGAGGCTCTCCGCAAGTTCCAGTCCCACATTCGTGTCCAGGGAGAGGCCCAGAAAGTGGAACGTCTGATCGAATCTTTCAGGTTGGTGTTAAATGCGGGGGGGCGGGGGGGGAGCACAATGCGAGGAGTAGGGGCAATTGGTGGCATTGACGGGTGTTGGTGGGGTATCTGCTTTATGGATATTTGTGATATCTGGACACCCGTAAACGCAGAGGATGATATCTTGCACCCCTCGTGGTAATGGACTATTTGAACTACCCCCTCCTGCACCATACCCAAACTGGGTGGAGCCTTGATCTAACTATCCCTCCTCAAACCACCCACTCCCAAACCCTTGGGGTCTCACCTACGGTGGCCTCTTGTTTAAGAACATTAGGTGCAGAAACTAGGCATTCAATCCATTAATTCTATGGAGTTGTAGAACTTCAGTGAGGCCACAGCTAGAGTGCTGTGTGCAGTTCTGATCGCCACACAACAGGAAGGCTTTGATTGTACTTGAGGGGGTGCAGAGGAGATTCACCAGGATGCTCCCTGGGATGGTGTATTTAAGTTAGAAAGAGAGGTTGGATGGGCTTGGGTTGTTTTCATCGGAGCAGGGAAGACTGAGGGGTGACCTGATCAAGGTGTACAAGATTATGAAGGGCATGGACAGAGTGGATAAGGAGCAGCTGTTCCACTTTGTTGAAGAATCAGTCATGAGGGGACATGTGGTCAAGGTGAGGGGCAGGAGGTTTAGAAGGGGTTGTGAGAAAAACCTTTTTTACCCAAGGGTGGTGATGGTCTGGAATGCGCTGCCTGGAAGGGTGGGTTGCCTCACATCCTTTAAAAAATACCTGGATGAGCATTTTGCACATCATATCATTCAAGTCAAGTGCTGGTAGATGGGATTAGATGGGAGCTCACGTGTTTCTAGACTTGATGGGCTTCTGCAACGTGTGATTCTATAAGAATTGGGAGTAAGAAGAGGCCTTTTGGTCCCTCGAGCATGATTCCCTCCATTCTACAAGATCATGTCTGATCTGACTGGGGCTTCAACTCCATTTTCCTGACCCTTCCTCAAGTTCTAGATTCCGCCCCCCACTCCATGAAGGGGAGGAAACATCCTCTCAGAATCCATCCTGTCAAACCCCACTCAGAATTTGAGATGTTTCAATAAGATCACCTCTCATTCTTCTAAACTCCAATGGGTACAGGCCCTGACCTGCTCAACCTTTTCCTCATAAGACAGAAACCCCACCCCTCCTTCACCCCAGGAATCAGCCCAGTGAACCTTCTCTGAATGGTCTCCGATGCAAGTAGCTCCCCCCTTAGGTTAAGAAGGCTAAAACTATACGCAGTACTCCAGATCCACCCCATGTAAGGAACGTACGTGAGCGTCTATGGGCTGTTGACAGAATTTTGAAAACATTGACTGTGCCCATTCTCTTCAGCCAACGGTACTGCATCTGTAACCCAGCTCTGGTGCGGCAATTTCGCAATCCCGACACCATCTTCATCCTGGCCTTCGCCATCATCCTGCTCAACACCGACATGTACAGCCCCAACGTGAAGCCCGAGCGCAAAATGAAGCTGGACGACTTCATCAAGAATCTGCGAGGTGAGTTCCAGCTCGCAGCCGCACCCATCCCTGGCTCTTCACACTTGCAATGTGCAATGAGTCCTCCCTCACCAGCTCTCTCTGAGTACCCCAACAGCCAACATTAGATGAGTAGAATTTCTCTCCAATTGAATATTCAGCAGACGGAAGCAGGATGGTCCAGTAGTTAGCATTGCTGCATCATGGTGCCAGGGACCCAGGTTCAATTCTCAGCTTGCGTTACTGTCTGTGTGGAATCTGTACATTCTCCCCATGTCTGCATGGATTTCCTCCAGGTTCTCCAAGTTTTCTCCCACATTCTGAAAGACGTGCTGGTTAAGCGCATTGACCCGAACAGGTGCTGGAGTGTGGTGACTAGGGGAATTTCACAGTAACTTCATTGCAGTGTTAATGTAAGCCTTACTTGTGACTAATAAAAAAACTTAAACATGGTTTTTGGTTCCTGCTCCAAACTTTGTTTCCATAACGACTGACTTCATCCCTCTCCCTGTTAACACTCTTAAGGTGAAGCAGTCCATTTGCAGCCTCAGGGTCACAGTTAACTCCGTAATGAGTTTCACATCTTATATCCACTCCGTTAATTACTCTGTCCATTCTCTCCTCTGTAACCTCACCTGATTCCTCCCATCCAGTTTCAGCTTATCCGCTGTAGAAACCCTCGTCTGTGCCTTCATTCCCTTCCACACTTGACTATTCCCTCGCTCTCCTGGCTGCTCTCATACTCAACTCTTCAGGAACTTCAATTCCTCCCAAACTCTGCTAAACCTCCCCCCCCCCCCCCGGTGTCCAAACTCGCACTCAGTCCCCATTCACCATTGTCCCTGTGCTCGCTGACCCACACTGGCTGCCAGTCCGGCAACACCTCCATTTCCAAATTCTCATCCTCACTTTCAAACCCCTCCCTAACTCTGTAACTCCCTCCAGGCCCTACATCCCTCCCCATTATTGTAACTTCCTCCAGGCCCCTATAACACTCCCTATCTCTGTAACCTCCTCCAGCCCCTACAACTCTCCCTATGTCTGTAACCTCCTCCAGTCCCTACAATCCACCCTATCTCTATAACTTCTTACAACCCTCCAAGATCTATGTGCTCCTCCAATTCAGATCCTTCGAGCATTCCCTGATTCCCCTCGCTCCACCATTAGTGACAATGTCTTCAGCTGCCTGGAGGGTCCTGGAATTCCCTCCCTAAACCTCTCCTCATCTCTCCGTATCGCTCTGTCATCTTTAAAGACATTCTTTGAAAACCGAATTCTTTGACCAAGCTTTTAATCACTTGTTCCTTATATCTCCCAATGTATCAGATTCTGTCTGATTTACGTTCCTGTGAAGTGCCTCAGGGAAGGTTCACTACATCAAAGGTGTTATATAAATGCAAGTTTTGTTATGAAAAAAACTGGTGCATTCCCAGCTGCAGTATGACATTTAATTCTTTCAGAAAGATGTTATGGCCTCGGGAAGGGGTGTGGGCAGAGGTAGATTTACCAGCTCCCAGGGATGAGGGGACTTCAGTTCACACAGAGAGAGAGAGAGAGAGAGAAAGAGAGACTGGGAGAAGTTAGGATTGTTCTCCTATAGAGCAGAGAAGGTTGAAGGGGAAGATTTAATCAAGGCATTCACTATCAGAAGGGGGCTTCGACTGAGGGAATGAGGAGGAAGTGTTTCCCACTGGCAGGAGAATCAGTAACCGGAGGAGAAGAGAGTTCACAGATTGAACAGAATTGGTAAAAGGGAGAGGGAGAGGAAGGGAATTTTATTGTTGATCCAGGGAGTTGAGATCTGGAAGGCACTGCCCAAAAGGATGGTGGAAGCAGATTCACCCTCAAAAAAGGGGAGAAATTGGAGAAGTACACAAAGGGAAAAAATTTGTAGAAATTTAGGGTAAAGGGCAGGGGTTGGAGACTGCGGGAAGAATATGGGATTAATTGAATGATTCTTTCAAAGGTGCCGAAACATGCGCAATGGTGGGAATGATCTCAATTATTGCTGAGTCATTTTAAAATTAAGTCCCAGTGAGTTTGAAAGCACTATCCAATTGATATTCCCCCTCCCACCTCCTTTCTCTTACCAAATCTCTGTACAATTCCCATTCAGCTGACGTGGGCGTCAGTAGCTGGGCCAGGCATTTATCCCCCATCCCTAATTGCCCCCTGAGCAGGTGGTGGGTGAGCCGTCATCTTGAATCACTCCAGTCCTGTGTGGTATTGGTACACCTACAGTGTGTATGTCGGTATGGAGAGAATGCAAGCATAAGAAAATGGGAACAGGCAGAAGCCATTTTATCTCTCTTGAGCCTGCTGCCGTATTCAATACCATTATGACTGATCTCCCACCTCGACCCCCACTTTCACCACCACCTCTCCCCTGCTCCCCACCCCCCCCACCTTCAATTCCCTCAGTGTCTCTCGCTATCCCCGTCTTACTATAGTCAATGGCTGAGCTTCCTCAGGAAGTGGGAATTTCAAAACTTCCGTAACCTAAGAGTGAAGACATTTCTCAGCATCTCAATCCAAAATGGCCACCCTCTGATCCTGTGAGTGTGACGCTCCTCCCCTGCCACACCCCGTGTTCCAGACTGTCCAGCCAGAGGTGAAGGAGTGGGGGAAACAGCCTCTCCGTATCGACTCTGTTGAAACCCCTCTGGGATTTTACAGATTGCAATGAAATCGCATCTCATTCTCCTAAATTCAAGGGACTAGCGACTCGTCCTCCTCATGGGAGAACACCCCTCATTGCACAGGAAACAGTCTGATCAACCTTCCCATGTGCTCCATGGAGCACAGCTATATCTCTCCTTAAGTAGGAAGACCAAATCTGTATGCAGTACTCCAGCTGCGAATACACCAATGCTCTGTACAGTTTGAGCAAGACTTTCCGACTTTTCTTATACCCCCCATCCCTGCTCGCGATAATGGACAACATTCCCATTTGCCATCCTCATCACCTGCTGCACCTGCATACTAACATTTTGTGTCCATGTACCCAGACACCAGATAGCTTTGAATTCCAACATTTCCCAGTCAACATTTCCAGAAATATCCTGCTTTTCCATCCTTCCAAACCTCACAGATCATGAGGGAATTGAGATGACGGGTCCTTATCCAGAGAGAGGGAATAATGTGGAAGTCACTCCCACAGGGAGTGGTTGAACTAAATTGTGTTTGAGGTGGGGAAGGGGAAAAACCAGATACACATTGGGAAAGGAACAGAAGGATATGGGGACAGGGGGATGGGAGAGAGATGAAGTATGGGATGAGAAGAAGCTGGTGGGGGGGCAGAAACCAGCACACAGAGGAAGGGCAGGTTGGCCTATTTCTGAAGAATGCCTATTTCTGTTGCCTTGATGAGATTCAAGAGGGCTCTTTAATTGAGATTTTCATTCTCTCCATCTCGTACAGGAGTGGATAATGGAGAGGATATCCCACGGGATATGCTGGTGGGAATCTACCATCGGATCCAGAAACGGGAACTGAGGACCAATGATGACCACGTGTCACAGGTTCAAGCGGTGGAGCGGCTAATAGTGGGCAAAAAACCGGTAAATTCCCCTCTATAATATCCTCTTCAAACCAGAACAGGTACAGCACGGAGTCAGATACAGAATAAAACTCCCTCTATGCTGTCCCCATCAAACACTCCCAGGACAGGTCCAGCACGGGGTGAGATACAGAGTAAAGCTCCCTCCACACTATCCCCATCAAACACTCCCAGTACAGGTACAGCACGGAGTTAGATACTGAGTAAACCTCCCTCCACACTATCCCCATCAAACACAAAGAAGTCTCACAACACCAGCTTAAAGTCTAACAGGTTTATTTGTAGCAAACACCACAAGCTTTCGGAACACACTGTTCTTGGTCAGGTGGGTGGGAGTTCTGATCACAAACAGAGCACAAAGACACAAACTCAATTTACATGCATCATGATTGGAATGTGAGTCTTTACAGTTAATCAAGGTACAGACAATGTGAGTGGAGAGAGCATTAAGCACAGGTTAAAAGGACGTGTATTGTTTCCAGACAGGAAAGTTAGTGAGATTTTGCAAGTCCAGGCAAGTTGTGGGGGGTCACAGATAGTGTGACATGAATCCAAGATCCCAATTGAGGCCGTCCTCGTGTGCAGAACTTGGCTATCAGTTTCTGCTCAGCGACTCTACGCTGTCGTGGGTTGTGAATGCCACCTTGGAGAATGCTTACCGGAAGATCAGAGGCCGAATGCCCGTGATCGCTGAAATGTTCCCCAACAGGAAGAGAACAGTCTTGCCTGGTGACTGTCAAGTGGTGTTCATTCATCCATTGTTGTAGTGTCGCATGGTCTCCCCAATGTACCAAGCCTTGGGACATCCTTTCCTGCAGCGTATCAGGTAGACAATGTTGGCTGATTTGCAAGAGTATGTACTGTGTACCTGGTGGATGGTGTTCTCACGTGAGATGATGGCATCCATGTTGATGATCTGGCACGTCTTACAGAGGTTGCTGTGGCAGGGTTGTGTGGTGTTGTGGTCACTATTCTCCTGAAGGCTAGGTAGTTTGCTGAAGACAATGGTCTGTTTGAGGTTGTGCAGTTGTTTGAACGCAAGAAGTGGGGGTGTGGGGATGGCCTTGGTGAGATGTTCGTCTTCATCAATGACATGTTGAAGACTCCGGAGAAGATGTCATAGCCTCTCCGCTCCGGGGAAGTACTGGACAACGAAGGGTACTCTGTCCACCGTGTCCTGTGTTTGTCTTCTGAGGAGGTCGGTGCGTTTTTTGGCTGAGGCGTGTCAGAACTGTCAATCAATGAGTCGAGTGTCATATCCTGTTCTTACGAGAGCATCTTTCAGCGTCTGGAGGTGTCTGTTGCGATACTCCTCATCTGAGCAGCTCCTATGTGTACGGAGGGCTTGTCCATAGCGGATAGCTTCTTTAACATGTTTAGGGTGGAAGCTGTAGAAGTGGAGGATCATGAGGTTATCCATGGGCTTGCAGGACAGTGAGGTGCTGAGGTGACCATCCTTAATGGACTTGCGTGTGTCCAAGAATGTAACCAATTCCAGAGAATAGTCCATGGTGAGTCTAATGGTGGGATGGAACTTGTTGATGTCATCATATAGTTGTTTCAGTGATTGTTCACCATGAGTCCAAAGGAAGAAAATGTCATCGATGTATCTAGTGTATAGTATCGGTTGAAGAACCTGTGCATGAAGATGTTGGCATATTGAGGTGGGAATTTGGTCCCCATGGCTGTTCCATGTGTCTGGATGAAGAGCTGGTTGTTGAAGGTGAAGACATTGTGGTCCAGAATGAAGTGGATGAGTTGTAAAATTGCATCTGGAAACTCGCAGTTGTCGGCGTTGAGTACTGAGGCAGTTGCAGAAATGCCATCGTCATGGGGATGCTGGTGTAGAATGCCAAAACATCCACTGTGATGAGGAGTGCTCCTGGTTCAACTGCACCATGTGTGCTAAGTTTCTGAAGGAAGTCCATAGTGCCGCGACAAAAGCTAGGGGCTCTTTGCACAATGGGTTTCAGGGTGCCCTAGGCTTGGCCAGAGAGGTTCTCGCACAGGGTCCCATTGCCCGATACGATGGGACAGCCAGGTGTGTTTGCCTTGTGTATCTTCGGGAGGCTGCAGAGACCTCCAACATGGGGAGTATGTGGGACAAAAGCACGGACGGTGCTCTGAAAGTCGGAATCAAAGGTCTTGGTCAGAGTGTTGAGTTGCCTCAGTACTCAATGCCGATAACTGCCAGTTTCCAGATGTAATTTTCCAACTCATCCACTTCATCGTGGACTACAATGTCTTCACCTTAAACAACCAGTCCTTCATCCAGACACACGGAACAGCCATGGGTACCAAATTCGCACCTCAATATGCCAACATCTTCACGCACAGGTTCAAACAAGACTTCTTCATCACACAGGACCTTCAACCAATTTGGTCAGATCTGCTAATAACTTTCTGTAGTGTTCCTCATTGTTCAATTGTCGGTATGCTTTTGCAGTAATCCGTTCTGTTCAGTATGACAATGGCCCCTCCTTTGTCTGCTGGTTTGATGACAATGTTGTGGTTGGTCTTGAGAGTGCAGATGGCGTTGCATTGTGCTTGGGTGATGTTCAGGGCTGTCTCGTGAGTGTGGTTAATGAATCTGGTGTTGATGCACCTCCTGATGGCTTGGGCATACATGTCAAGTCGAGGGCAGCGGCCTTCCAGAGGAGTCCAATAGGACTCCTTCCTCTTCGGTCGCTGCACTGCGGATCTCTCTGTTAGCTGTTCCAGTTAATTGGCTGTATCATTGTGTTTGCTGTTTGCCTCTTGGGGTTTGTGGAAGAACTCCTGCAGCCTCATTCGCCTGATGAATTCCTCTGTGTCTGCTAGTCTGGTGGTTCCCATCAAACACTCCCAGGACAGGTACTGCACAGGGTTAGATACAGAGCAAAGCTGCCTCTGCACTGTTCCCATCAAACACTCCCAGGACAGGTACAGCACGGAGTCAGACACAGAGTAAAGCTCCCTCTATACGGTCCCCAGGACAGGTACAGCACGAGGTTCAATACAGAGTAAAGCTCTCTCTACAATGTCCCCACCAAACACTCTCAGGACAGGTACAGCACGGGGTTGGGTACAGAGTAAAGCTCCCTCTATATTGTCCCCATCAAACACTTCCAGGACAGGTACAGCACAAGGTTAGATACACAGTAAAGTTCCCTCTGCACTGTCCCCATCACACACCCTGAGGATAGGCACAGCACATGGTTCGATACAGAGTAAAGCTCCCTCTAAATTGTCCCCATCAAACATTCCCAGGACAGGTAAAGCTTGTGGTTTGATACAGAGTAAAGCTCCCTCTACATTGTCCCCATCAAACACTCCCAGGACAGTTAAAGCACGGGGTTAGATACAGAGTAAAGCTCCCTCTACATTGTCCCCATCAAACATTCCCAGGACAGGTATAGCACGGGATTAGATGCAGAGAAAATCTCCCTCAACATTGTCTCCAGTAAACACTGCCGAGACTGCAAGGCTGTGAGTTTACTCCGTGCTGATGTTTTTTATGATGGTTGCTTCATTTTGCAGGTTCTCTCCTTGCCCCATCGCAGGCTTGTTTGCTGCTGTCGATTATACGAGGTTCCGGATCCGAATCGACCACAGAAACAGGGGGTCCATCAACGAGAGGTTTTCCTCTTTAATGATCTGCTTGTGGTAAGACACTGTTCTATCAACTCCCTTGTGCTCTCTCTCTCTTGCTCCTATATTTTCTTAGATGCCATTTGCCAGGCTTGACATATCTCCAGTGCCAGCAATGAGGGAACACCATGGTATCATAAGGTCAGTGCTGAGCGAGCACCACACTGTTGGAGGGTCAGTGCTGAGGGATTGACGCACTGTGGGAGGGTCAATGCTGACCAAAAGCTGCTCTGTTGGAGGGTCAGTGCTGAGGGAGCGCTGCACTGTCAGAGAGTCAGTGCTGGAGGGAGCGCTGCACTCTCAGAGGGTCAGTGCTGAGAAACAGAGACTGTGAGAGAGTCAGGTAGAGAGATGCAGAGAGAGAAAGGGACAGATAGAGAAGAGTCAATGCTAAGGGAGCACCATGCTGTCAGAGGGTCAGTGCTGAGGAAGCACTGTGCTGTTGGAGCGTCAGTGCTGAGGGAATGTCACACTGTCAGAGGATCAGTGCTGAGGGACCGCTGCACTGTCAGAGGGTCAGTGCTGAGGGAGCGCTGCATTGTTACAGCATCAGTGCTGAGCAAACGCCACACAGACAGAGGGTCAGTGCTGAGGGAACGCTGCACTGCTTGAGGGTCAGTGCTGAGGGAGCACCACACTGTCAGAGGGTCAATGCTGAGGATGTGCCACAGTGTCACAGGATCAGTTCTGAGGAAATGCCGCACTGTCAGAAGGTCAGTGTTGAGGGAGCACCGCACTGTGGGAGGGTCAGTTCTGAGGAAGCGCCGCACTGTAGGAGGGTCAATGCTGAGGGAACGCTGCACTGTCAGAGGGTCAGTGTTGAGGGAGAACCGCATGTCGGAGGGTCAGTTCTAAGGGAGCACTGCACTGTAGGAGGGTCAGTTTTGAGGGAGTGTCACACTGTCGGAGGGTCAGTTCTAAGGAAGCGCTGCAAAGTCAGAGGGTCAGTTCTGAGAACGCGCTGCAATGCTGGATAAGATGTCAAGCCTGAGGGTTCTACCTGCCCTCTCAGGTAGATGTAAACAAATCCATGGACAGTATTGGAAGGGGTGCACTGGTGGGTGGAGTCCACCCTGTGACCTGGGGCCCAATGTTGATCCTCGAGCCCATCCTGACAAAGGAAGCATAATGTGTGAGATCCTCTGCCCAACCAAGTGGATGTTTAACCTCTGACCTTATGTCTCACTGCTCTCCAAATTGTTACTTTGATTCCCTGAAGATGGAGATTACTCAGTGTCACAGACACTGTCAAGTGAAAGCTTGTCTTACACTCAGTCCTCACTCTCGTCCAGTGCCGTCTACTCCACTGTCGCTCTTAGTCCCTCAGTCTCACATCCAACAGTCCGTGTATTATTTCCTCTCTATGTGCCCATCACTTCCTCATTGTCTATCCTTCCAACCACTGCAGCATTTCCTGTGGGATTATGCTGTGCGCAGAACTGACTTCCAGCTTTCTGCCTCCGCAGGGGTCACTGCCTTCATCTGTTCACCAAAATGCTTAGGTCACCATGGCTGGCTGAAGTTCAGGTCAATCTTCCAAACCCACTGAGGGAATGTTGCCACCTCCCCCACTTGCTCCTTCTCTCTTGCTCTCTCTGTCTTTTCCACACCTTCTCTCTTGCTCCCTCTCTCATTCCTTTTCTTGTGCTCTCTGTATCTCTCACTCCCTCTCTCTTGCTTTCTCTGACTCTCTCATACTTCTCTCTTGCTCTCTCTGGCTCCCTCTCTCACTCCTCTTTTTCCCTGTCTTCTCTCTCCCTCTCTCGCTCCTTCTCTCTTGCTCTGCCTCTCTCGCTCTCTCTCTCATTCCTTCTCGCTCTCTCTGATTTTAGAACGTAGAACACTACAGCACAAACAGGCCCTTCAGCCCACAAGTTGCGCCGATCACATCTATACCTACGAAGCCATAGAACTATCTGTAACTCCCAATCCCATTAGATCCCATATACTCATCCAGAAGTCTTTTAAAAGACCCCAGCGGGTTCACCTCTACCACCACCAAAGGCAGCTGATTCCACTCACTCACCACTCTCTGAGTGAAAAACGTAACCCTAACATCTCCTCTGTACTTGCTCCCCAGCACCTTAAACCTGTGTCCTCTCGTAGCGACCATTTCAGCCCTGGGAAATAGCCTCCGAGAATCCACCCTATCTATTCCTCTCAACATCTTATAAACCTCTATCAGGTCGCTTCTCAACCTTTGTCTTTCCAGGGAGAAGAGCCCTAGCTCCCTCAACCTATCTTCATAAAGCATGCCTCCCAATCCAGGCAACATCCTTGTAAATCTCCTCTGCACCCTCTCAATAGCTTCCACATCCTTCCTGTAGTGAGGCGACCAGAACTGCGCACAGTACTCCAAGTGGAGTCTGACAAGGGTCTTATAAAGTTGCAGCATTAGCTTCTGACTCCTAAACTCAATCCGTCAATTAATGAAGGCCAGTACACCATACGCCTTCTTGACCACATCCTCCACCTGCAAGGCCGATTTAAGAGTCCTATGGACCCGGACCCCAAGATCCTTCTGCTCCTCTACACTGCTAAGACTCTTACCCTTGATATTGCACTCCTGCATCCCATTGGTCCTGCCAAAATGGACTACTACACATTTATCTGCGTTGAAGTCCATCTGCCACTTCTCCGCCCAGTCTTGCATCCTATTTATGTCACGCTGCAACTTCTGACATCTCTTCAGACTATCCACAACACCACCAACCTTCGTATCGTCGGTGAATTTTCTTGCTCCTTCTCTCTTGCTCCGTCTCTCTTGCACTCTCTATGTCCCTCTTGCTCTCTGTCGCTCTCGCTCTGTTTCTCTTGCGCTGTCTTTCTCGCACTTTCTCTTGTGCTCTTTCTCTGTCTCTCTCCCTCCTTCTCTCTCACTCTATCTTCCTCACTCCCTCTCTCGTTCCTTCTCTCTTGCTCTTGCTAACTCTCTCACTCCCTCCCTCTTGCTCATATTTCTTTTTCTCATTCACTGTTGCTGTTTCTTCTTTTCTCAATCTTTCCCATTCCCTAACCTGACCTCGGCCTTTTTTTTCTCTCTTTCTATCCCTTTTTGTCTCTCTCTTCCACAAACTCAATTGCATTTTTATCATTATCTCACTGTATCGCCCGCTCGCTGTCTGTGTTTTTGTCTCAGTCTGGCTGTCTCCATTTTTTTCCTTGACTCCCTCTCTCCATCTCTGTCTCTCTATATCTGTCCCTCTCTCTCTGCATCTCTCTACCTGACTTTCTCACCGTCGCTGTTTCTCTCTGTCTCTCCCTCTCTGTGCGTCACCCTCTCCCTGTGCATTACCCTCTCCTTCACCCTCTCCCTTTGCCTCTTGCTCTCTCTCTGTTTCTCTCTCCCTCTCTCTGCATTCTTTCTCCCCTTCTCTATCCAGTATCCTATCTTCTCTCTTTCTGTCACCTGACTTCTACTTTTTTTTCTTCCAGGTTACAAAAGTCTTTCAGAAGAAGAAGATATCAGTGACGTACAGTTTCCGCCAGTCCTTTGCGCTGCACGAGATGAAGGTTAACCTATTCCAAAATGCCTGTGAGTGTCTCACTCTTCCCAACTGAGTTAGCTGGTGAATGACCCAGAGTCAATCAGACAGGGTTCTCTCCTCGCTCCCCACTACCAATCCAAATATGGGTTGCAGCACAGAGGGAGGGCCACTGGCCCTTTGAGCCTGTGCACTCTTTGGCCAGCTTGTGGGGGTGGAGGGCTGAGGGGGCAGGCAATGCTTGTAGCTGTGCAGTAACAGTGCAGAGGGTGGGGCACATACAAACCTGCACCCAGCTACGATGACAGCCTCCATGGCCGAACAGCCGGATGGTGCCTTTTACTGGCCCAGTCAGGCTGCGGAAAAGGAATCTGGTAGCTTGCTTACCGCACCACAGCTCTTTGGCTCCCGGGACCACAGGGAAAGTGTTGGCAGCAGGTGGGAGGGGGTGTGCAAGGTTCTTGTTCACACTGCCCATTGTTATGACCAACCATCTTCAGCTGCTTCATCAATGATCTTCCCTCCATCATAAGGTCGGAAGTGGGGATGTTTGTTGATGACTGCACAATGTTCAGCACGATTCGCCACTCCTCAGGAAGCAGCCCATGTCCAAATGCAGCAAGACCTGGACAATATTCAGGCTCGGGCTGACAAGTGGCGAGTAACATTGGCGCCACACAAGTGCCAGGCAATGACCATCTCCAACAAGAGAGGATCTAACCATCTTCCTTTGACAATCAATGGCATTACCATCTATAAAATAGACAGCACAGATCAGCTAGAAAGTCAATATCTTTTCCCAAAGGTCGGGGAGTCTAAAACTAGAGAACATAGATTTAAGGTGAGAGGGGAGAGATACAAAAGTGTCCAGAAGGGCAATTTTTTCACACAGAGGGTCTGGATCAAGTGTCTGGAACAAACTACCAGAGGTAGCAGTAGAGGCAGGTACAATTTTTCTCTCTTAAAAAGCATTTAGATAGTTACATGGGTACAATGGTGTAGAGGGATATGGGCCAAATGCGGGCTAATTGGGATTAGCTTAGGGATTTTTAAAAAAAGGGCTGCATGGACAAGTAGGGCCAAAGGGCTTGTTTCCATGCTGTAAACCTCTATGACTCTCAATGACTGAAACTGAACAGGACCCAGCCATATAAATACTGTGGCTCCCAGAGCAGGTCAGAGGCTGGGAATCCTGCGGAGAGTAACTCACCTCCTGACTCCCCACAAACCCTGTCCACCATCTACAAGGCACAAGTCAGGAGTATGATGGAATACTCTCCCACTTGCAGCGCCAACAACCCTTGAGAAACTCAACACCATCTAGGACAAAGTAGTCCCCACTTGGTCAACATGTTAACCACCCACCTTTGATATTCACTTACCCCGCCACTGAAATGTGAGGTTACAGGATCTGATTAAGTGACAGAGCAGGCTCGAGAGAGGCCTAGTGGCCTTCACCTGCTCCAAATTCGTATCTTCCTTCCTATCTGCACCCCATCCAGCATATCTACTCGAATCCCTGGCATATAACCCCTCAATTTCCTCCTTGTTAATCAGAAATCCGTCTAACTTATTCTTGAATATATTCAATGAGCCGCAGCCCCCACTGCGGTATGGGGTGGGGGGAGAATTCCAGAGTGACCACCCTCTGAGAGAAGAAATTCCTCCTCATCTCTGTCTTCAATGGGACACCCCTTCATTCTGTAATTGTGCCTCTCCGCTGCAGTTCTAGATTACCCCCACAAGGCGGGAGGGGGAACATCCTCTCAGCATCCAGCCTGTCAAACCCCAGCTCAGAATCTGAGATGTTTCAATAAGATCCCCTCTCATTCTTTTAAACTCCAATGGGTACAGACCTGCTCAACCTTTTCCTCTTAAGTCAAAACCCTTCTTCATCCCAGCAATTGGCCCCGTGAACCTTCTCTGAACACCTTCGATGTGAATATATCCCTCCTTAAGTAAGGAGACCAAAACTGTTCGCAGTACTCCCTCTCTAGGAGACTGTGCTGAAATCTCTGGGGAGAAAGCTTGCTAACTGGCTTTTTCAAGGTTTTCTTTGTAACCAAAGCAATTTGTTAACCTCAGCAGTAAAAATAGGAGCCCCCTCTTATCCCGAGTGAGTCTTAGCCTTGCTCTCTCCTTCTCTCTATCTGAGGAATTTCCTTTCAGCTAGTGAACTCCTTTGAGGGCTGGGGCTGGCCTGGTGCAGCCCTGGGAATGAATCTTCTAGAAACTTCTGGATGCTTTCCAGGAGTTGGAAGTTCAGTTCTTCCAATATTGCTCCTGGCTGTCTGGCATGCACGCCAGGGGCCAGTTAATATAGAGAATCCCATAAATTTAAAATCTCTCAGATTGATATTTTAAGAGCCGCCATGGGATGGAGGATAATTCTGGTCATTCCCAGCCATTTCTGGAAGGCTAACAGTTCCTGTCATGGCCAGGTCTGCTTTTGGGGGCAACAGCAGCTTTGGTTGTTGTGGCAAAAGAGTCCATGTTTATTGGGAGGGAGGAAGTGAGAATGTTGGGGGTGAGAGCAGCCACGTTTGTTGAAGGTGAGTGGTCATGTATATTAAGGGGAGAAATAAGAGTGGCCATGTTTTTGGGAGTCAGAGTGCTCACGTTTGTTGGGGGTGAGAGCAGACATGTTGGTTGAGAGTGAGAGCGGCCATGTTTGCTGGGGGTGAGAACGGCCATTTTTATTAGGGTAAGAGTGGCCATGTTTGTTGGGGGTGACAGCAGCCATGTTTGTTGTGGGGGGTGAGAGCAGACAAGAGGGGAAGACAAGAGTAAAAATGTTGAGGTGAAATTAGCCATGTTGTCGGGGTGTGGGAGCAAGAGTGGCCATGTTTTTTGGGGATGAGTGTGGTCATATTTGTTGGGATAGGGAAGGGGTCAGAGACTTTAATTCTGTTTGGAAGGGAGCAAGAGTGGCCATATCTGTTGGGGAAATGCCATATTCATGTTCTCCATGAGAACATGACACTGGTTGAGACCCGGCCTGATCAGGCATTACTGTCAACCACCCCTCTCCTCTCCTTTACCAGCCCTCAGCCTCCTAAGCACCCGTCTCTTGCTCCCTCTCTCACTGTTTCATTTTTCTAATCCCAGATTACCCCCACGGCATCAAGCTGGCCTCATCCATCCCCAGCGCAGAAAAGAAAATCCTCATCATCTTCAATGCCCCCAGTGTGCAGGACCGGACCAGGTTTGCCAGCGACTTACGTGAGTCTGTTGCTGAGGTCCAGGAGATGGAGAAATACCGGGTGGAATGTAAGTATTGAAAAGGCAGCGATGTGTGCGTATGTGTGCGAATCACTTGTAGAATCAGACAGACATGTTTGTAAAGGACGGGTGGCAACTATATTTGTTTGGAGTGAGTGGTGAACGTGTGTGGAGTGGGAAAGACGGTCACATTTGGTAGGGGCAAGGGCGTCCATGTTGGCAAGGGTGGGTGCAACATGGCCAAGTTTGTTGGGTGGAGTGTCAGCCATTTATTTTGAGGGCAAAGGCAGCCATAATTGCAGAGGGGTAGGAGTGCTCATGTTCGTTGGAAGCAAGGGGATCCTTGTTTGCGGGATTCAAGCAATGAATAATCACAGCCTCGAAGAGGCAAGATTGACACTACAACTTTTCAATAATGTCTGTATCATCAAAAGAATTGAGATATATATACATATGTAAAATATCAGATACCCAGGAGTGAGTTACAGACTGGAATCGAATTGGGAGGTTCAGGCAGTTTATATCTAGAATAACAGATACCTGGGAGTGAGTTACAGACTGGAATCTAATCGAGGGGTTTGGGGTGGTTTAAGTATAGAATAACAGATACCCAGGAGTGAGTTACAGACTGGAATCTAATCGAGGAGTTCGGGGTGGTTTATGTATAGAATAACAGATACCCAGGAGTGAGTTACAGACTGGAATCTAATCGAGGGGTTCAGGGTGGTTTATATGTAGAATAACAGATACCCAGGAGTGAGTTACAGACTGGAATCTAATCGAGGGGTTTGGGATGGTTTATATAAAGAATAACAGATACCTGGGAGTGAGTTACAGACTGGAATCTGATCGAGGGGTTCAGGGGAGTTTATGTATAAAATATCAGATACCTGGGAGTAAGTTACAGGCTAGAATCTAATCAATGGGCTCGAGTGTTTACATATAGAATAACAGATACTCGGGAATGTGTTACAGACCGGAATCCAATCGAGGAATTCGGGGGAGTTTGTATATAGAATAACAGATACCCGGGAGTGAGTTACAGACTGGAATCTAATCGAGGGGTTTGGGATGGTTTATATAAAGAATAACAGATACCCGGGAGTGAGTTACAGACTGGAATCTAATCGAGGGGTTCAGGGGAGTTTATGTATAAAATATCAGATACCTGGGAGTAAGTTACAGGCTGGAATTGAATCGATGGGCTGGAGTGTTTATATATAGAATAACAGATACTCAGGAATGAGTTACACACCAGAATCCAATCGAGGGGTTCGGAGGAGTTTATATATAGAATAACAGATACCCGGGAGTGAGTTACAGAGTGGAATCTAATCAAGGGATTTGGGCTGGTTTGGGATGGTCATTCTAAATCTGCGTTCCCATGTTTTCTCTCCCCACATTCCTGGCGGCTGCAGCGGAGTTGGAGAAACAGAAAGGAGTGATCCGTGCCACCATGTTACAGAGCGCCAGCTTGAAGAAAGACACAGTAAATGGCACGCTCACCAGCCTGGATGACACATATGCCATAGGGGAGGGACTGAAACGGAGTGCCCTCAGCAGCTCTCTCCGTGACCTCTCTGACGCAGGTAACCAGAGGCACAGGGTTTATGAGGGCTGGGAGGGTGAGGGTGCAGTGACTAACCTGCAAGCAAGGAGTTGGCATGGCTCCGCTAATTATCGCTGGCATTGTTCTACTATTGGTTAACATTTTCTTTTCCTTTGTGCCTCTAATTGATCTTTTTTCCCCCCTTTTATTTTTCGGTGTTGACTCAGAGTAAAACTCCTTCTCCACTGTCCCCATCAAACACTCCCAGGACAGGTACAGCATGGGGTTAGATACAGAGTAAAGCTCCTCTACACTGTCCCCATCAAAATCTGTCAGGACAGGGACATCACGGGGTTAAATATAGAGTAAAGCTCCCGCTCCACTGAGCCCATCAAACCCTCCCAGGACACATACAGCACGGGGTTCAATACAGAGTAAAGCTCTCTCTGCACTGTCCCCATCAAACACTCCCAGGACAAATACAGCATGGGGTTAGATACAGAGTAAAGCTCCCTCTACACTGTCCCAATCAAACACTCCCAGGACAGGTACAGCACAGGGTTAGATACAGAATAAAGCTCTCTCTGCACTGTCCCTATCAAACACTCCTAGGACAGGTACAGCACAGGGTTAGATACAGAATAAAGCTCCCTCTACACTGTCCCCATCAAACACTCCCAGGACAGGTACAGCACGGCGTTAAATACAAAATAAACTCCATCTACACTGTCCCCATCAAACACTCCCAGGACAGATACAGCACGGGCTGAGATACAGAGTAAAGCTCCCTCTACATTGTCCTGGTGAGAGAAAGTGATATCACATGGAGTGAGTGATGGTGCAATAATCTTGACAAGGCCCACGAAGTTGGCCTCTTGGAGTTAGAGCTCCTTGTTTGAGGTAACAATCAATCAGAGAGTCTTGCCTGTATATAGAAATGGAGAGTCATGTCACCTGGCACTCTGTATTTTGGCTGTGTACCACAAGCACTCTAGGAGTAGAATAGTGTTTATAAATAAAGGGAATTTAGTAAAAGGACAGCGGCCTCTGAAGAGTTATTTCAGTGGCAATGAGGAAAAAGAACGACCCAAAGGAATCTGCTGGCTAACAGCCAGCTTCACTTGGGATGAACCATTTTCATGCCTCAGTTTGGGAAACTAGACTCTTTCAAGCTTGCTGTGGAGGACTGGGCCCTATGTGTGGAATGCATACGTTACTTATTTAGGGTTAATGATATTGTGGCAGCTGAAAAGAAAAGTCATTTCTCTGACCGCTTGTGGACCATCAGCATTTGCCATTAGTCAAAGCTTACCTTTCCCGGAGGCACCAGATACCAAAACCTCCCAGGAATTGGAGAACCTGATGAGGGAATATTATCTCCCTAAGCCACCTTTGATCCAGTCGGCACTCCAGGAGGCGGTGAATCCATTAAAGATTTCCTAAAAAGGTTGAGACAGCTGGCAGAAGTATGTGAATTCAGGGTGACTCTTAATGAGATGCTAATGACTGTTTGGTATGTGGGGTCAAAAACACCTGTTGGCTGAATCCCAACTGTACTTCAAACAAGCGCTGCAGCTGACCTTATCTTTGGAAAATGCTACAAATAGGGTATACGAATTGCAAGGTATTCCTGATGGAAGTGGACACCCACGGCAGCTCAACTGAGTTCAGGGAGCACCACTTGAGCAAAGGCGATTCCATAGCCTCCCCCAGGAAGGATCTGGAGACAAGTAAACCCAGGTCTGCCTACAATACAACCCCAAAGCAAAGCCAATCTTTGACCAGACTTAACAGTCTCTTCAGAATCCCACCTAGCAAGGCACTGTAACTGATGTTGGTATGTGGAGTCAGATCAGCAAAGCAAGCTCTCAAGACCTCGATTTAGGAAAATAACACATAGGCCAGTGTCCAGGAGAGTGCACGCCCTGGAAGCTCCACCTACATCCCACAGGGAATAATTAAACTATATTGCAATATCCAAATTGGACCCAATTATGATAACAGTAAGGTTAAATGGATATCCAGTATTAATAGAGTTCGATACAGGCGTGGCCATTTCAGTGATCAGATAATCAGTGTTCACTAAAATTCCAACCCTTAACTTTAATCAAGACTTCAGCAAGACTGAGAATCTATCCAGGGGAACCTCTGTGAATTGTGGATATAACCTTTCTTCTTATCTTTTATCTCTTGTGAAAGGCAACTGGTTCGATTACCATTAATGGTAGTGGAGAGCTCGGGCCCAAGCCTGATGGGGCAAAACTGGTCAAAAAAAATCTCCCTGAATTGGGTAAACATCTTCCAGTTAGAAAATGGTCGCTGGAGTGAAGTCTTGCTCAAATATCCAGAGACTTTCCGAGAAGAACTAGGAACTATAAAAGAAGCTAAGGCAACCTTACGTCGACCAGTTTGCAGTCCTATGATTTTACAAGGCCCACCCAGTACTGTTTGCGTTGGGGGGAAAAAATGGAAACAGAAATTAGGCCACTGGAACAAGAAGGTATCAAAGGACCTGTCCAATTCACGGACTGGGCATCACCAGTTGTGCCTATTATGAAGCCAGATGGTTCAGTCCATCTTTGTGGGGACATTAAACAAATAATAAATCGCTATTCACAAATGGACAAATACTCAATTTCCCAGATCGAGGATTTCTATGCAAAGTTGGCAGGGGGGACTCTTGTTTTCGAAATTAGATTATGAGTCATATACTCATTTGCACTTGCAGCTGGATGAAGATTTGCAGAAATATTCCACAATCAATACTCTAAACGACCTCTATCAATACACGAGGTTACCTTTCGGGTATCATTGAGTTGTTCAGTCTTCCAGAGAACAATGGAGAACATCATACAAGGTTTACCCCAGCTGACCAATTATTTGGATGACATTCTCATCACAGGAGAAACAAAGGCAGAACACCTACAAAACCCGGAGGAGTTCTTAATCATTTTTCAAGTGCACCTAAGA
Organism: Prionace glauca; assembly: GCA_037974335.1. Lineage (NCBI taxonomy): Eukaryota > Metazoa > Chordata > Chondrichthyes > Carcharhiniformes > Carcharhinidae > Prionace > Prionace glauca. The sequence continues at coordinate 89,853,899 of CM075733.1, read as the reverse complement.
AGGGAAAAATGTGTTTTGTTGGTACCTCGAGTGATCTATCTGGGCTACAAAGTGGACAAGTCTGGTCTACATCCTTTGGAGGACCAGGTGCAGGCAAAAGCCTATCCAAGAGTTACAGTCATTTCTAGGGCAGGTGACATACCAAGGAAAATTTTTACCAAACTGGGCCTCTTGTTCTACTGCATCAACTGCTAAAAAAGGGGCAAGCTTGGGAATGGTCAACCCATCGAGATCTGACTTTTAAGAGAATAAAGCAGCAGCTGTCTTTGTCAAATGCCTTACCACATTACAATTAGTGCTAACCTGTGATCTGTCTCTCTATGGCATTGGGGCAGTATTAGCACATAGATGGCCAAATGGAGAGGAACTCCCGTATGCCTCCTGGACATTGGCCACAGTGGAAAGAAAGTACGGCCACATTGAAAAAGAAGGTTTGGCGGTAATATTTAGAGTAAAAGTATTATCTTTATGGGTGGAAATTTCTGATCACAAGCCCTATTGGGCCTGCTAAGGGAAGACAAAGCAGTGCCACTAATAGCATCAGCGTATTCACTGGTGGGCTTTCTTATTGACTGCATATAACTACCGGTTGGATCACTGACCAGGAGGCCATATGGCAAATGCAGCTATCTTAAGTAGGCTGCCATTAGCAGATATCCCACCAATGATATGACAAGTAGAAGAGACAATAATGACCATGAATTTTCTTGATACCCTCCCAGTGGCTGCACATAATACATAGACACAATCTTACCTTCTCACCCTGCTTGTCGATGGGCAAGGCGAGCCTGTAAGATCATGTGAAATCAGTTTTTCACCTCTCGCGATCTTACCGGCACTTGATATCTGACGAGGTCAGCCTCATGCCCAGAAAGGGTGCCGATTGTAATATTTAATCCTATTTAAAATAGAATTTAAATATTATAAGTGAGCCTGGAATGCAATCGTCCAGGCTGATATGCCTCTGTGGCCACGCCAGTGAAGGTTCCCACGAACGGTTCCCATCAATAGGAATCAGATGTGATGGCCTCTCTGATAGGATCAGAGGCCATTGAGGCTGGCTAGGGGGAGCCACTTGGCCAATGTCAGCCTGGTATCCTAGCACTGCCTAATGGCACTGAGGGGTGGGCCATCTGGGGGGGCAGGGGCAGGTAGGGCGGACCAATTGGCAGGGAACTGCTGCTACTCTGCACCAGCAATCGGGGGGGCGTGGAATCCACTGCCACTCTGCAACCAGCAATCGGCCAGTTTGTGTGCACTGGGTGGGGGATTTTCAGCTGTGGAACCCCACAATACCAGTGTTGGGGGGATGGGTGATTGGCCCATACAGAGGTGATGGGGGTTTTGGGGTGTGCGGGTGAACAGTGTGGGTAAGAAGAATCAGCTGTGAAGCTCCACGAAAGCAGAATAGAGTGGATTCAGCCACAAAGCCTAGCTGCCTATAGCTGGGGAAGGCAGTGACCATCAGATCTGTTTGTTCACAGAACATGCGCATGTGCGATAGCACCCTCTGCTGCTATCTGCTGGCTTTCTGGCAAGTTTAGGCCCCACCCTGTCCGCTTGCTGACAAGAACCAGGTTTGGCTTCAATTTTTTATCTTGACCAAAATGACAGCATGATTCTCTCCTGATTTCATGCTCTTTTGGCACTTAGAATATTTTGGTAAGATCGCCACCCACGTCTTGGACACAAAAGAACCCCGTCCTTGCAAAAGTTAAATACTTCGTACTAATGGGGGAAATGGGAAGGCCAGTCCAGCTCCAATTCCACACTTATTAAAGTAGAAGAAAGCTCACGGTAGAAGACGGAATACTACTATGGGGGGGTACGAATGCTTGTTCCGAATCAGGGCTGTCGTGCCATACTGCTGAACTACATCATGGTTACCCAGGAGTGTCCAAAATGAAGGTGCTGACCAGAAACTATGTTTGGTGGCTCAGAATGGATGCGGGCATAGCGGTGCTCATGGGTTGGTGCCAGGAATGCCAGCACAGACAAAAGCTGCCATGTGCAACTCTCCAACACTCGCGGGAATGGCCAGGCAGACCATGAACATGGTTGCATGTGGTTTATGCAGGCCCATTCATGAGCTCGATGTTCTTGATCAGAGTGGACACCCATTCAAGTGGATGGATATCCATAGGGTGCATTCGGCAACTAAAACAATAACGGTAGAGAAACTTCACATCTCGTTTTGGACACATAGCATCTGGCTGGTTTCTGACAATGGGACATTTTTTGCTAGTCAGGATTTCAACTGGTTCATGAATCATTGAATCATAGAAACCTTACAGTGCAGAAAGAGGCCATTTGGCCCATCAAGTCTGCACTGACCACAATCCCATCCAGGCCCTACCCTCATATCCCTACATATTTTACCTGCTAAACCCTCTAATCTACGCATCTCAGGACACTTAGGTTGATTGGCCATGCAATTTTGGCATGGCCAATCAACCTAACCCACATATCTTTGGACTATGGGAGAAAACCAGAGCACCTGGTGGAAACCCACACAGACACAAGGAGAATGTGCAAACTCCACACAGACAGTGATCCAAGCCAGGAATCAAACCCAGGTCCCTAGAGCTGTGAAGCAGCAGTGCTAACCACTTTGCTACCGTGCTGCCCTCCACTTTGCTACCATGTCGCCAATGAAATACAATGTGGAAAAGTGTGAGGTTATGCACTTTGGAAGGATGAATGGAGACATAGACTATTTTCTAAATGGGAAAATGCTTAGGAAATCAGAAGCACAAAGGTACTTGAGAGTCCCAGTTCAAGATTCTCTTACGGTTAACGTGCAAGCTCGGTGGCAGTTAGGAAGGCAAATTCAGTGTTAGTGCTCATGTTGAGATGGCTTGCATATAAGAGCAGTGATGTACTCCTGAGCTGTATAAGGCTTATTTGGACTATCTGCTGACCTTGGAAAGGGTCCAGAAGAGGTTCACAAGAATGATCCATGAAATAATGAACTTGTTGTATGAGGAACAGTTGAAGACTCTGGGTCTATACTCGGAGTTTAGAAGGATGAGCAGGGGGAATCTTATTGAAACTTAATGGATACTGCAAGGCCTGGATAGAGTGGATATGGAGAGGATGGTTCCACTATGAAGTCAAATTGGATTTGACAAATCATGACAGAACCATACCATCCATTGTCAAATGGCCTTGCAAAGCGAATGGTACTGATTTAATAAAGCAGCTAGTAGCATCAATGGATACCAAGCTCTCCCAATGGTTATACAATTATAGACCAACCCCGCCCCCATGCCACTACAGCAATAGCACCTGCAGAATTGCTGAGCAGATAACTACACACCAGATTAAGTTTGCTCTTCCCAAACCTGGGGTGTAGGTGGGAAAACAGCAAGAAGCCCAATGTAAAGGCCACGACAAGAGCAGCTGGGAAAGACAATTGGAGGCCGGTGAAAACGTTTGGGTGAAGAATTACACAAATGTTCCCACATGGTTACCTGGAAGGTTGAGTCTAGGATGGACCCTATATCCTACTGAATACATGTGGGTGAGCCATCTTGAAGAAACATCTGGATTAGGTGTGGGCCTCAAAATCAGAGATTGTCTGGGAATCAAATATGCCCAGCTGACCGAGAACTGAGGAGAGCCCCTCAGACCGGCCAGCTTTACCTCTCCATCACTCGTAATCAGTACCTCGGAGTCCAAATAGAGACTGCGGATGAAGCCATGAGGAAGGGTTTAAACCAGAGCTTTGGTGATCGAGTAATAAGAGGTGGGCACCTGTTAGTTAACCCTTCCCATATCAGATGCCGAGTTAGAGGATCTGGACCCAGTGCTGAAACATCGCAAGAGACATGTGAGGCATGCAAAAAAGCCGAGATTCCTCAGACTTAAAGGGGGAAGGGATGTAATGACTTCAATGATGATGAGTTCTGAGAGTATGAGCTCCCTAATTGAGGTAATAACTGTCTTTCCAATCAGGGAACCTCACTTGTATATAAATATGGGAGTGTCAGATCCATAAGACCATAAGATTTCGGAATAGAATTACGCCATTTGGCCCATCAAGTTTGCTCTGCCACTCAATCATCACAGATAAGTTTCCCAACCCCATTCTCCCACCTTTTTCCCTTAATCTTGGATCCCATTACCAATCAAGGACCAATCTATCTGTCTTAAGTACAGTCAATAACCCGGCCTCCACAACCTGCTGTGGCAATGAGTTCCACAGATTCACCACCATCTGACTGAAGAAATTCCTCCTCATCTTGGTTCTAAAGGGTCGTTCCTTTATGTTGAAGCTGTGCGCTCGGATCTTAGTCTCTCCCACTAATGGAAACATCTTCCCCATGTCCTCTTTATCCAGGCTTTTCAGTGTTCTGTAAGTTTCAATGAGATCCCCCCTTATCCTTCTAAATTCTATCAAATACAGACCCAGAGTCCTCAAACGCTCCTCATACGTCAAGCTTTTCGTTCCAGGTATCGTTCTCGTGAACCTCTTCCAGGGCTGGCACATCCTTCCTTAGAAACAGGACCCAAAATTGCTCATAATATTCCAAATGTGGTCTGACAGAGCCTTATAAAGCCTCAGCAGTACAACGCCACTTCTGCATTCTAGTTCACTCAAAATGATTGCTAGCATTGTATTTTCCTTCCTAACTACCAACCTGCAAGTTAACCTTAAGAGAATCCTGAACTAAGTCCCGAGTCCTTTTGCGCTTCTGATTTCTGAATTCTCTCCCCATTTAGAAAATAGTCTATACCTCTATTCTTCCTACCAAAGTGCACAATGTCACACTTCCCAACACTGTGTTCCATAGCACTTTTTTGCCCACTCTCCTAACCTGTCCAAGTCCTTCAGCAAACTCCCTGCCTCCTCAATACCACTTCTACCTCTGCCTATCTTTGTATCATCTACAAACTTAGCCACAATGCCCTCAGTTCCTATGTCTAGATCATTGATGAGTTGTGGTCCCAACATTGAACCCTACAGAACTCCACTAGTCACAGTGTTGCCATCCTGAAAAGGTCCACTGGCACTCTGGATTCTGACTTAGTACCTGAAGCACTCATGGTGTGAAATAGAGTTTGTAAATAAAGGAAATCTGGTGAAGGGACACCGACCTCTGAGGAGTTGTTTCAGATGTTACAGGGAGGGAGTTACAGAGAGAGTGATAACTTAATGACTGAGTAATGGGGAGAGAGTTGCATATACGGAGTTATAGAGAGAGAGTTGCAGGGAGGGAGTTACGGGGAAAGAGTTGCATGGACGGAGTTACGGGGAGAGAGTTGCGGGAAGGAGTTACGGGAAGAGAGTTGGGGGGAGGCTGTTACAGGGACAGAGTTGCAGGGAGGGAGTTACGGGGAGAGAGTTGCAGGGAGGGAGTTACGGGGAGAGAGTTGCAGGGAGGGAGTTATGGGAGGAGAGTTGCAGGGAAGGAGTTATGGGGAGAGAGCTGTGGGAGGGAGTTACAGGGAGAGAGTTGCAGGGAGGGAGTTACGGGGAGAGAGTTACAGGGAGAGAGTTGCAGGGAGGGAGTTATGGGGAGAGAGATGCAGAGAGGTTGTCACAGGGAAAGAGTTGCAGTGAGGTAGTTACGGGGGAGAGCTATGGGAGGAAGTTATGGGGAGAGAGTTGCAGGGAGGGAGTTATGGGGAGAGAGTTCCAGGGAGGAAGTTACGGGGAGAGAGCTGTGGGAGGGAGTTACAGGGAGAGAGTTGCAGGGAGGGAGTTACAGGGAGAGAGTCGCAGGGAGGGAGTTATGGGGAGAGAGATGCAGAGAGGTTGTCACAGGGAGAAAGTTGCAGTGAGGTAGTTACGGGGGAGAGCTATGGGAGGAAGTTATGGGGAGAGAGTTGCAGGGAGGGAGTTACAGTGGAGAGTTGCAGGGAGGGAATTATGGGTGGAGAGTCGCAGGGAGAGAGTTATGGGGAGAGAGTTGCAGGGAGAGAATTGCAGGGAGAGATTGCAGGGAGTGAGTTATGAGGAGAGAGTTTCAGGGAGGGAGTTAGGGGGAGAGAGTTGCGGGGAGGGAGTTATGGAGAGAGTTCCAGGGAGGAAGTTATGGGGAGAGAGCTGTGAGAGGGAGTTACAGGGAGAGAGTTGCAAGGAGGGAGTTACGGGGAGAGAGTTACAGGGAGTGAGTCGCAGGGAGGGAGTTATGGGGAGAGAGATGCAGAGAGGCTGTCACAGGAAGAGAGTTGCAGTGAGGTAGTTACGGGGAAGAGCTAAGGGAGGAATTTATGGATAGACAGTTGCAGGGAGGGAGTTTCAAGGAGAGAGTTGCAGGGAGGGAGTTATGGGGGGAGAGTCACAGGGACGGAGTTACAGGGAGAGAATTGCAGGGAGGGAGTTACGGGGAGAGAATTGCAGGGAGGGAGTTATGGGGAGATAGCTACAGAGAGGGAGTTACAGGGAGGGAGTTACGAGGAAAGAGTTGCGGGGAGGGAGTTACAGGGAGAGAGTTGCAGGAGGGAGTTACAGGAAGAGAGTTGCAGGGAGGGAGTTACGGGAAGAGAGTCACAGGGAGCGAGTTATGGGGAGAGTTGCAGGGAGGGAGTTACAGGGAGAGAATTGCAGGGAGGGAGTTACAGGGAGAGAATTGCAGGGAGGGAGTTATGAGAAGAGTTATGGGAGAGAGTTGGAGGAAGGGAGTTACGGGGAGAAAGTTACAGGGAGAGAGTCGTAGGGAGGGAGTTATGGGGAGAGAGATGCAGAGAGGTAGTTATGGGGGAGAGCTATGGGAGGAAGTTATGGGTAGAGAGTTGTAGGGAGGGAGTTACGAGGAGAGAGTTGCAGGGAGGGAGTTACGGGGAGAGAGTTGTAGGGAGGGAGTTATGGGGAGGAAGTTACAGGGAGGGATTTGCAGCGAGGGAGTTACGGGGAGAGAGTTGCAGGGAGGGAGTTACAGGGAGAGAGTTGCAGGGAGGGACTTATGGGGAGAGAGTTTCAGGGAGGGAGTTGGGGGAGAGAGCCGCGGGAGGGAGTTACGAGGTGAGAGTTGCGGGGAGGGAGTTTCGGGGAGAGAGTTGCAGGACGGAGTTACGGGAAGAGAGTTGCAGGGAGGGAGTTACGAGAAGAGAGTCACAGGAAGGGAGTTACGGGGAGGGAGTTACAGGGAGAGAGCTGCGGGAGGGAGTTACGAGGAGAGAGTTGCAGGGAGGGAGTTACGGGGAGAGAGTTGCAGGGAGGAAGTTACAGGGAGAGAGCTGCGGGAGGGAGTTACAGGGAGAGAATTGCAGGGAGGGAGTTACGGGAAGAGAGTTACAGGGTGGGAGTTACAGGGAGAGAGCTGCAGGGCGGGAGTTACGGGGAGAGAGTTGCAGGAGGGAGTTGCAGGGAAGGAGTTACAGAGAGGGAGTTGCAGGGAGGGAGTTGCAGGGAGGGAGTTACGGGGAGAGAGTTGCAGGGAGGGAGTTACGGGCAGAGAGTTGCAGGGAGGGAGTTACGGGAAGAGAGTTGCAGGGAGGGAGTTACGGGAAGAGAGTTACAGGGAGGGAGTTACAGGAAGAGAGTCACTGGGAGGGAGTTACGGGGAGAGAATTGCAGTGAGAGAGTTGCAGGGAGAGAGTCGCAGGGAGAGAGTCGCAGGGAGAGAGTCGCAGGGTGAGAGTCGCAGGGTGAGAGTCGCAGGGTGAGAGTCGCAGGGAGAGAGTCGCAGGGAGAGAGTCGCAGGGAGAGAGTCGCAGGGAGAGAGTCGCAGGGAGAGAGTCGCAGGGAGAGAGTCGCAGGGTGAGAGTCGCAGGGAGAGAGTCGCAGGGAGAGAGTCGCAGGGAGAGAGTTGCAGGTAGAGAATTGCAGGGAGGGAATTGCAGGGAGAGTGCTGCGGGAGGGAGTTACGGGGAGAGAGTTGCAGGGAGGTAGTTACGGGGAGAAAGTGGCAGGGAGGGCGTTAGGGGGAGAGAGTTGCATGGAGCGAGTTATGGGGAGAGAGGGGCACGGAGGGAGTTACGGGGAGAGATCTGGGGAGGAAGTTATGAGAGGTGCTTTTCCTCAGGTGCCTGCTCAATTCCTGCTTCCTGGGAATGTCACTTGACCAGACTTTGAGAGTTGATGGAGGTGAAAGGCTGAACTTCACTTAGAGTTCACTTTTCCTCTCTCCATCCCTCACATCTTCTCTGTCTTTCTCTGTCTCTCCATTTCTGTATCTACAGCTACTTTCCCTCCTCCCTCCACACTCAACCTCTCTTCCTCTTCCCCCTGCCTCCACACTCAACCTCTCACACTTTCATCCCTTCAAACTCACCCTCTTCCTCCTTCCTTCCTCCTCCAAACTCACCCTCTCTTCCTCCCCTTCCCTCCTCTCTTCTTCCACACTCAACCCTCTTTCTCTGTTCTTCAGCTCTAACTTCTCCACACTCATGCTCCCACTCCCTCCTCCTCAGTGGAGATACTGTTGCTGGTATAAATGAACTCTGTATAATCTATCGCGAAGGAGAAGGTTGGAGTGAATCTCGGGGGTGCAGGAAGGGGGAGTCCGGTATGGGGGAGGGGAATGTGGCGGAGGCGATGGGGCTTTCTCTTGCTTTCTTCCGCTAATGCTTCGTGTTGCGTGTCTGGTTAGGCAAGCGGGGACGCAGAAACAGTGTGGGATCGCTCGACAGTACAATGGAAGTAAGTGGCACCCCCTTCACCCCATCATATCCCTACCCGCCCTCCCCCATCCCTCCAAAAGGCAAACATCCGCCGTAACCCTTTCCATCCCCTGGTACGTCTTTAATGTCTACCATCTTGAATTTGTCTCCCTAAAGCATGAACACGCATGTCGGTGTAACCTCTCCTATGTTTGCACGTTCCCATCCATTTTACCCCTGTCCTACTGTTGTACCTCCCCACCCATGTTTCCTGTTACTAAATTGCCCTCACGGGTGTGGGGGCAGTCCTGCACCTCCCCCTTTTCCATCTCCCACCCCAGACCAATTTATGTCCGGGATCAGGTGTGGGAGGCAGGCCCCTCGATGTCTCTCTGTGGGAGGATTCCGCCTCCAATCCAACCGCCTAGAGACTGAATGAAGAGTCTGAGCCGGAATCCTAATTCCGCATACTCACCCTCTCACCACAACCCTTTAACCTTGGCACATTGCCATTCATTGTCTCTCACAACAGTTTCTCAGTGCTGATGGGCTCAGTGCTTCAGTGGCTAAATGTGGAGCGCACATTCTCGCCCCCATCTCAGTGGAGAAGCTTCCTCTGTCCCAATGTCCCAAAGTTTAAAATTCAATCACTGCCTCTCCTTCAACACCCCTTGCTGCCCATCAACAATCACTGCCTCACATTTTACCATTACCTCTGTGTGTGTGCACGCGCACGCACACACACTCTCTCATCCCACACACACACACACACTCTCATCCCTCACAAACACACATACTCACACACACTCTCACGCCCCCGCCGCCCCACACACACAGACACACACACACTCTCACCCCTCACACATGCACAAACATACTCTCACCCCTCACACACACACACACACTCATCTCTCACAAACAACACACACACACTCATCCCTCACAAACACACATACTCACACACACAATCTCACCCCCACACACACACATATAGAAATGCACACGCACATCACATACATAAATATTCACATGCTCACACATACACAAATACTCACACACATACACACAAATATTCACTCAGACACTCACATACACACAAATACCTACACATACTCACACATTCACACACTCTCACACGCAGATATTTACACACAAAACAGACACACACCATGCTCGCACACTCTTCACACACACATACATACGCACACATATGCATATACATGCACAAAATACTTACATGGTCGCTCACACACACACTTACACTCACATAAGAACATAAGAAATAGGAGCAGGAGTAGGCCATCTAGCCCTTCGAGCCTGCCCCGCCATTCAATAAGATCATGGCTGATCTGTCGTGTCTCAGTTCCACATTCCCGCCCTCTCCCCATAATCCTTAATCCCCTCTCTTATCAAAAACCCATCAACCCGCATCTTAAAAATATTTAGTGAGGTAGCCTCCATCACTTCAACGGGCAGAGAATTCCAGAGATTCACCACCCTTTGAGTGAAGAAGTTCCTCCTCAACTCCATTCTAAACTGCCCCCCCTTTATCTTGAGGCTGTGCCCCCTAATCCTTTCTGAGCGGGAAGAGTCTCTCCACCTCTATCCTATCCATCCCATTCATCACCCACACATATACTCACACATACACATTTACAAACACACAAATGCTCAAACAATTACACACACACACATTAACACACTCATACACACTCTTATATTCACATACAAACTCACATACATACACGTACATTCACACACACATTCACATACTCATATTAACACACACACACACATACACACACACACACACAGAAAACACAACCATGGGGAGAGAGTCAAGACCGACATTAGCATGTAGTTCTGGCTCAACATCACAGTGAAACATTCATTCTGATTCTGTGTCTGCTGGTTCAACTGAGCCGGCTGGCTATCTGCAGAGATCAGATTTCAAGTGTCTGCAGAATAGTCCCTTTGTGATCCTCTCTGATTTCCCCTCTCCACTCAGCTGACTATCCATCTACACTGACCCCACCTCCGCCCAAGGCATCATTGACTCACTCCTCATGGACAGAGCAGTTGGAATCTGGGTTGATCCCACTACCCAAAACTCCAATTGCTCACCAGCCAGCAGATGGGCAGAGGACTTGTGAAGATGACTGTGTAACCAGGAAATGTTCTCTCTCTGTCTCTCACTCCCACAGGGATCCATCATTAGCAGCCCCCGGGTACAGCTGAGACCCGTGCCCATCCAGGAGGAGTCTACCATGCGGCCTCACCGACAGCTCTCCAATTCCGCCTCCTTCCTCGGCTCCCTGTTCGGTAGCAAGCGGGGCAAGCAAGCCGCACAGGCCTATTCGCAAGCTGGCGGAGCCCAGCAGTACCCAGCCTCCTCTTATCAGCCCGCCTACCAGCTCCAGAGCGGGCAGTCGGAGGTGCCTTCCAAGATCCAGGCGCTGCACGCCCAGTACTGCCAGCCGCCGCCACCTTACTACCATCACCATCGCTTCCACGCGCAGCCCAACCCGCAGCACATGAATGTCACCCTCCAGCGGCAGTGCAGGCAGAGACCCACCCTGCCCCCACTCCTGCCCCGTGCCACCATGGTGCACACCATCCGGCCGCCTGTCAGCTCACCACAGTCCCCGCTCGCACCCCACCAACTGCCCACGTACGCCATCAGTCAGCCGATGTCACAGTATGGGCAGCCCCCGCACCCGCACCCCCACCCCGCTGCCCTGCAGGCACAGCATGCCCAGCTGCAGAAGCAGCACCTACACCTGCTACAGTCGCATCACCCGGCGGTGCAGCTGGGCCCGCACCATGGTGCCGCCACAGCCCCGCAGCACCCACTGGCGCAGCACACCTTGAAGCAGCACCCGCTGGCACACCACACCCTGCAGCATGCGCAGCAGCATGCACTGCAGCAGCAGCATGCGCAGCAGCATGCGTTGCAGCAGCAGCACGCGCAGCAGCATGCGTTGCAGCAGCACGTGCAGCAGCATGCATTGCAGCAGCATGCACTGCAGCAACAGCATGCACAGCAGCATGCGCTGCAGCAACAGCATGCGCAGCAGCATGCGCTGCAGCAACAGCATGCGCAGCAGCATGCGCTGCAGCAACAGCACGCGCAGCAGCATGCGCTGCAGCAGCAGCACGCGCAGCAGCATGCGTTGCAGCAGCAGCACGCACTGCACCAGCAGCACGGCCTACCACCACAGCTCTCACCCCACTCACCCCTCTCCCCACTCACGCCGCACTCCCCCCTCACCCCTCTCACTCCCCTCACCCCCCTCACCCCACAATCCCCGCACTCTCCTTACTCGCCACTGCTGCCTCTCTCGCCCCTACCCCCACACCCTCAGCAGACCCTCGTCGGGCAGCCGAGCAGCCAGGTCTCAACTGGAGTCAAAGCCAAACCTGTCAACCGGATTAGCACGGTGGTGTGAGCGAAGGAGCCGATGAGGGTGGGGAGGGGGATAGGGAGGGCAGAGTTTGGAGAGAGCTTTTTTTGGTGGGGGCAGGGAAGGGAAATGGTTCCTTAACCTCTTCACCCTCTTTGGAAATTTCTGTGTCAATCCCTCTCCTGGTTGGATCCTCCTTTTCAGAAATTAGGAGGAGCCATCAGATAGTTGTATACATGGAGTCCTGAGGGGCACCCTGGCCTATCTGGGCCTACCCCAGGCTAGCATGGCCCAACTAGGTCTATCCAAGGCCACTTACCCCAGCCTGCATAGCCTTATCGGGCCTACCATGGCCAAACCAGACATGCCCCAGCCTACCTGCCCGCAGATCCCAGTAAAACTGGCACCAGTTCCATTTGAAGGTGAATATCTGGGCAAATCTTACTGAAAACGTCATTTCCAAATTTTTATGTTAATTTTGCGTTCCAATGCGCGACTGCCGAGGCCCACCAGCCCACAGGCCTAGTTGGGCCTATGTATCATTGCAGTCTGCATGGGCCTCAATTTCCCTCTCATCCCATCCCCACCAACCCTACCCAAACTTTCTCTGTCACAAGACTCTGGATCTCCTCCCCCACCATCTTTTTTAATATATCAAAAGAAATGAACAAAACAAGACAAAAAAATGTATAAACTCTTGCTGTGTTGCACGAAAGCCTGGAAAAGCCAAGGGGAGAGTGAATACTGCCCTCTCCAAAGAGAACGTGCCTCGCTGGCCCAGCATTGAAGTTTGAAAATTATAGAGTCAAGAGGAAGGGGAAGAGAGATTTATTGCGAGGGCCATGTTTCTGAACGAATGTATATTTAAAAAGAAAAACATATATTTAATTGTAATTAATTAATAGGCGGACTGTATAATTCAGCAAATATATTTATTGAAGTACCTTTTGCCAAATTAAGACGTCAAACAGCGGGTGAGTGAGAGGGTGAGACAGCACAGGTGATGATGGCGACAACTCTCAGACGTTGCCATTTCTGATTGGATGAAACAGGATTTGAGGATGACGAGGTGACGCTTTCCTCTGGGTTGTCTCTGGATACTTGTGAGTGCTCCGGGAGCACAGTGGAGAGCCGGGGGATAGGAACTGAGGGTGTTCATCGAGGATTTTTTTTTCTCGCCATGGCGGGTAGAGTTACAGCCACATGCCCATGTACCATCGCCATGAAGGGGAATCACTGACCCGTGTCCCATCACTATGCGGGGGAATCACAGACCCCCATCCCATCACCTTGTGGGGGAATCACAGACCTACATCCCATCATAGTGTGGGGAAATCACAGACCCTGTCCCATCACATGTGGGGGAATCACAGACCTATGTTCCATCACTGTGTGGGAGAATCACAGACCCACGTCTCATCACCATGCAGGGGAATCACAGACCCTGTCCCATCTCCGTGTGGGGGAATCACAGACCCACGCTTCATCACTGTGTGGGGGAATCAAAAATCCATGTCTCATCACCGTGTGGGGTAATCACAGACGCCCGTCCCATCACTGTGTGGGGGAATCAAGGGCCCCCATCCCATCACTGTGTGGGGGAATCACAGGCCTCTTTCCCATCACTGTGTGGGGAATCATAGAACCTGTCCCATCACCATGTGGGGAAATCACAGACATGTGTCCCATCATGGTGTGGGGGAGAGTCATAGGCACAGACCCCTGTCCCAACACAATGTAGGGGAATAACAGTGATACATTAAAATCTGATATTGTAGGCACAGGGATTATGAGAGTGCCTGACAATTTAAATGACCTTCCAGCATCCGGCCTCAATTGTCCCCATCAAACAGTCCCAAGACAGGTACAACACAGGATTAAATATAGAATAAAGCTCCCTCTACACTGTCCCCATCAAACATTCCCAGGACAGGTACAGGACAGGGTTAGATACAGAATAAAGCTCCCTGTCCATTGACCCAAATAAACACTCCCAGGTACAGCATGGGGTTAGATACAGAGTAAAGCTCCCTCTACACTGTCCTCATCAAACTCTCCCAGGACAGGTACAGCACAGGGTTAGATACAGAGGAAAGCTCCCTCTACACTGTCCCCATCAAACACTCCTAGAACAAGTACAGCAGGGGTTAGATACAAAGCTCTCTTTACGCTGTCCCCATCAAACACTCCCAGGACAGATACATCGCGGGGTTAGATACAGAGTAAAGTTCCCTCTGCACTGTCCCCATCAAACACTCTCAGGACAGGTACAGCACAGGGTTAGATACAGAGTAAAGCTCCCTCTACACTGTCCCCATCAAACACTCCTAGAACAAGTACAGCAGGGGTTAGATACAGAGTAAAGCTCTCTCTACACTGTCCCCATCAAACACTCCCAGGACAGATACAGCATGGGATTAGATGCAGAGTAAAGCTCCATCTATACTGTCCCCGTAAAACACTCCCAAGACAGGTACAACACGGGGTTATATACAGAGTAAAGCATCCTTTATATGGTCCCCATCAAACACTCTCAGGATAGGTACAGCATGGGGTTAGATACAGAATAAAGCTCCCTCTACACTGTTCCCATCAAACACTCCCAGGACAGGTACAGCACGGGGTTAGATACAGAGTAAAGCTTCCCCTACACTTCTCCATCAAACATGCCCAGGACAGGTACAGCATGGGCTTAGATACAGAGTAACGCTTCCTCCACTCTGTCCCCATCAGTTCTGAGTGTCCCACATTGAACACAGCCTTGTTTACTGCCAGAGATTATAAAAATCTCAGTGGAATGTCTTACAAATTATTATATCTCCTTTCATTCTACCAGGGGATATTGTAAGTCAATGTAGAAATATAATTCTAGTTGTTTTCCAGCTACATAGTACATATAATGTAAAATGTCGAAAGTTTAAATTACTGTGCAGAAGCATTATATCAGAGTTACTTGGAATCTAATCGACGGTTCGGGGTCATTCATGTGGAATAACAGATATCTGGGAGTGAGTTATAGACTGGAATCTAATCAGAGTGTTCCGGTGGTTTATATATAGAATTTCAGATACCCAAGTGTGACTTACAGACTGGAATCTAATCAAGGGGTTCAGGGTGGTTTATATATAGAATAACAGATACCCAGAGTGAGTTTCAGATTGGAATCTAATTGAGGGGTTCGGGGTGATTTATATATAGAATGATAGATACCCAGGAATGAGTTACAGATTGAAATCTGATCAAAGGATTCGGGATGATTTATCTGGAATAATATATACCTGGGAGTGAGTTACAGACTGGAATCTAATCGAGGGGTTTGGGGTGGTTTGTATATAGAATAACATACCCAGGAGTGAGGTACAGACTGGAATGTAATTGAGGGGTGTGGGGTAGCTTATATATAGAATGACAGATATGCCGGAGACTGTTACAGAGTGGAATCTAATCGAGGAGCTAGCGTTGGTTTATATATAGAAAGACAGATACCCCAGAATGAGTTACAGACTGGAATCCAATCAAGGGGTTCAGGGTGGCTTATATATAGAAGAACAGATATCTGGGAGTGAGTTACAAACTCTAAATCTCACCGAGGGGTTCAGGGTGGCTTATATATAGAATAACAGATACCCAGGAGTGAGTTACAGACTAGAATCTAATTGAGGGGTTTGGGATGGTTTATATATAAAACAACAGAAAACCAACTGGAATCTAATTGAAGAGTTCGGGGTGGTTTACATATAGAATAACCGTTACCTGGGAGTGAATTACAGACTGGGATCTAACAAAGGTGCTTGGGATGATTTGGATAGAGGCTTTATGTATAAAACAGATACCCAGAGTGAGTTGTAAACTGGAATCTAATCAAGGGATTTGGGATGGTTTACATATAGAACAACAGATATCCGGGAGTGAGTAACAGACCACTATCTAATAAAAATGTTCGGGTGGTTTATGTATAGAATATCAGATACCCAGGAGTGAGTTACAGATTGGAATCTAATCAAGGGGTTCAGGGTGGTTTGTATATAGAATAACAGATATAGAATATGTGAGTTACAGATTGGAATCTAATCGAGGGGTTCAGGGGAGTTTATATACAGAATAACAGATACCCAGGAATGAGTTACAGCCTGGAATCTAATCAAGGGGTTCGAGGTGGTTTATATATAGAATAACAGATACCTGGGAATGAGTTATGGACTAGATTCGAATTGAGGGGTTTGGGGTGGTTTATATCTGGAATAACAGAAACCCATGAGTGAGTTACAGACTGGAATCTAATCGAGGGGTTTGAGTGATTAAAATTAGAGTAACATATCTGGGAGTGAGGCATCACACCTGCACCTTCACTGGGGCCTCACTGCTGGGTTTATGTGTCCCCCAACCTTTGCCTGGATCATTCGGCATGTGGCTGAATCTGAGGGGAGTCCCCTGCTCCACACCCCTCTCCCTCCCAACTCCCCCACATACCAACACAATGCAGCCCTGGCTATCACAATGTGAAGAACACAGCCCCCTCTCACCTTCCTGCCACCCACTACCCTGAGAATCACGGCTCTACCACCTCTTCAACCTTCCCCGACATGAATGAGGGGGAGTGACACGCCGACCTGGAGAAGCCGTTCCCCTCCACACTTCCCCATGTGCCAGTGATAACCCCCTCTCTCAGATGGCCTTTTAAAATTCTGAGTGAGATCTTGCCACCTCTGTACGTGTGCGGGTGTGGGTGTGTGCGTGCGTGCATTCGGGTGGGTGGGTGGAAAGATCCGGAACCCGGATTCTCCAAAAACAACAAAAAGCAGCTCCCGGCCACTCACTGGGTATTCTGAACTGCCTGGGAGGATGGTCCTTGTGGAGTGATGTCAGTGCGTGCATGTTACAAGCCTTGTGTGATGTAAGCAAATGCATGGTCTCAAATCACGTGACTGGTAGAAAGCGTGTCAGCAAAGTGGTGTTTGTATGTTCCCTCTTTTTATTTTATCGGGTTTTATCTTCCGTTTGTTGAAATGATAACGAGTGATCTGTTTCTCTTGTGTGTACATAATTATCTGACAAATGATAATAAAGAGATCTGTTAAGTTATTTTCAAAGTTTTAGTCGCCTGGGAGCTGCTTTTGTGCAAGGGCGGGTGGGCGGGCGCGTGGGCCAGGAGAGTGGCCAAACAACAAAAGGAAGCAGAGGATCTGGTGGTGCAGTAGGAGGCCATTCTTTCCATCAGGCTTGTGCTGGCCCCTTTGAAAGAGCAATTAGTCCCACAATCTTGCTTCCTCCCTCCTCCCCCTTCCTTTAGCCCTGCAAATTTTCCCCCTTTAATTATGTGTCCTATTGCTTCCTTTCTGAGGGCGAATCTTCTTCCACTGCTGTTTCATGTAGCACCTTCCACATCATAACAACTCGCTGCATCAAACAAAATAAATGAATCTCATCTACCCCTCTCTATGGTACTTTTACAATTCTCCTCAATCTGTGACCCTACTCCAGGTATCAACTGTCCCACCTTTGGGAGACACTTTCTCCTCATTTATGTCAATTAAATCTCCCCCCATAACCACCTCTGCTCTAAAGGGGAATGATATCAGCTTCTCCCAGTCTTTCTCTAAATGAACCAATGTTCCTTCATGTCTGGATTCTGGTAAATCTCCCTCCGCTCCACCCCACGGCCTCAACATCCTTCTGTAAACATCCTGGCAGTTACCATGAACCAAAAACTGAACTAAACCCAGCCATATAAATATTACTTGGGGAGTCAGAAGGTAAGTTACTCTCTGCAGAATTTCCAGCCTCTGTCTGCTCTGGGAGCCACAGTATTTATATGGCTGGGTCCAGTTTAGTTTCTGGTCAATGGTAACCCCCAGGATGTTGATAGTGGGGGGGGGATTCAGCGATGGAAATGTCATTGAATGTCATGGGGTGATGGTTAGATCCTCTCTTGTTGGAGATAGCATTGCCTGGTGCTTGTGTGGGGTGAATGTTACTTGCCACTCGTCAGCCGGAGCCTGGATATTGTCCAGGTCTTGCTGCATTTGGACACGGGCTGCTTCAGTATCTGAGTGGCAAATAGTACTGAACATTGTGCATTCATCACTTCTGACCTTATGATGGAAGAAAGGTCATTGATGAAACAGCTGAAGATGGTTGGGGCCTAGGACACTAACCCTGAAGAACTCCTGCAGTAATGTCCTGGAGCTGAGATGACTAACCAACCACCACAACAATCTTCGTTTGTGCCAGGCATGACTCCAATCAGTGGAGAGTTTGCCCCCTGATACCCATTGACTCCAATTTTGTTAGGGCTCCTTGATGCTACACTCGGTCAAATGTTGTCTAGATATCAAGGGCAGTCGCTCTCACCTCATCTCTGGAGTTCAGCTCTTCTGTCCATGTTTGCACTTAGGCTATAATAGGTCAGGAGCTGAGTGAACTTGGCAAAACCCCAACTGGGGCACTGAGCAGGTTATTGCTGAGTAGGTGCTGCTTGATAATGCTGTTGATGATCCCTTTCATGACTTTACTGGTGATTGAGATGGGGCGGTAATCGGCCAGGTTGGATTTGTCATATTTCTTATGAACAGGACATAGCTGGGCAATTTTCCATACTGATGGATAGATGTCAGTGTTGTAGCTGGACTGGAGTAGCTTTGATGCGGATATGCCGGCGTTGGACTGGGGTAAACACAGTAAAACGTCTGACAACATTAGGTTTAAGTCCAACCGATTTATTTGATAGTAAACTCATTAGCTTTCGAGGTTACCCCCTTCGTCAGGTGAATGGAGAGTTCTGGCCTCAGACCTGGAGTAGCTTGCCCAGGGCACTGCAAGTTCTGGAGCACAAGTCTTCAGAACTATTGCTGCAATAGTCGGGGCCCATTGCCTTTGTAGTATCCAGTGCCTTCAGCCGTTTCTTGATATCACATATAATGAATTGAAATGGCTGAAGAGTGACATCTGTGATGATGGCAACCACAGTAAAAAGTCTGACAACACCAGGTTTTAGTCCAACCTATTTATTTGATAATATACTCACAAGCTTTCGGGGTTAGCCCCTTCGTCAGGTGAATTCACCTGACGAAGGGGCTAACCCCGAAAGCTTGTGAGTATATTATCAAATAAATAGGTTGGACTAAAACCTGGTGTTGTCAGACTTTTTACTGTGTTTACGCCAGTCCAACGCCGGCATACTCACATCATGATGGCAACCTCCAGAGGAGGACGAGATGGATCATCCACTCAGCATTTCTGGCTGAAGATTGTTGTGAACATTTCAGCCTTATCTTCTGCACTGATGTGCTGGGCTCCTCCATCATTGAGGATGTGGATATTTATGGAACTTCCTCCTCCAGTGATTTATTTAATTGTCCACCACAGTTCATGGCTGGATGTGACAGGACTGCAGAGCTTAGATGTGGTTTGCTTGATTTGGGATTGCTTAGCTCTGTTTATTAAGTTGCTGCTTATGCTGTTCGTCATGCAAATAACTCCACCAGGTTTACTCCTTTTTAGGTGTGCCTGGTGCTGCTCCTGGCATGCCCTCCTGAACTCTTCATTGAACCAGGGAAAGCTCTTCTAATTCAAGTTGGAAACATGCATGGCTCATGTCCAACTTAAAAAATGTTTGGCTACCAGCTAATCTGCCATACAGGTCTTCAATCAGGGGCATGGGGTATTTGTCAAGTTTAGAAACTGTATTGATCGTAAGCTTATAGTCTCCACAAAGTCAAACTGACTTATCTGGTTTGAGGACAGGAACAACAGGTGCAGCCCACTCTGTGAACTGTAGGGGTCTTATTATGCCCAGCTTTTCCAGGTGTTGCAGGCCCACTCTATCTTTTCTAATAGGGAGTATGGAACTGGCCTTGCTCTAAAATACTGTGGCATAGCATCAGGGTTGACATAGATCTTAGCTTTGGCTCCCCTTATTTTTCCAAGTCCTTCCTGGAAAACTTAGGGGTACTTATTGATGACTTTGTACAGTCCCCCCATGCCCAGCTTGAAGATCTCCAGTCAGTTCAGTCTGACATGATGGAATCAATCTCTCCCCATGAGCAAGATCTTTGTATCTGTACAATGATGAGTAGAAGTCGAGCTGACTGCTGTCTGTAAGTCACCAGGATCATCATGGCACCCTTTATCTGTAATGGTTTTCCCATGTAGGTAGCTGTGATAATCCTGATGAGATCCATAGGAAATCACTGCTTGATCTCGCCATGACACTCGTTGAGTCGGAGTTCCCCTGGTAACAGGCAGTGGGCTGTTCAGCTAGAACTCACAACCAATGTACAAGGACTGAGCCTGCTGAAACGGTAATCCCAGGCAGGAACTAATGTGTGTACACCATGGTAGTGGTTTTACTTTGCATTCTATAATAAAGTAAGTTCCTTTCCAGTCGGGCTTCCTGTGTCATTTCAGTGGCCAGCCTGGCCTTTGTGTCTTCTAAGTTTAGAGACTGAATACCAGCCCGGAGTGATTATAAATCTGCTGCCCCATAACAGAGACTGCAGTCCCCTGTTCACTTCTTTTTTTAGTGGGTGGCCATTTACTAACAACTCCATCGTTATGTGGGCAATCTTTGTCATGGAGGTGCAATTTAACTGCATTGTTTCTGTTCCTGGCAATGGGTATACCTGCAAGGTACGGTTCAGTGCTGGACTTGGCCTCTTTCTGAAACAGCACACATTTTGACTGTCCTTATATTTTTGTCTCCATTGCAGTAGTCTGCTGTTCTGCATCTACAACCTTCTGGAATATGCTCCCTAGAAGTCCGAAGGCTGTCCCTGCTTTTCCTTGATTGCCAAGTGATGTAGCTCAGTTCTAACATTACAAAGGAATCTTTGATATTTTGCTGATACCATCGCTCTCAGTTGCCCTTCCTCCACAATTGGCGGACACTGTTCTCTGATGCCCCCTGTAGTTCCTGAGCTCCTTTCTCTGCAGTCCCCAATGATAGAGTATCACTTTAGATCCAAACTGGGTTCTGCTAATCATTTTTTTAGACTGTCACATTGTTAATTCCACAGACCAGTCTATCTCGTAACATGTTGTTCAAGGATGACTTGAATTCGTAGTGCCCTGCCTATTTTTGTAGCCTGGTCAGAAATTTGGTGACAGATGCTCCAGGGGTTTGCCCTGCTGCATTAAAGAGGAAATGTCAAAGTATTGTGAAAGGTCATAATAGCCTTTCACCAAGTCTGCTAATTTATAAAGTTTTGGAGTTGGGGTATCCAAGTAGGTCAGGCTTTTTATTATACTGAAAGTCAGGATCCTTTATGCTGTCAACCTGCACACTGCTTTTGTTCCCCTCAATTTTGTTAGCCCGAAGAAAAATCGCATGCACTCTGCACATTCTTCTATGCTTTCATCATAGATTTCAAGTTTGTCAAAAAGAGACATAATTTACCAGAAGATCACTTGTCTTGATGGTAACGGTTGCCCAAAGGGAAGGAGAAAACTAGTTTTACTCCTTGTCGCCAATGTAAAATCTCACTGAGGCCAGTTTGCCGTTACCAACGTTCTTTATTTACAATGTGCTAAAGGTACCACTTCTTCTTCACCCTGGAGTCCTTCAACTGTCGGCTTGAGTGAAGCAGCTAGTTTTAAACAACTCCCCAACCCGCACTGCTGCTCCTTTCCTGTTTGGCGAGCTTCCACTTGCATCATAGAGGAGCTCGCACCCTATGAGGCTCACCTGAGGACTCATTGATGATTTAACAGGCAACAAATGCTGGGTCCAGCGAGTGAGTCTACATCCCTGTGAATGAATAAAAAGAAAATAAAACTGAAATAGCCACTATCTGGGATGGCTATATGGCAGAATACGCCGGAAGTGCAAGTTCATGAGTCCTGGATAAGTAATCAGCAGCAGTTACATTCAGGGTAAGTTGAAGGATTCTGACTCATGGAGAGGGACTGTTTTTCCAGATTCACAGCACAAAATCTCAGAGTCATCGGACCGTGATTAGAAAAAATGTAAACATAAGACATAGGAGCAGCAGTGGACCATTCAGCTCTCCAGGCTGCTGCCCTATTCAACATCATCACAGGCTGATCCCATGTCTCTCAGAATCTTGTAGGTCTCAGTAAGATCGATTCTTGCCCTCCCAAACTCTGGAGAATGGAAGATTTATTTATTCAGCCTCTTGTGGTATGAGAACCGATTCCCCCCCTCCGCCCCTTGTTCCAGGGAATCCAATCTAGTGATCTCCAGTGCAAGTGTTATGAACCGAGCCAGTGTTAGTACTGGGATATATCAGATCCCAGGGTGGAACTTCCCTTGATACATCCTAACTTGTATTCTTTTGTTTGGAGGATGGCTACTGAACAATGCCTTAGATATGGCAGAGGAACTTTTAATAAAACAATGAAACAAGAAAAGGTGAACTATAATACATTACTCCTTCACCCCAGCTATACCTTTCCAGATATAAACAGATCGGTAAGGATAACACAAGTTACAAAATCTATCCCATACTCCAATGTTCTCAATAAGTACACAATCTCGGTAAGCCAACAGGCCAACTGTGGTCAGATATACTACATTCTGAAACCAACTGGTAGTCGGCACCCCAAGGCAACTTCTATGGATTTCTGATCAACACGCCCCTCACCCCACCCACCATACCCTCAAACGTTTATCAAACTGTGAGCCAACTGGTCTCACTGGAACTCTGGGCAGGATTTTCTAGCCATTCCTGCCAGCAGGATCTTCCAGCCCTATCAAAGACAATCAGTACCCCCTCGGCGGCAGGATAGGTGAACCACGCAAGATGCTGGAGACATCAGCAGGACAGGAACATCCCACCGGTGGCTGAAGATGAGCCAACCGCATCCGTCGATGGAAATCATGCCTTGGTTAGGGTCTGAAAATCCTGCCCTCTCTCTTCCACACAAGGGTTTCCAGTCTTTGCTCTCAAAGCACATGACTCAAAATTTTCTCCCAAATGACTTTCTCTTTTGGATGTCTCCACCAAGGATCTATCTCAAGGGTTTTGATCTCTCCTCTCGATGGTCCTCTCCTCCCCTAAATCACCATGTGCATTCGAGCTTCGCCTCTCACAAGCACTCTCTCAGATACCCATCACGTTGACAGAACAATGCTGCTTCCTGAGCCTGTAAGGAGTAAGCAGTCACCAACCTTTGGATCTCCTTGGATCTCTGGCTGTTCTCAAGCCCGTAGGTCTGCATCCTGCAACCCTGTCTCTTAACCTGGAGCCTCTGCTCCTCACTCTTAACTTTACTGAATACGATCTGTTCATGATTCCTGTCCTTGTACCTTACCTTTAGCCTGTCTTGGAACTTTTTCCAGCCCCTCCCAGGTTTTTCGAACCTTTTTATTTAGTATGGGACTTGTCCACTGCCCCTTTTGCATTGTCCTGCTTGTTTCTGTGACACTAGTGTTTTTCTTCTGAACTTCAACTGATTTTGTTGACTCAATGGGCCCCTGCATCATTTTCCTGTTTTAAAAGTCATGGAACCTTATGAAAATGCCAGTATCTTTTGAAGTGCTCCCTCACAGCACCAGGGACCCAGGTTCGATTCCAGGTCGCTGTCTGACTGGAATTTGCACCTTCTCCCATGTCTGTGTGGGTTTCTTCCGAGTGCTCCGGTTTCCTCCAACGTTCCAAAAATGTGCAGGTTAGGTGGATTGGCCATGCTAAATTGCCCCTTGGTGTCCAAAGAAGTGCAGGTTAGGTGAATTGGCCTTGGTAAATTATCCCTTAGTGTCCAAAGAAGTGCAGGTTAGATGAATTGGCCATGGTAAATTGCCTCTTAGTGTCCAAAGATGTGTAGTTTAGTGATGTAAATACATTGGGTTATGAGGATAGCATCTGGGTAAGTTGCTCTATTAGAGAGAGTCGGTGCATACTTGATGGGCTGAATAGCCTTCTGCAGCGCAGAGATTCTATGATTCCCTGACGAATGTTGAAAATTTAAACTAAGCTGAAAACCTAAAGCTATAGCTTATTTCCAGCACACACAGATATCAATTAACGAAACTCAGAAGCAGGATTTTATGGTTCTTCCCACATTTAGGATCTCCTGATTCCTGAACCATCACCACCTTCCACTCCCCCGCCCCCCAGCATTTTCCTCATCTGTGGAGAGAGAAACAGACTTTCTCTCTTCTAGACAATGGTGCCAACAAAGAGCAAAGTATGTTCATAGGGCAAAAGATTCCCTTTGTTTGTCCCCCTTCATGCCACTATTTACACTCTTCTGACCCCAATGGTGCCATTAACACCTGTCTTTCTCTTTACGTCCATGACATTTTTGTCATTCTCTCAACTCGGACCTTATCACCGACTTTTCAATTTGCCCCTCCCCCCTGACAATTTAATCTATCTTTCTCCGGTTCTGTACAAAAGAGTCACACAGACTGGAAATGTTTCTCTGTTCACAGATGTTGCCCAACCCCTGGAGTTTATCCGGCATTTTCTAATTTTGGACTTTCAGCATCCGCAATATTTTGCATCTGTTACAGTTAGTCCAGATGTGGTCCCACCTGAAGGACTGCAGGAAGACCTCCTTTCTCCCCTCGCACTGCCTGCCTTCCTCATCGCTTGCTGCACCGACTGCTGACTCCATTGTTAGATTTGTTCGGAAGAGGGTTTGAACCTGGAAGAGATCACAAAGAATTCACATTAGACCTCAGTAAGACTGCAATTAAAAGTTACCTTATCCTCTACCATCTTCTGCCACTCCAAGTTGTCCCAAGGCACCTCACAGTAAATGGCGATGTTTGGAAGAGCAGTCACTCTTGTGATGCAGGAGGCATGACAGCTGATTTGGGCACAGTAAGCTGCGGCAAACGGCCAACATGAGAATGACCCAGAACGTCAGATTTCAGAGTGTTGGTTGAGGGATAAATATGGGCCCCTGGACACAGGGGTGAATTCCCCATAACTCCCACCGGCTACTACCACCAGTGGCTGTGGGAGATTATTTGTAAACATGAGGGGGCAGAGGTATTAATGTCTTGAACTGAGCACCGACCCTCCCACAATATGGCACTCCCTCAGCACTGACCCTCCCACAGTGCAGCGCTCCCTCAGCACTGACCCTCCCACAGTGCGGCGCTCCCTCGGCACTGACCCTCCCACAATGCGGTGCTCCCTCAGCACTGACTCTCCCACAGTGCGGCGCTCCCTCAGCACTGAGCCTCCCACAGTGCGGCGCTCCCTCAGCACTGAGCCTCCCACAGTGCGGTGCTCCCTCAGCACTGACCCTCCCACAGTGCGGCGCTCCCTCGGCACTGACCCTCCCACAGTGCGGCGCTCCCTCAACACTGAGCCTCCCACAGTGCGGCGCTCCCTCGGCTCCAACCCTCCCACAGTGCGGCGCTCCCTCAGCACTGACCCTCCTACAGTGCGCCGCTCCCTCAACACTGAGTCTCCCACAGTGCGCCGCTCCCTCAACACTGAGCCTCCCACAGTGCGGCGATCCCTCAGCACTGACCCTCCTACAGTGCGGCGCTCCCTCAGCACTGACCCTCCTACAGTGCGCCGCTCCCTCAACACTGACCCTCCCACAGTGCGGCGCTCCCTCAACACTGAGCCTCCCACAGTGCGGCGATCCCTCAGCACTGACCCTCCCACAGTGCGGCGCTCCCTCAGCACTGACCCTCCTACAGTGCAGCGCTCCCTCAGCACTGACCCTCCCACAGTGCGGCGCTCCCTCAGCACTGACCCTCCCACAATGCGGTGCTCCCTCAGCACTGACCCTCCCACAGTGCGGCGCTCCCTCAGCACTGACCCTCCTACAGTGCGGCGCTCCCTCAGCACTGACCCTCCTACAGTGCGCCGTTCCCTCAGCACTGACCCTCCCACAGTGCGGCGCTCCCTCAGCACTGACCCTCCTACAGTGCGCCGCTCCCTCAACACTGAGCCTCCCACAGTGCGGCAATCCCTCAGCACTGACCCTCCCACAGTGCGGCGCTCCCTCAGCACTGACCCTCCTACAGTGCGGCGCTCCCTCAGCACTGACCCTCCTACAGTGCGCCGCTCCCTCAACACTGACCCTCCCACTGTGCGGTGCTCCCTTGGCACTGACCCTCCCACAGTGCGGTGCTCCCTCAGCACTGACCCTCCTACAGTGCGCCGCTCCCTCAACACTGACCCTCCCACAGTGCGGCGCTCCCTTGGCACTGACCCTCGGACAGGTGTTTTTTTATCACCTCGAGTTTGGCGGGAACTTCCTGTCAGCAAATTGAGTCACCACAGTTCCTTCATTACAACACCTGACTTGAAAGATTCGCGAGGGTGAAATAAGAGGGAGCTGACTACCTGGAAAACCGAAGAAATAGATGTGTTTTAAGTAGAAATGTTTGACCAAAGAGAGGGAACTCATATCAGTAGCGCCGGGTCACAAGTGACCGTTGGCGGTGATGAGGCTGCGGATTCAGCTGACGAAGGGGGGCGGATGAGCTCGTGCAGGGGTCCGCGTGCTGCGAGGGCAGGGCGGGGCCAGGGCAATGACGCCATGGTCCGGGGGACGGGGCAGCGTCGCCATGGCCTCGGGGGGCGAGGCTATGACGCCATGGTCCGGGGGCGTGGCGATGAAGTCGTTCTCCGGGTGGGAAAGGGAACTGCGGTGTCGATCCTGGCTGGAGGCGGGCTCACACGGGGCAGGCGAGGCGGGTCGTCACATGGAGCTTGCAGACGTTGTCGTGAGGGCGGGGCCAAGAAAGACGGGGGCTCGGAATAATGACGTCAGCGGGACTGGGATAGGACACGGATGGAGCGGCGCTCCGACGTGATGATGTCAGCGCGCAGAGTCTGGATCGGACGGACTCGCCCCAAGGCTGTGACGTCAGCACGCAGTGCTTGAGTCTTTGTGGAGAGGTGTCTCCGACGTGTTGGCATCAGCGCGCAGGGCTACGTGTGGCGCGACTCGGACGTGCAGTTGTCAGCAACGTTGCGTCTCGGACTGTGTTCAACGTCTTCCTGACGTGATGACATCATGGGGCTGCGTCTGGGTGAATATGTGTGGAGACGCTCTGACGTACTGATGTCATCACGTTGCCAGTGTGCGTGTGGAGCGACTTGCTGACGTTCCCCATGTTGGCTCTCTGTCTACGTGCGGGGGGAAGAGGGACTCTTTGACGCACGGCGGAGGCGGCCGACTGTGGCGGCGGCGGCGGGGTGCAGTGGGGCGGATCTGGGTCCGGCGCAGCACCGCTGGAGGGGTGGGGGAGGGGGTATTGTTCCGCGGTCAGGGGAAGAGGGGGGAGGGGGAGACAGAGAGAAGCTGGAGCAGAGAAAAGGCAGAAGCAGCTTTTGTTTCAGAGTGTGAGGAGGGAGAGTCTCCTAGAGAGAGAGAGAGAGAAGCAGCCATTGTCTCACAGGGAGGCTGAGTGTGAGGGAGGTCATCTTCTCCCTCAGCAAACTGAGGAGGATCCAGGAGAGAATTCATATTGGGATTAATCCAAATCCAAATCCTGGAGAGAATTCACACTGAGGAAGATCCAAATCCTGGAGAGAATTCACACTGAGGAAGATCCAAATCCTGGACAGAATTCACTCTGAGGAAAATTCAAATCCTGGAGAGAATTCACAACAAGAATCCAAATTCTGGAGTGATTTCACACTGAGAATCCAAATCCTGGCGAGATTTCACACTGAGAATCCAAATCCTGGAGAGTATTCACACTGAGGAAGATCCAAATCCTGGAGAGTATTCACACTGAGGAAGATCCAAATCCTGGAGAGAATTCACACCGAGAATCCAAATCCTGGAGAGAATTTACACCGAGAATCCAAATCCTGGAGAGAATTCACACCGAGAATCCAAATCCTGAACAGAATTCACACCGAGAATCCAAATCCTGGAGAGAATTCACACCGAGAATCCAAATCCTGGAGAGAATTCACACCGAGAATCCAAATCCTGAACAGAATTCACACCGAGAATCCAAATCCTGAACAGAATTCACACCGAGAATCCAAATCCTGAACAGAATTCACACCGAGAATCCAAATCCTGAACAGAATTCACACCGAGAATCCAAATCCTGAACAGAATTCACACCGAGAATCCAAATCCTGAACAGAATTCACACCGAGAATCCAAATCCTGAACAGAATTCACACCGAGAATCCAAATCCTGAACAGAATTCACACCGAGAATCCAAATCCTGAACAGAATTCACACCGAGAATCCAAATCCTGAACAGAATTCACACCGAAAATCCAAATCCTGAACAGAATTCACACCGAGAATCCAAATCCTGAACAGAATTCACACCAAAGTGAATCGAGGATAGAATTCACACTGAGATTAACCGAGAATTGTGGCTGATCTGAATTGAGGAAAATCTGAATCCAGGATTTGAGGCTAATTCAAATCTAGAATTTGAGGATAATTTGAATTGTGGATCACCTGAAGCGAGAATTTGCGGGTAATTCAAATTGAGAGTCCAAATTCTTGGAATTGAGGGTAATCTTAATCCAGATTTTAAGGATACTTGAATTGAGCATCTGTTCGAGTGGGAGGCGATCCTCAATCCAGTGTGGGACTTGCTGGATTGACTGAGGAGAGGAGAGGAATCGACATCCTCCGGCTAATGGCCCCTTGAACCCCCCCACCCCTCAAGTGGGGTGGGTACACACGGCAATCTGACCGACTCCTGTCATTCTTGTATCGTGAGGTTGACCGTAACCCCCCCCACACACCCCTGCCTTACACCACTTCCCTCATTCCAACTGCCCTTTAAACCCTTTGCCACTCATCCTTTATCCTTTCCGCCCCTCTTTTCCCCCCCCCGCAACTTCGCTCTTTCCCCTGCCCCCCCTGGGGGGGGGAAACCTGGGGGGAAGAAAATGTCGGAATACGAGGAGTTTGTGGCGCCGGCCTGAATGCCCCGTCTTCGAGCCGAGCTGGGAGGAGTTCGCTGACCCGATGGGGGTACATCGCCAAGATCAGGCCCATCGCCGAGAAGAGTGGAATCTGCAAGATCAGGCCTCCTCTGGTTGGTGTGAATAAACAATAACATGGTGGGGAGAGGGGGAGGTGCGGGTGGAGAGTTTTATGTATAAGAAGCACACATACACAAATGTTAATGGAGTCTCACTACCCCCCCCACCCCCCATCTCTGCATCCCTGCATCCGTGGAAATTTGTCCAATTTCAGTGTGTCTGTGTGGGCCTACAGGCCTGCTAAATCGTGAAGCCTTCCCTGAAAAAAGGCCCTACACTCCTCGAGGAGTAAAAACAACTGAGATGGTGGCGAGAGAGAGAGAGATGAATCTCCCTTCTCTCTCTCCCCTCATAGCCCCCCACCCCAACTTCTCATGTCTTTGCCGAGACCTGAAATATCCCAGTTCACGTGTGGACGTACAAGGGAGAAGAAGACCCCTGCCCTTTGCCCCTGCCTCCCCAGAATTAATCTCGGTTTCTACCTCCCTCCCTTTCCCTCCGTTCTGCTTGTTCTCAAAGAGAACCAAAAAACAAGAGATTGCATTTTCTGCTGTCTTGCCAATCTTGTTCCCTGATATTCCCTGATTTTTTTTTAAAAGCAGGAAGATGGCAGCTTTGCAGGCACATCCTTGGTGTTTGTTTGGTGTGATGTGTATATGATTGTTTTATCGACACAAACCATACTTGTGTCGTTTTCCACCCCCACCCCCCCCCTGCCAAAAATTGACCTATTAGCACACAAAATGAAGCGGTAAATGTGTTCCCCCCACCCCACCCCACCCCGAGCCCTGTGGGTAAGTGATTGTTCTTCCCCTTTTCTCTGATTGTTGGGGGAATGGGTTCTCGGAATGCCCCCCCCACCCCCCAAATGCCTGCTGCCTCACTCTCCCTGTGCTGATCGCATAGACCAGCTCGAAGTTTCATCATGTTGAACTGCCATCTTCAAACTGGGGAGTTGAGAAAGAGTCAAGCGTGGCATCCGAATTGTTCCCTTGTTGACACTCCGAAAGCTGAGCCGTGTTCACCCGTGGCTATTGGCGTAGGGAAGGCTGTTGCCTAAGCTTTGGCCGAATGGCAGGTTTCAGGCCTTGAAACCCCCGCCGTTGTTACCCCTTCATGCCCTCACTCTGCACCAGGGCAAGGATCCACGAGAGCTTGGTCCCCTTGCTTTGGTCAGTCTGAGGTCATGGGTCTTAGAAACAAGAGGCTGAGCTTCCAGGAGTAGGCATGGGAAGACATAGCAGAGATATGGAGTCAGTTCACAGCTTAGTCATGACCTCATTTAATGGGGGAAATCAGGCTCGAGAGGGGCTGAATGGCCTCCTCCTGTTCCTGTGAAACAGGCCCGAGAATGGGCTGAATGGCCTCCTCCTGTTCCTGTGAAACAGGCTCGAGAATGGGCAGAATGGCCTTGTCCTATTCCTGTGAAACAGGCTCGAGAACAGGGCTGAATGGCCTCCTCCTGTTCCTGTATAGCAGGCTGGAGAATGGGGCTGAATGGCCTCCTCTTGTTCCTGTGTAGCAGAGTCGAGGATGGGGCTAAATGACCTCCTCCTGTTCCTCTGAAACAGGCTCAAGAACGGGGCTGAATGGCCTCGTCCTATTCCTGTGAAACAGGCTCGAGATCGGGGCTGAATGGCGCCTCCTGTTCCTGTGTAGCAGACTCGAGAACAGGCTGAATGGCCTCCTCCTGTTCCTGTGTGGCAGACTCGAGAACGGGGCTGAATGGCCTCCTCCTGTTCCTGTGACACAGGCTCGAGAATGGGGCTGAATGGCCTCCTCCTGTTCCTCGTGAAACAGGCTCGAGAACGGGGCTGAATGGCCTCCTCCTGTTCCTGTGAAACAGGCTCGAGAACGGGGCTGAATGACCTCCTCCTGTTCCTGTGAAACAGACTCGAGAATGGGGCTGAATGGCCTCCTCCTGTTCCTGTGAAACAGGCTTGAGAACGGGGCTGAATGGCCTCCTCCTGTTCCTGTGAAACAGGCTCGTGAACGGGGCTGAATGGCCTCCTCCTGTTCCTGTGTAGCAGACTCGAGAACAGGGCTGAATGGCCTCCTCCTGTTCCTGTGTGGCAGACTCGAGAACGGGGCTGAATGGCCTCATCCTTTTCCTGTGAAACAGGCTCGAGAACGGGACTGACTGGCCTCCTCCTGTTCCTGTGAAACAGGCTCAAGAATGGGGCTGAATGGCCTCCTCCTGTTCCTGTGAAACAGGCTCGAGAATGGGCTGAATGGCCTCTTCCTGTTCCTGTGTGGCAGACTCGAGAACAGGGCTGAATGGCCTCATCCCTGTTCCTGTGAAACAGGCTCGAGAATGGGACTGACTGGCCTCCTTCTGTTCCTGTGAAACAGGCTCAAGAATGGGGCTGAATGGCCTCCTCCTGTTCCTGTGAAACAGGCTCGAGAACGGGGCTGAATGGCCTCCTCCTGTTCCTGTGAAACAGGCTCGAGAATGGGCTGAATGGCCTCCCCCTGTCGTTATGTTGAAGAATTTCATTAGCGAAAGAGTTAAGCGTGATTTGTCTGTGTTAAGTCTGATCTTTCTGAAATCTGTATTGTTTTTTGCCCACTCTGAACCTACGCAGCTGTGAGCATGTTGCTGGGCAGACTGATCCAAGATGAGAGTAGCATCGTACATGCTCAAGCTGCAATCCTGAACCCCCTCTTCACTCCTCACTCCATCGTGTACCCTCCTCAAACCTCTGCAGCTTGTACTCTACCAGAATCAGTCGCTGTCTGGACTTGATGTTGGTTGACTTGCCTCAACTCACGGTTTGATGATGACACCTACATTTTAAACTATTAACATCCCTCCCTGGGCCGCCTCCTGACCCACGTCACCTCCTATGACCACCTTCCCACCGAATCAGAGAATCCCAACCGTGCAGAAGCAGGCCATTCAACCCACCAAGTCTGCACTGACCCACAATCCCACCCAAGCCCTATTCCTGTAACCTATTTATCCTACTAATCTTCTGATACTAAGAGATCAATTTAGCGTGGCCAATCCACCTAACCACATCTTTGGACTGTGGGAGAAAACCAGAGGAAACGGGGACACGGGGAGAAACTCCACACAGACAATGACCTGAGGCTGGAATCGAACCCAAGTCCCTGGGTGCTGTGAAGCAGCGGTGCTAACCACTGTGGGGGGATCACACCCAAGTTGGTCGAAAGTGGAAGGAAATCTCTCCTCGGCCTACTCGGGTTGGATCGAAGAAAGTTCTAGAAAATCCCCACCCTGTCTGGTGTACAGTGAGAAACAAGAGTCATAAGATCTGAAGGCAGGATGGGGGGGAATCTTGACAGGATGGATCATACAGCAGAGAAAGAAACCCTTTGGATCCCATCATGTCCATATTGGCCCTATCTATCTATTTGACCGTTGTTTTCCAGCCCTTTGCTCCGTAGCCTTGTACGCTGTGGCGCATCTTAAAGCTTAACTGTAATGAGGGTTCCTGCCCTACTGTCCATTCTGGCAGAGAGTGCCCACTTCCCCACCACCCTCTGGGTGGAAACATTTCTCCTCAAACCCCCTCTAAACAAACCTATCCCTCCTGGCTACTGAACCCTCTACGAAAGGGGACAGTTCCTGATGGGGGAGAAGATATTTCCTCTAGAGTCTCTGGAACTCAAGAGGGTGGGGGAAGCAGAGTCTTGGAATCTTTTAAGGCAGAAGTGGATAGATTCTGGATTAACGTTGGGGTGAAAGGTTATCGGGGGGGGGCGGGTCGGATAAAATCAGATCAGCCATGTTCTTATTGAACGGCAGGGACAGGCTTGAGGGGCTGAGTGGCTCTGTCTCCTGGCAACCAATTCATATTTAGAGTTGTTGTTTTGCATCCCGAGATGCCTTTGAAGTACAGATGAGGAGTGGGTTAGGTGGGGGGTGTGGTATATCTGACTGAAATCCAGTTTCCACAGTGAGGGGGGGTGGGGGGGCGGAACGGCCTACCAGTTGCTGTGGGAGAGGGCAGCCCATGGGGGGGAATGAAAGAAGGTTCTGGTCTGTACAGACCCTCCGATAATCCGGGTGCTGTATCTGCTGTGGAACCCCAGGGCGGCCATTTTATGTTTGCCCCAGCCTGCCAGGCACAGTGTCCCATCACTCCTGGGGGATCTTTGCCTTTCATTTTCTCTAATCAAAACAAGAAAAAAAATTCCTGATTTCACCACCCTAGCTCGATATTAAACGCCCCCCCTCCCCCCCACCTGCTTCTTCCCCACAACCCCTCCCCCCCACCTCCTCCACCTCCCCCTCCCCCCCTCCCCCTCCCCCCCTCCCCATCCCCCCCCCTCCCCCTCCTCCTCCCCCTCCCCCTCCTCCTCCCCCTCCTCCTCCCCCTCCTCCTCCCCTCCTCCTCCCCCTCCTCCTCCCCCTCCTCCTCCTCCACCTCCCCCTCCTCCTCCCCACCTCCCCCTCCTCCTCCCCCACCTCCCCCTCCTCCTCCCCCACCTCCTCCTCCTCCTCCTCCTCCTCCTCCTCCCCCTCCCCCTCCTCCCCCTCCCACTCCCCCTCCTCCCCCTCCTCCTCCCCCTCCCCTCCCCCCCACCTCCTCCCCATCCCCCTCCTCCCACTCCCCCTCCCCCTCCTCTCCCTCCCCCTCCTCCCCCTCCCCCTCCTCCACCTCCCCCTCCTCCTCTCCCTCCCCCTCCCCCTCTCCCTCCCCCTCCTCCTCCACACAGTGAGCACGTGA